>PVJH01000859.1:187025-255242 GCA_004026705.1 Nesogale talazaci
TGGATGGATGGGTGGATGGATGGATGGATGGATGGGTGGATGGATGGATGGATGGATGGATGGATGGATGGATGGATGGGTGGATGGATGGGTGGATGATAATAAGAGATGCCTGAGCCCCCAAGAAAATGCTTCAAAAAAAATTAACTTCCGCGACTGAAAGGCCATTCGTCATCTGTGGTGTACAGACAAGCAGCGTAAAAATCATAATCCTTAAAAATTGAAAACATTCTAAATGTCCTTTGTATTCAGGGCATCAACTTTTCCAGAGAGTGAATTTCCAGAGAGTGAGATCATTGCTGGAATTAAGTGTCACATGGGTCTAATACTCGATGGCTAAAGTTCACTCCCTGGCTCTCCATAGAGAGATAACAATCACTCATTAGCTATGCAGGCACAACAAGATGCCACCAAGTGGGAGGACCCAGTTTCAGGGAGCCCTGGAGCCCTGTCCGACGGGGAAACCAGAAACAAGAACTGCCGTCCAGGACCCCCGCCTGCTCAGGAGCCTGCAATGTATGACTCGACATTCCCATCCACTGCCTCCTGGAGGCTGGCCAATCTCTCGTAGCAAATGCATGTGCTCTCAAAACCTTGCAATGCCGTAAAGCTCTAACTGTATTCAAAAGTCAGAAAATAAGGGGCTGAGTCCCGGTGGCGTAGTGGTTGGGCGTGGGACTGCGGCCCACTGGGATGGAGGTTCAATTCCAGCAGTGCGGTTGGGCCTCCTACTCCCACCACCGGAGAGCAGTGATGCCCCCCCCCCCCAAAAAAAAAAGTCAAAAAATGCAAAGGCATGTAACACTTAACCTACGGGAAATCCAGTCATTTCCTAAGACTTCACTCAGATCATAAAGGCCAGTTGCATTGTTGCAGAGATGCCTCGTTAGACACTGGAAATCTGACTTTTAACATTAACCCTGCCACTAGCTGGTTGGAATGAATATGCCCCACTTACCTGCTCAACTGTAAAGAGACCGGGCTTTGATCCAGGTTTATAATGCTTCAAAGGAGGACAGGGTTAGTCTAATGAAAGCTCAGGACTTTGTGTGGGTGGGGGAAAGGATATGAAAACGTATCCACACACATGTAGGGTTCAGCAGACTGTTTTCAGGGATTTTACAAATACTCTGAAGCTCCAGAAGAGGGTCTGCTCAGCATCCTTTCATCAGATAGCTTCTTGAGTCCACTGAAGCTCTGGCATGCCAGGACTACTGCAGAGCAGGTTACTGCTTACCGCATTTACTCAAGTATGTGCCGGCCCGAATATCAGCCGAGGCACCTAATTTTACCACAAAAGCTATATTTAAAATGTGCTGGAAAACTCAGCTTATACACGAGAATATACGGGATGTCATGAACTAGATCTCCTTCATGTTTGAAAGAGAAAACCCGCAAAGTCACTGCCATCAAGTCAACTCCAAAGCACAGTGACCGCACAGCACAAAATAGCCAAATCCACTGGGTTTCTGGGTCTGTAGCTCTCTGTGAATATAAATAGTCTCACCACTGACCTTGTGATTAGCAACCTAATGCCCCCAGGAATCATGCTGTTTCAGATATAGGAGTTTCCCATTTTAAGCTTGTCCCGCAAAGTAGACTGCCTGGGCAACCTCGGTCCTCACATCTCCCACTGAGAAATCTGACCATTATTTATATGGAATAACATGTAAATAGACATGGTGCCAATTGCCAAACAGGTGCCACGGACAGGTGCCAATCGCCAAACAGGTGCCACGGACAGGTGCCAATCGCCAAACTCCTTAGACCTAGTAGTAGGTAAGAGTTCTTTATCACCTCCATCCCATCTGTCCCTTAAAGGACAGAGGCCAATGCTTCCCTTGTGAAGACTCACTCAAACTTCACCGGGGGAACCTGCTAAACTAAAATGCAGATCCCAGGACACACAAGGTCTCAGGGGAGGCAAAAAGTTTGCACTGACAACAAGCTCCCAAGAGATGCCAATGCTGCTGGATCACTTTGACTCGTGAGGCCTGGGATCTCTCCATGCATCAGCAGCTCTTGGAACCCACTGTCAGTGCCCCAGGCCCACAAGCCTGCCTGGAGCCCAACTCACCCGAGTGCCTCAGTAGGGTCCTTCAGCAGCTCTTTTTAAGCACTTGGTTAAACTCAGTCCTTCCACTGCGTTAAAGGAAATAACGTTTCTGTAACATATCACAGTCACATTAAAGAAAGGGTGCCTGGCTTTCAGAGTGTAAAAAACCTGGATTTCCACACCTAATCTAACTGTGTGATTTTCTGCAAAATTTACATCTTTGAATTTTATCTGTAAGACAGTCTTGCTGAAAGACTTGAAAGAAGGCTGGTAAGCAACTAGCACTCAAAAATTCCAACAGCAACCCTGATTCAACATCATCCCTACCATTTCCTAATCCTGCCCCATGAATATTCTGGTAGCATCTACCAATCTCTCCTGGCACTAGCCGAACTGGGCTATTTTAACATCAGCTCCAACTTCTTCTTTGTACCTTCCCTTATGATTCCATATGCAAAGAAGGAAGTCATCTTGGGAAATTTCTTTTGAGACTTTCAGTAACACCACAGGGACCCTGTGCATCCTTGTTCTCGTTTGCTAAGTGATGGAGGTCAAATGTCCACAAGTGCAGACAAAAGTTTTCCAACAGCTGACAAGATACAGCGGTAGCGTTCCCCAGGTCTCTGGATGCTCCTCAGTTTTTTTGTTTTTTGGCATCACTGCCTTCTGGTGGTAGGAGTAGGAGGCCCCGCCTTAGCTCCTGTGAAGGTGCTGCTAGAATTGAACCTCCATTCCAGTGGGCCACAGTCCCATGCACAACCATTATGCCACCGGAGCTCAGCCCCCACTCCTCAGTTTTTCAAGCTAGACAAACACAATTCTAACGCTATTCAAGATTGACAGGCGATATGCTTCAAATGATGGTACTTTTCCTATATTTCACAGTTATTTGTGTGTTCATTCATTAAAATGATCCTGTTGTGAACTGGGTAGTCTTCATTATTTAGTATGCAAAACACTATTAACATGCCCTTTGGTGCCTCTTTGACTCTTCACCCTACACAAAGAAATCTAAAAAAATAAATTTTTTTAAAGAGTCTTCTCAGAATGCTGTAGGTCTCCCTGGTTTACAAACATCTAACTTGTGGGCAACTTGTGCTGATCCTTAAGGCTATGTAAATTTGCCCTCTCTTTGACTGAACCAAACCCTACCCAAAAAACCTATTGTCGTTGGCTTGATTACAACTCAGACAATCCGATAGTAGGGAACAGAATTGCCCCCATGGAGTTGTCAAACCTGTACATCTCTTAAGGAAGCAGACTGCCACATCTTTCTCCCGTATACCCACTCCTCCTTCTAATGAACCTCACATCCCTTTTTGAAGTCATTGAAAAGACTGGCACTAAATAAGCATATGCATCTGTTCCAACTTTTCCACAAATGTTCGAAGACACAGGACCAGACCTCAGGTGCATCCCAGTGAGTATGTCTGTTTCTATTTCCCACAGATAACATTGAGTTCAGTGTATCTCATTTCATGGGCATTACAAAAGTTTTATAGTAAAAGAAGTATGAAATAAATTTGTTACATGCAAAACAGCCATAAAAAGGTTATCACTTGTCTCTACCATCTTCAAATAGCTTTTATACAAAAGTATCTATGGTCACTTTTGCCCATATTAATGAATTTCAAGTGTATTTAAATTGGTAATAGAATAACTCATTTTCACTCACCCAAACTCAAGTATCAGACATTTTGCTATGGGATGAGGGGTTATTGTCTCTAGTGTTCCCAGGTGATTCCAATGTGTAGCCAATGTTGGGAACCATTGACTTATCTAATATGGGACACCTATTAATTAATTACAGGTGTCCCATATTTCATGCTAAACTTAAAAACGCAAGATTTTGAAATTCTAGCATGATTATATCCTTCATAGAATGCTGATTTGTGGATAGTCACTAATGGTCAATTTTCAATGGCAAGAAGTGAAAACAGGACACTGAATTAGAAACACATTCATTGTTCTTCCTTTCTCTTGGGCATAAATCCCAAGTTATTTTAAATAAAAGAAATTCCAAGAACATGGTCCCACATGAGATACAATATGTTCATCAAGAAGTTAATCAAGTCAAAATAAGCAGAAAGAGTTGTCACAGAGTCAACATGTATCCTCCCTGCCCCGCGTGGGGTCATTGAGCCGATTCCAACACATAATGACTCTCAATAAAGCGCCAGGGCCACAGACCGCCTCATCATTCTCCCTCCACCCAACACTTCCCCAACATGGCCACCAGGGCGTCGCTATCCTACGTGTCTGTGTTTCTCTCTCTGAGCAGCTTGACTACCTCTCAGTCAGAATTTGGACTCTCATTGCTTGAGATTCTCAAATGAAAGGTCTAGATGCTTATCTTGCTTGTTCGTAAAGTGGAAATAAAAGTCTACCTTCCTTACTTGTGAGAGAAATACTGAGCTAGTTTACTATTCTCCTCCTGTGCCCAGGCCTCCTTCCCCTGCCCTCCCGGCCGCAAACTAATGCTTTGTGTTGGTTCAGGTCTCCTCTTTTCTCTCAGAGGGAAGAATGCCACCACAGACAACACTTGCTTCAGTAATGAGATTTGTAATGCAAGCAGCACAGAATTTTAATAACATGCAAAGTAAACAATAAAACAATTAAACAGCTTGTACTGGTCGTATTTTTTTAAGCACCCTCGTGACACAGTGGTTAACTCCCAACTGTTAAATGAAAGGTCTGTGGTTCGAATCTACCAAGCCTCATACCTTGGGAGAGAGACATGGCAATGGCTTACATGAAGATTCCAACCTTGAAATAATTATTACCACTCTTCTTGCGATCATGATTTTAAAGAGGGAGACCTCCATCTTCAGAGCTGTATAAAAGAAACTCAAATAATCAACATGGAAAATTTAGGAAGTAACAGGAATATACGAAAGTTTTTTCCAAAAGTACTAGTCTGACCCTGTGCATGTAGCGGCTGTGTATATCCATGGTAATGTTTTCTAAGGCAGAATTGGCCTTTCCACACAGGGGCCTCTATTTCTCGCTCAATTACAAAAAGGAGTGGGTTTGGGATGTTTAGCTCTTTCGGACAAAAGCCTGAGAGAAAAGAATACGCTGATGCCTTGCACAGCACAAAAAAAGTAAAAACTGGACAGAGAATGGACACTTCTTATCTCTCCTGTTAAGCAAAATTAACAAATTCACTCAACAATTTTTTTATTGAACACCAACTGCATGCAACGGAGTACACTCTGGGTTGAGATAGAAGCCAGACTTTCTCTGCGAGCAAAGACCTTAGTAACAAGAGGAGGCGGAACCAGAAAGTAAACCAGCAATCAGAGAATGAGTGGGTCCATCCATGTGGTGGGAGAAGCGAGGGCACAGAGACGTAGTGTGACAGGAAGGCGTAAACTAGGAGCCCTGCCCTGGTTTGGGAGATCAGAAAAAGCTTCTCTGCAGAGGAGACCTTTACTCTAGGGCCCGGAGGATGGACTGAAAGTTGGCCGAGTAAGAAAACAAGTCACCATGGCTGGGAGGGCTCCCAATGATGTCATAGGCTACACAATGAACTACCAACTAACAAGGTTAGCAGTTCAAACCCACGGTGAAAGATGAGGTTTTCTGTCCCCATAAAGATCTACTGTTTCAGAAACCCACAGAGGGAGGTCGACAGTTATTATGAGTCTGAATCAACATGGTGGCAATGCATTTGGGGTTTTGTTTGCTTGATGAGTGTTGCTGGGGTGTAAAGGGTGAGAAGAGAAGAATGGAGGCAGGGAGGCAGAGGGACTCCAAGGTGTGCTGCTTCTAACATGGTGAAAGTGAGGGGGCCTGGAAAGCGTCAGTGAAATCCTGATACGCAGCGGGACCTCTCGGTGTGCAACTCTCAGGGAGAGAGGGCTAAGCCAGGGGTGTCCTTTTGTGAGTTACCAACACAGAGATGGGATGTGACGATCTGGGGAGACCCCTGGGGGCTACAACTAGCTAATGTGCTGCACTGCTAACCGAAATGCCCAAAGGTCAAGCCTACCCAGAGGTGCCGCTGAAGAAAGGCCTGAGGATCTCCTTCCACAGCAGCCAGGCCTTGGAAGCTCTGTGGAGTACAGCTCTGCCCCCGCACATCTGGTCTCCAAGAACAGAAACGAACTCCAGGGCTCCTGTTTTCCTGGAAAACTTTGGAAGTAGATAAGACCACCTCACGCTAGCAGCTATGGGTCTCATTTAATAGCATATGCTTATCTCGGGCAAAAAACAAAGCTTTCCTGCGGCTAAAGCTTCGAAGATGAAACACCTTTACTGCACGCTCATCTTGGCTTCCGTTGCAGCCAGATCTCCAGCTTGCTAGTCTTCCTTTGTCACCTTTGTGGGACAGTTTCCATGTTAGTGATGAGATCTCGAGCTCCATTTGAACTCAGCAGATTGCACAGCTCAGAACTCCCAGCATGTTTCCTAAACGAAATGCCTCCAAGGAACCAGAGAACATGTCATCGCAGAGGTGACGTTCATGTACACAGAAGGGGCCAGTGGCAGTTTTTCATCTTTGTTTTGATAGATGGAAGATTTATGATTATAAATGTAATCACTTAAAATTATTATTGTGGGCCAAGAAAAAAAAAAGGTGGATCTTTTGTAGAACTGAATTAAATAATCACATTGCCCTGAAAGAACCGAATTTACTCATGAAAAGATTATTTCTTCCTTCCATCAATCTCGGTGCATATATTAAGCACAGAGTGGGAAAAGACAATCGGGGAAATGAGCGAGCCAGTAGAATGCATTCTAATTATGGAAAATGGTACTTAAGGAACAAAAGCTTAAATTGGTAACACAGGTCTAAGGGGAAATAATTCTCATAAGTAACCACTGAAAACAAGAGACATCTGAAAATCTGAAGGGAAATTTGACTATTCATTAGGCATATTATTTCTTATTTCTAATTTAGTAATTAGAGAATTGGTATTCCCAACCAGAAAGGAAGAGAAGCATTCAAGGGCCTTCCTCTTGACTTGGCTGACCTCCCGAGGGCCACAGGTGGAGGAAAAGAGTGGGAGAATCTACGTGGGGAAGCGCACCAGAGACCTCAGTGAAGGGCAATATACTTGTCTCAGACAACAACGGAGTCAAAGCTTCAGAGAAGAAACACCATGACCTCACCCTCTTCCGGAGTGGAGTCAACTCTTCCATTGGCCAGAGACAAGCTCATTGTCCGTTATACAGGGTGTGACAGCCTCCACGTGGAAAGCCAGATAGAGACCACCAGTGGCCCAGTCCTTCAGGGACATGCCCCACAGGGCTTAGATTGCTGGAGGAGAAAGAGACCTCACCGTGGACAGCTCCGCTACATGCACTTGCTTGCAAGAAGCAAGCACAAGAAGAAACACCAGCACCTTTGGGAGACAGAGGTCCCCCTCATCGCCAGGGTTGGTAAAGAAGGACTAGTCTGGAACAGCTCCAGAAGGTGGATCCCTTGGGAGTAATTGGGGTGGGGGGGGGGAGGGTCTGGACATTCATGAAGGCACTACTTGAGCCCTTGTTGCATAAACAGCTGAGGTGCCTGCAGTGGCAGAGATGGCACGCTGAGATGTGATACTGGAGAAGGCAGGCCCCTACCAATGAAAATAAGCAAGGAAGCAACAAAAGAAGGACCTCACACACACACACAACCAGCCCAGATCTGTTCAACCAAGGCACTTAGGGGAGTCTCTTTTGTGCTCTGGAGCAGGGCGAGAAGGAATGGCAGTCCATTCATGCGGGAAGAAGAAGAGGGGGGCAATTTGGGACCCCATTCCAGCCTCCACAACCCTCAGCAGTCCTCAGAGATGCATAGAAAGAAACATGGAGGTCTGAGAAAAAAACAAGGAACCATAGATTAACCTGGTATCCTCAGGGGCCAGGGAAGCCATGTCCCAGGCAAAAGGAATGGGGGTGGGTTGTAGATGAAGATGAGGAGGCAGAGACGACAAAGAGGGCCAGGGTAAGGCGAAACCTCCCCAGCAGGTGGAAACAGGGGAGGTCCTGGTCACGCCGTGGCCACTGGGATAGAACAGGGAGCTCAGATGTGACAATGGCCTTTGCTGCCCACTGCTCTCCCTGGAACAGAAATCTGAGGAGCTTGTCCTTCCACTTCTCTCCAAAGGGCAGGCATGTCACAGAGCCAGGCAAACACTGTGCCAGGCGGAAAGAGGAAAGGGAGCTGACAAAGATTTGAGAAGTTGGGGAACTGATATCAAAGGGTTCAAGAAGAAAGCAGATGTCTTTTAAATGGTGGTGGCAGCAATTGTACCATGATGCTCGATCTGATTGAATTACGGATTGTTATAATATCTATAAGAGTTCCCAATACAATGATTTTAATAAAAGAAACTTATAAATTGGATTAGACCCTCCATAACCAACATGACTAGAAAGATAATAGCACCTGCCCAAATTGCACCGTAATGTAAAGCCCAATAATACCCAAGCTCCTAAAGCAGATGGTCTGCTGAAGACATAAGTGGCTAACAGACTGGCCTAAATTAATTGGATCCCTAGTGCACTGCTGCATAATTTCATTCTTCTTTCATATTTACCAGCCAGCAACAGTCATTCTTCTTTCTTCTTCCCATGAGACTAGAATCCTAGTGAGAGCATTTCGCTATCTTCTTTTTTAAACACAATCACATTTGCCCTGAAAGCTTTCGCATCAGACACAGCTCCTGGCTTCTTGTGGCAGGAGGAACTCAGCACCACACCCTACACACATGAACCCACTTCACTCCCTAAGAGAAAGGCAGCACCCTTTTTATGAAGATGGCACTGAAGGCGAAGAAGGAAGCTCCTGCCCCTCCCAAAACAGAAGCCAAAGCAAAGGTTTTAAAAAGTTTTAAAAGGCCGTGCTGAAAGGTGTCCACAGCCACAAAAAGAGGAAGATCCGCACATCACCCATTTTCCAGTGGCCCAAGACCCTGAGATTGGAAAGGCAGCCCAAATACCCTCGGAAGAGAGCCCCCAGGAGAAACAAGCCGGACCATTATGCCATCATCAAGTTCCTCGTGACCACAGAGTCTGCCACGAGGAAGATGGAAGATAACACACTTGTGTTCATTGTGGATGTCAAAGCCAACAGACACCAGATCAAACAGGCTGTGAAGAAGCTCTATGACATTGACATTATATATATAATAATATATATTATTTATATATACAAAAGAAAGGCAGCACTTCGCCATACAAAAGTAGCTACACAGATTTCCACACAAGACACATCCTCCCTTCAGCACCTCCATCTTGCCAGCCTTCTCTTCTCAAGCCCCGCCTGTCGGCACGCTCATATGAGGGGGTGCCCCACCACGCGCTCATACGAGGGGTTGCCCCACCAAAACTGGAAAACGAACGCACAGACAAAAACACAAAAAAGCTCTGATAGGCGGAGCTTTCTTAATACACCTTTTTCCCATCTAATGAGCATCGCACAACTCACTCTTCGTTAGGGCCCCAGTTGGTGTCTCCTGGGAAGGTCTCCGTGATTTTTCCATAAAAGCAGTTTTGCTCAAACTTCAGTTTTTTTAGTGTGATGGCCAATTTAAGAGAATAGCACGGGGCAGTGAAAGCTTACAAGGAGAACACTATGGGAAAAACTCAAATGTATGAGTGGTTTTCTCACGTTAAGAAAAAAAAAAAGATGAAATGTCAATTGATAGCAAACCTTGTTCTGGATGTCCATCAACTTCCCGAACAGACAAAACTGTCAACAAAATGTGTGCATTTGTGCTCGAAGACTGATGACAGACCATGAAGAGATGGGGAAATTATCTGGACTATCTTGGACCTCAGTTCAGCGAATTTTAACAGAAGATTTGGAAATGAGAAGGATCGCTGTGAAATTCATACCTCAGGTTCTGACTGAGCAGGAAAAGAGCATCATGTAGAAACATGCTGTCCTTTGTTTAAAAAAAAAAAAAAAAGCTGCAAAGCGACCCAGACTTTTTTTTTCAAAGGTCATACTAATGCTATTCTTATGACCCCAAAAGCAAGCATCAATCAAGCCAGAGGAAGACACCATCATCATCTCGCCCAAACAAAGCTCGTCAAGTAAAGTCAAAGATCAAGATGATGGGCTGAGCCCCAGTGGCGTAGTGGTTGTACGCTGGACTGCGGCCCACTGGGATGGAGGTTCAATTCCGGCTCCCAGGAGCAAAGGCTGGGCCTCCTACTCCCACCGCCAGCGGGCAGTGATGCCTAAAAAAAAAAAAAAAAAAGATCAGGATGATGCTCCTTTGCTTTTTGTTTTTTTGATATGAGGGACACGGTGCATTTGGAATCCATTCCAACTGGTCAGACTGTTACTCAAGCTTTCTAGTTAGAAAGATGGCATACCAGTCTGTGACCCCAAAAAAAGTCTGATTTGTGACAGGTGGGGGACTGCTTTTGCCATCACAACAATGCACCTGCTCACACAGCCATCTCAGTGTGCCAGTTTGGGGCAGAAAATAAAATGTCTCTCCAGCCCTACTCAACTGACTTTGCTCTGTGTGACTTCCTTTTGCTTGCTCGAATGCAGAGGAACATGGAAGGACAGTCATTTGATGACATAGAAGAGGTGAAGAAAAAAAAGAGGGAGGTGCTGTCAGCCACCCAAACAGATGAGTTTGAAAAATGTTTCCAAGAATGGAATCGTGATTTTACAAGTGTATTAAGGGTCATGGAGAGTACTTTTAAGGCAGTAAGGTTGTTTTATAAAAATATTTAAATCAGGGCTGAGCCCTGGTGGCATAGTGGTTGTGCGCGGGACTGCAGCCCACTGGGTTGGAGGTTCAAATCCAGCAGCAAAGCTTGGCCTCCTACTCCCCCCACCAGAGGGCAGTGATGCCTCCAAAAAAAGTGCCCAGAGTCCTTGGGCAGGTTTGCTACAGGGGCATTTTGGAATCTGACTTCACCCACAGTAGACAAAAGGGGACTCAGGGCCACAGAAGTGACATATAACTACAAAAGTCAGCATCAAAAACTTAGGGGCCCACTGAGGTTAAAGAAATCCCCAAGACCATTGCCCAGATATTGTCTTTACACCACAAACCCAAACAAGTTCCCAAAGTCACCTTTTAGCTTAATAGCAGGTGAGTCTATCACTGTCATTCCTACCACCTTTGAGTCCTGCACACTTAAGAAAACATATCTCTGTGAGACAAAATGGCCAATAAGGATTCTACAGCAGAGGTCAGGGGGAGGTGAGACCAGCTTAATGAGATGGAACCCAGTAGGGCAGAAAGAATGGGAGGACATAACCCATGTCACTGGACACTGTGTGCAGACACTGCCAAATGGGAACCTGTTTTGCTGAGCACACTTCCACCAAACAGAAAATAAAAATTGTATCTGTTGAATGGTGTGGTAATCACATCATCTGTCAACTTGAGAATATTAAGAGTGAAGGGGTGGTGCTTAGCCTCTCAATCGGGTCACAGCCTGATGCCTCCTTCTGGGCCTAGCTTCTTAGGAGGATTCCGAGAACTTCCTCTCTTCCTCACTGGAGGCAGGACACCCGCTCTCTCTGCTTCACCTTCCTGCTGAAGAGTCACCCTCAGAGAGAGCCACAGGGAGATGTTTCCACCAGCCACGAGACGGGATTCACAAAACGCTTCACCCACCAGCCTGTGATCCTGCTGCGGTCGCCATCAATGTGCATGTTATGTGAGTCTGGAGAGGAATCTATAGACTAGTGTGGGGCATGTGGGCTGATATTGGTCTTCTGGATTTGATCTGAGCTGGGCTAGGATGTTTTCCCAGTATACTATCATTCTGTGATATAAAGTTCTCTCTCTCACACACAGGGGTGTCTCTGGATTTGTTTCTCTAGTCAACTAACGCAAACAGGTACTGAGATTCCTGTTGAGCTGATGAAAACACATTCCGGAAATAGGGCATACAGAAGGTTACATAATGGTGCAAATGTCCCGTCCTACAAATAAGTGTCATGCCTGTATATTGTATCCCAGTAAAAATGAGCAAAAGCGGAAATAATTTGTTTTGCTAGGTGAACAGCTATCGTTAGAAGGTTGTTCTGGGGCAACAAGCACTTTGTAAACACATGTCACATCGTTGTTAAGTACCACTGGGTCAGTTCCCACTCACAGCGACCCCACGTACTACAGAATGCACGCAAGCCATATCGATATTGAATGAGGAAACCGCTCTGCTCTCTATCCCTAGACAGTAAGAAGAGACACTCGCTATTCAATTTGAAATGCTTGCTGCTCCAGCTTTCCAATGGTCACTCGGAAGCACCCATGTAACAACACGATCACAACAGCCATAAGCTTCAGAATAGCAGGTTGGGGTGGTACCATAGTAACTTACAGCAAAGCAACTCATGCTTTTTTCCCAATATTACATTTGCGATGAGCTGTGCCTGAAAATGAAACGTAAGTTATCTCCAAGTATATTGTACCAAGGAACTACGATGTCTGGGAAAACTTATCCCCATGACAAATGGTATGTCTTAATTGTGAAAACACTCTCAAGAATCAACTGTATCCCAGGACAGAAAAAAAACGCCGCACGTAATTCACTGCAACTAAGAAAAGAGTCACAAGTCTAAGCTCCCATACCAAAGGCCACACTATCAAATGGGTGCTGAATCACAGAGACCCAGCAGGACTGCGGGGGACTGCTCCTTGGGGTTGCTGAGATGGTCACTGTGGAGGGAAACAGCCTCTTCTTTCTCCCTCAGAGTGACTAGTAGGTTTGAACTGCTAATCTTGCAGGGCACAGTCCATTGCTTAACCCCCTGTGTCACCAGGGATCCTTAGCTGAGTATTTATTTTAAAAAGAGAAAACTCACTGCCACTGAGTCACTGCCAACTAATAAGGACCCCATAAGCTAGGGTATTTGTGGGACTGCACCTTTTTACAGGAGCACAAAGGCCTGTCTTTCTCTGGCAAAGCCGCTGGGAGTTTTCGAACGACCAACCTTGTGAATTGCAGAACCAAACATGGCAGCTATGCCACCAGCTCTCTGGAAATAGCCGACTGACCACGCTGAGTCTTGTCATTTGGAATGAAGCCAGGTGATCCGAGGCAAGTAAAGAGAAAAGCTAGGCTCCTCTTTCTCTTAGTCCAGGTAAAGGAATGTAAGACAAACCGCTGCCATTGAGTTCATCCACTCTTACATATGGCCCAGTTGACCTAACAGGGTAGACAGGAACCACAGGCAGTCTCATCTTTCTCCAACAGAGCTGCTCGTGGGTTGGAACCATCTCTGTGGTTAGCACAAAAGTGCTTAACCAACTGCGCTCTCGTGGCAGTACAGAAAAGTCAAGCAATTTCTGGAAGTAGAAGTCATTAAGGTAATGTTCACACTTCCATGCATTCTTTGCCCAAATTATTGCCTCCCTTGCAAGTCTATCAAAACAGCAAAAGCAGAGTAGGGAGTAAACCAAGCTTGGGCAGGTGCACATTCCCTTTAGGTTCAGTAGATCTCTAAAACTCTGAGCAAAAGACAGACCAATGGGAAAGGGCAGACAAGAGTTTCACTATAAGCTTTACACAATGTTTTCACAGGGCATTTCTCGTCAGTAAACAGAACACAGCCAGTTCATTTGTGTTGTCCAACATACGCAATTACCTAACTGTATTTCTTATTGTAAAGTATTATTCTTACTGTAAAAAGGTTATAATGATGAAATATTTGACAAATGACTGAAAAGGAACAGATAAAATATAACAGTATTTCTCTTGGGGTCATAGAATTAATTTTAAATTAGTTTTTAAATTCTTCCAATAACAACATTTTAAAAAACAACAATAGCTGCCATCCAGTGAGTGGATACCAATTCATGGCATCATTACAGTAGAACCATGCTCATTGCATTGACTCTTCAATGGAACTCCCCCCCTCCCCCATGGAACTCTGTGGCTCTTCAATGGATGATTTTTCAGAGGAAAATCTCATCCAAGGAGGTTCTGGGTGGACTAGAACTTCCAAACTTTTCGGTTAGCTGCCAAGTACATTAAACTTAGATCATCAAGGGCCTCCTGTGACAATATTTTATTTTTATAATATTTTTCAAATAAGCTGTAACTATATTTTATGAACAGGCACTATGCACAAAAGTTACAGTTTTCATTTTCACTTGGTTGACCATTCTGGCCCAAATGGCAGCTGACCACAAAAATCCTCATTTGACTTTTATATTTTAACAATTTTTTTTACTGCAAATTAGATGAGGGGTACATTTCAGATCTACTTTTTATTCAACAGTTTAAACTACTAACCAGCACCTTCAATAGTTTACCCTTCCTCACTCCCACTACTCGATTTCTCTTCTCCCTCTTGTGAAACACCATCTTTCATTTCACAAAAGTTAACACCCATCAACAGTCTAGCCCATGACTTCACCTTCCCACTCTTGGCCCTGCCAACCCCCTCTGGACCATCTTCAAAGTCTGCTCCCTTTGCTATGAAAGTCTTTATCTTGTTGCTGTTGTTCTGCAGCTGAGAACAAAAGTCTCATATAATATCTGCTTTATGATCAGCTAATTTCACTCAACAGCATAATGTTCTCCAGGTCTACACATGTTATGAGGTGTTTGTAGTTGCATCCTTGTTTCTTAGTGATGCATGGTATGTGCCATTGTGTGTACAGCAGAGTTTCTTGACCCTCTCTTCTACTGGTGGGCATTGAGGTTGTTTCCATCTGTTTGCTATTGTGAACGGTGCTGCAATGAACACAGTAAGCATGTCTGTTCATGTTAACATTCTTACGTCTTATGGATCGTGATGCAGCAGAAGGACTGATGGCGCACAGGTAATTTCTATTCCTAGTTGTTTGACGTAGTACCACATCCCTTTCCACAGCGCTTATACAAAAGCCCTTTTCTCCTGGGAAATTCCAGTAAAGCATGTAAAACTGGCATGCCCAATTCTGCATATTACAAGGTCAACCATTTTGCAGAGGAAATCTTTTTTCTATATATAATGGAAAATATTTTACATTTTTAATGAGAAAGGGTTTGTTTGCTTGTTTGGGGGGATTGCTTGTAGTTGGCTTGGTAATGGAAATAAACAATACAATAGACAAGATGCCAAGCCAGTAAACAAAAAGTTTCTGACTGCTTACTTCAAGCTCCAGAACACCAGTTACAAGAAACCTATTTGTTTTGACACAGCATGGCCTGCCTCCATCTCCCCTCTGAATCAGAATGATTTTATAAAGGTAAGAGCTCAAAATATACCAAGATTTCTCGCAACTCTCCCCTGTATTAAGTTCATGTTTAAACAGACAATACTTTTGTGTTAAAGAAACAGAGTGGAGGGGATCATTTTTTCTTGAATTAAAATATATTCTTAGACATATCAGAAGTACTTTAAGCTCTTGTGTTATTATAATTTGAACAGAATGGTAATTCTAATTGGCTTTAATCCTTACAATCTTGGGAGCATTTAATATCTCTAAATCCTTTCAAAAGAGTAATACAAAAAAAAAAAAAAAAGATAACCAATTCCTATTTTAAGTATAATACTGCCCCCTTGTGTATATTGTGCTTAATGAAAATTGCTTTTTGCACCATTACAATGTAATGTATTTTTGCACCAAATATGGAATTGCAGAGATTAATTAGAAGTGGAAAGAATCTTGAAAGTCATCTAAATCAGCACATTAACTTGAGAGAGAACTAGACACAAAGGGTTGTAAAGTATCCTCAAATCACACACCTCTGGTTATTGTTTACTCCATAGATAAGAGTGTTGAAAAGAATCCAAACATCCCAAAATGTTACCTTCTCAAAAGAGATGGCAAAAGAAAGGGGAAAGTGGGGTTATGGAATCCGGTTGAGTTCCTAAATGATGCAAAAGAAGCAACTCGGAAGAAAGGCCTGGTGATCAACTGCCAAAAGATCAGCCCTGAAAATTCCCATGGAGCACAGTTCAACTCTGGCACAGAGAGAGTCACCGTGACTTCCAGCAGTCTCAAACACAGCCAGTCCATGGAGTCCTACAGAGCAGAATCCGACTACCAGAAGGCTGCTTCACCACCTCCCGGCTCCTCCCTCCATAAAATGGAACCAGCAAGTATGGCCAGGGAGTTAGATGGATTCAATGTGACAGTACTCGTCAAGCTTTTAGGGTACGAATCTGTAATACAGCATTATACTAATTAACGGAGTCACTATAAAAATAAATAGGGAATTAATCTTACCTTTTTAAAGCCTCTGACCTCTGCACAGAGGCATTCTAAAATAATGAATGAAGGCATTTTTGCCTTTCTCGAAATTGGCACAAGGCATAATTTGAAAAATGAAGCTCCCATGTTTCTCTGACTACATAGAATTATTATTCCTAAACACAAAGTAAGTTGCAACAGAAAGTACCATAGCAGGTACCATAGAAAGTACCCTGTGTGTGCGCCAGAGATGTCATGATGGAAACTCGGTGCTGACATGAAGCCACGGCGCTCACAGCTCCTTCACTCACGGAGGGCACGGTGCCACTACAATGCCAAGAAAGGCCACAGGGAACTGGAGTGGCAAAGTGCTTTAATTCTGGCTAAGACTTAGCCATGGCAGCTTGGACCTCTCATGTCATGTCTGCTCTTTGCATCTTTCATCCACAAAATGAAGCAGCCACAACTCATTAAGGTCATGTGCCAGCTGCTGTCCAGTCGATCTTGAGTCACGGTGACCCCATATGTGTGTGGACAGCCCTGCCTTCTCGAGGACTTTCAAGGGGGTGACCCTTCAGAAGCAGACCGACCACCAGGCCTTTCAAGCTCCCACTTTTCAAAGCTGACTCCATATACCAAGCCAGGGACTCCAGAGTGTCCGCTCACAAGGAGGCAGAATGAAGGAGAAAGAGCACAGTAGAGGGCAGGGAAGAGTGATCTTAGACTTGATTGGAAGCAGTAACTTTAGCCTGTTGCCCAGTTGGGGGTGGGGATACCCAAGTTAGAAAGCAGAAGGAAGAGCTGAGATCTTAGGATTATATTAACCAGCCCTTGCTCACTCCCCAGACGCCTCCCCCTTCATAAACAACCTTTCCACCAGATTGTTCCAGAAATCCTGGCAACACGTAAATCTTTGACTCTTACATAAATATCCCTCAAGAGTATCCTGATATCAGGCTTGCCGAAGCCCATCCCCTGACCATCTACATAAAACAAACAGGCCAGCAAGATAAAGGTAATTCATCTTAGTTTGCCAAGGGGAGTGCTAACGTGGATTACTCTTGGAGGTACAGCTGCAGTAATCCACCCCAATCAGAGAAGGTTTTTATAAGTAGTTGACTGCAGAGAAGCCTTCAAGCCCCAAGGGAGGAAAATCAAATGGAGTGGACTTTACAGTGTGCCTTAAACTGGAGAGTTGTTTGGGACTCATGGTGACTCTGTGAACCCCGGCCCGGTCCTGGGCCAAGCGGGCCCACAAGGGCTGCTATGTCTGAACACATTGCCCCAGCCACGGCGCCAATCCATCTTGGGGAAGGCCTTCCTCCCCTTCGCTGTTTGAATTCAGAAGGCCTATCCCTGCGGGGAGCGCGCCTGACCCAGACGCGTGGCCCACACTCGGAGACAACGTTGCTCTTGCTGTTACTGCTGCTGCTGCCGCCGCCGTCCAGGCGATGCTGACTCGTGACAGCACCACACGTGCAAGGGCCTGCGCCATGGGACCTTCCAGGTTGGGACCTTCTGTCTTCTGCGGCGCCTCGAGGTGGGCTGGAACCACCCACCTTTCCGCTAGTCGTCCACCATCAGCTCCCCCCACCCCACCTCAGGAGCTCGCCGCTCAAGACAGCAAGCCCCCCAAAGGCCTGGGGCTGGAGTTGAAGGTCTGGCCCGAGAGGGAGGCCGGCCACCTAAAGGAACCTGGAGGGTGGGAAGTGGCGGGATGGCGCGGTGGCTGTGGAGAGGGGGGCAGACTACGAACTCGGGGGGAGGGGGGGGCTGTGCAAGCGGCCGTCCCGGGCAATTCGCCACCAACAGGTTAACTCCGCTCCTGGCGCGGGCCAACAATTACGCCACATTTGCAGCCAGGGTGCTGGCATGAAAGTGCTGTCAGAAAGGGAAGAAAAGATCCAGACACTGAGCACGGCAGGCAGCTCACCATGAAACACGCTGTTGTCCACCAGAAAATGCCTGCGGTACTGCACACAGTCCCTCTTCTCCAAGTTCCAGTAACTCATTGTCAGACGGGCGCTGGCACAGCATCCAAACCCAATTGCCCTGTCAAGTGAAAAGAGAAAGGGACAAAAATGAAGCAAACGGCGGCGGCACGCTCGCCCGGGTGGCACCCTGCCACTCGCCCCCAGGCCGCGCGCAGCAACACATCCTGCACAAACCTCCTCTCCACCCGCGTGGAGGGGGTGGGGGGAACCCCGGGCGCTAGGAAAGTTCCCACAGGTCCGCCAGGGGGGTGGACACATTCCAGAAAAGTTGCCTTTTCCAACTGGGCTGGAAGTTCCCACTGTCTCCAGGAGAAATAAAGCTACCATCCAGAAACGAGTTCCAGATGGGCTTATCACACTCCGCGCCTTGTCCAAATCCACGCCAACCAGACCCGGTCTTTCCTGACTAAAAGGTCAGCTGCAGCATAGAGGGGGTCTGTCATTCCAGGTTCCTAAATCTGGTGTCAATCCCCCCATGGAGGGCTGGGCGGTCTGTGGAAATTTTAGAAAAGACAGCAACATCCAAAGCCGGGAGCCAAGCAGGCCTCGTACTTCTGGGTTCAACGCGGAGGTCCAGACGGAACTGACACGCGCAACGGCAGCGGGCGGCCCGCAGACCTGGAGGGCAGCCCTGGATCGGGGTTAAGCAGCAGCGCGGCCTCGCCCCTGGACAGACACCGGGAAACCCAACGCCAAGTAGGGCACGAACTTGAAAAGCAGAGACGGGAGTCGATGAATCGCACTCCTCCAGCCTCGGGGCACAGCCCTGAACAAGGCCCTCCTTTGTCCTCCGGTTTGGGCCACAGCAACTTTTCGGAATCGCAGCCTCTTTTTCTGTTCCGAGAATAAAACCGGGCAAATCCAAGCCGGTGTGAAATGAACGCCGCAGGTGGGAAGCAATTTGTCATCTGGCCTCTGACAGCCACCGGATGAAAATTAAAATCGTCAGGGCTTACTCCACTCATTTGCGGGGTCACAACTGGGAAGGATCCCAAGTATCTGCCACATTCTGCCTTCATCTCTCACCAAGAACCCAGAAAGGTTCTTACCTCACCCCAATCCATCCAACGACTCTCTCTATCCCCTCTAACCTGACCCCACCATCACCGGCTCCCGAAACCCGCCTTCTGGTTAAATTTGCCTGCTTACCTCTACTCCCAGAATGTGCCCCATTCCTGCAGGATAAAAATCACCTGAAACCTACTTGCAAAATGACAAGAAATCACGACTTTGAGATCCACTCACCTCAGGTGCTTCCCTACCTCCCAGTACCCTCGAGGTCTCTTCTTGTGAAAAGTATTTTGAATCACCGATAGTTGGGAATGCCCCTTGATTTTAAAACAAAAACACAGTACTAAAGCAATACCGATATTCATCAATTGGTCCCTCACATCTCATTTCTTTTTTTCCTATATATTTTATGTACACATAAAAACCAAACCAGTGACTAGCCAGCTCTACCTCCAGCACACTCAGGGTTTGCAAAAGCTGCGACCTTGATCCCAAGTAGACACCCCCCACCCCCGCCTTTCCTCCCCACCCCCAGGAGGGATTCGTATTGGCGCCTCTTAGTAAACAGTCCAGCCACCACCCAGGGACGGCTAGACATGACCCAGAACATGTACATCAATTTGGAGACATTTCCATTTTTCATAAGACCTTTCCTGAGGATAGGCAATAATATTTAGTAATATTAATGCTAGCTATTTCTTACCAAAAAGTGTTTATAATTCATATCAGGGAATTCTAAATTCAGATGGAATCAGGCTATAGAGAACCCAGTCCAATCCTTAACTGGTGGGGGCCACACTTGTTCCTCCCATCTCTTTCAGAGCTTGAGCTCTCTCAGGCCAGGGAAGGAGAAGATGGAGTCAAAACTATGGACAATGTGCATTTGGGCATAGTGTTGGGGTTTTTCAGTAGACCCTTCTTAATCTTTTTTCTTTTCTTTTCTTTCTTTTTTTTGTATTCAAGTGTTTATCTTTGGTTTTTTTAATTTGTATTTGTACCTAATTTGAGCAAACAACATTCATTTGCATGTCTTTCATTTGGCTTGCACATCCATCTTCTGAGATAGACATTGGTGTCTCCCTTTACCAGATAAAAGGAGAGAAGAGAGCGTTAGAGAAATTAAATGATCCACTCATGCTGCTGGAATAATCTAACAGTGAAACTTGAAACCAGTATTTTCTGATCCCCAAAACAGGGTTCTAGCTGGACAGGCCAGAAGGAACAAACAAAGCTGTGAAACAATGTGGTGATTTTAAACACACCCTGGACGTGGCTAACTTTGAAAAATAGAATCTGTGTCAAAGACCACAGCCTGAAGATAATGGTTTCATGTTTCCCTGCTACTTTATCCTACCAGCATGAAGGAACCACTTAATTTCTCTAATACCCCCTTCTCTCCTCCTTGCATCTGATAAAATGGGTGTAAATGGATGGGGTGAAATAATTTAAGGGGAGTGAGAATGGTAACACAGTCTGAAGAATGTAACCAATGCCACAGAACTGTATACACAGAAATGACTGAATGAATGCATGTTGGGGGTGGCGAGTATTTTACCCCCACTGCCCCCCTCCCAAATATATATAAGGTAAAATAAAAGCATCTCCGTTGAAGAGAGGTCTGTGAGGCCAGCCCCAATTTCAGCTATATTAATGCCCCCGTCCCCGGAAGATTGCACTACAGAGGACAGCACTGAAGACACAGCCCAAGGACAGTGGCAGGTCTGCCAAGACCACACGGAAGCAAACTAAGGAGAAAACGAGAGAACCATATCCTGGCCCACCTAGTCCCGAGGATGACACTCCTGTTCAGAGCAGCCAAGGGACAGAGAGGACTGTAAGGCACAATGGCCCTCACTGACCCACAGCACTGCAGGGAACAGCACTGGAGACGCCGTTCGGGAATTGTGTCCGATCTGACCCACACACACCAGGGTGAATTACCGAGGGAACGCGAAAGAGCAGCAAAGGGAGCAAAGCAAAGAAGTACTCCAGGATTGGCACCTCATCAGACAAGTTCAGAAAACATTCTTAAGGGCCAGCAGACAGACCTGGAACTGCTTATAGACCCTTTTCTTCTTCTTCCGCTTCTTCTTTTTCATGTTCATCTATTTAAGATAGGCAAGATAAACAACCCCAAGAAGAAAATAATAAAACTGATGGTTCTGGGGGAGAGGGAGAGTGGGAGATGGGGGGAAGGGTGGGGAGAGTCAATAAACCCAGGGACGACGGAACAAAAGATCCACAATGGATGGCAAAGTGAGTGTAGAATGCCGGGGTGAGGTTTATTCAAGGGCAATGTAGCTGAGAGGGATTACTGAGAGCCAGCTGAAGATCAAACATGATAGTGGGACAGGAGGAAAGTAAAAGGAAATAGAGGAGAGACCTATGAGGCAAAAGCCATTTATAGAAGTATAAACATAGGTGTGTACACATGTAAGTATATTTATACATAATCATAGAGATGTAGACCTATGTAGATAGATTTATCGGTTAAATATTAAGGAAGCAGACAGACATTGGGCCTGTACTCAAGCCCTCCCTCAACACAAGAACACTTGTTCTAATAACCTGGCATTCTGTGGTGCTCACTTTCCCAACAGGATCACTGAAGACAAAGCAGGTACATAAGCAAATGTGGTGAAGAAAGCTGATGGTGCCCGCTATTGAAAGATATAACATCTGGGATTTAAAGGCTTGAAATTAAACAAGCGGCCATCTGGCAGGGAAGCAACAAAGCCCACATGGAAGAAGTACATCAGCCACTGTGATCACCTGGTATTGACAGGATCAGGTATTCATCAGAGGACCCAAAACAATCATACCAGTGCCAATGAGTGAGGTCAGAGTGGGCACCCAAAGCCTATCTGTAAACAATTGGACATCTCTTCACAGAAGAGTCACAAGGAAGGGACGAGACAGCCAGCGTGCAGTATAGCACCAATGAAACACACAACATTCCTTTAGTTTAATTCTTTCTTCCTACCACTGTCATGGCTCCAATTCTACCTTACAAACCCAGTTAGACCAGAGCATGTCCATTGGTACAGATAAGAGCTCTCAATCCAGGATGGATTAAAAAAAACCCAGGTACAGTAATGGGAGTAGTGATGACATGTGGGTAGGGGGAAAGTGGGAACAGATCACAATGATCGACATGCAACCCCCCTCCGGGGGGATGAGCAACAGAAATGTGGGTATAGAAAAGAGACAGTGAATGACGGAAGCTATGAAAACAATAATATTTTATCATTTATCAGGGATTCATGGGGTGGGAGTGAGGAAAAGAGGAGCTGATACCAAGGGCTCAAGTAGAAATAGAATGTTTTGAAAATGATGATGGTGGGCAGAGCCCCGGTGGTAGTGGTGGAGTGCGGGACTGCAGCCCACAAGGTTGGCAGTTCATATCCAGCAGCAGCTCTCCAAGATCAAGGCTAGGCCTCCTACTCCCACCAGGGGGCAGTGATGCCCACAAAAACAAAAAAAAATTAAGAAAAAAAAAAAAGAAAGAAAATGATGATGGCAGCATACGTACAACTGTACTTGATGCAATTGCTATGTGGATTGTATAAGAACTTTCAGAGTCCCCAATAAAACAATTTACTTTTTTGGAGGCGCACTTGCGCACGCAGCAGGCGTAATCCTCCATGGCCCAATTTTTTTTAAAAAGGGAAAAAAAAACAGTTTACTTTTTTGCTTTGTTTTGTTTTTTGGGGCATCACTGCCCTCTGATGGGAAGTAGGAGGCCCAGCCTTTGCGCCTGTGGAGCTGGAATTGAACCTCTATCTCAGTGGGCTGCAGTCCCACGCACAACCACTACACCACAGGGGCTCAGCCCCAACAATTTACTTTTTTTAAAGAATGATTCTTCCCTGAATGTGGGCTATATCATTTTACACCCACCAACAATAGACAAGGGTTCTAATTTCCAATAAGGATTGATCAAAAGTAATGTAACAGAGAGAAAAGACTGAAACCCCAATGGAGGCTGGGCATGATAGTGGGACAGGAGGAAAGTAAAAGGAAATAGAGGAAAGAACTGGGCTGAGGGTGTAAAAGGCACTTATAGAAGTCTAAGTATATGCATTTATATAGGTGAATATACTTATACTGGGCGATGGGGAAATAGATCTGTGTGTGTGTGTGTATATATATATATTTTTTATGTGCATATATTTATAGGGTTAGTATTAAGGCAGCAGATGGGCATTGAACCTCCACTCAAGTACTTACTCAATTCAAGAACACTTTGTTCTATTACATTGGCATTCCATGATGCTCATCTTCCCAACACAATCACTGAAGACAAATGTGTGTATAAGCAAAAGTGGTGAAGAAAGCTGATGGTGCCCGGCTATCAAAAGATGTAGCATCTGGGGTCATAAAGGCTTGAAGTTAAACATATGGCCATCTAGCTCAGAAGCAACAAAGACCACATGGAAGAAGCACACCAGCCTGTGTGACAAGGTATTGAAGGGATCAGATATCAGGCTTCAAGGATTAAAAGTCATAGCATGGGCTGAGCCCCGGTGGCGCAGTGGTTGTGCGCGGGACTGCGGCCCACTGGGATGGAGATTCGATTCCAGCTCCATGAAGCAAAGGCTGGGCCTCCTACTCCCACCACCTGAGGGCAGTGATGCCCCCCAAAATATAAATAAATAAAAGTCATACCATTGTGTGCCTACCTTCCTGATATGATCATTGATGACAAATGTGTGTAAAAGCAAATGTGATGAAGTAAACTGATGGTGTCCAGCTATCAAAAGATATAGCATCTGGGGTCTTAAAGGCTTGAAAGTACACAAGCAGCCATCTAACTCAGAAACAACAAAGCCCACATGAACGGAGCACACCAGTCTGTGTGACAACAAGGTGTCGAAGGGATTGGGTATCAGGCATCAAAGAACTAAAGATTATATCATTATAAATGAGGGTGAGTACAGATTGGGGACCCAAAGTCCATCAATAGGGAAAGCAATAGCGCTGTACAGAGGGGTTTTAGGGAGGAGATGAGCCAGTCAAGGTACAGTGTAGCAATGAAATATGCAATGAAATATGCAACTCTCCTCTAGTTCTTAAAGGCTTCCTCCCACCCACTATTGTGATCCCAATTCTATCAGACAAATCTAGCTAGACCAGGGGATGTACATTGGAGCCAGAAACAGGGGTAATTAAGGACAGATGATCCCTTTAGGACCAGGGGTGAGAGTGGTGAAGCCAGGAGGGTGGAGGGAAGGTGGATTCGAAAGGGGGAACCTACTGCAGGGATCTACATATGACCTCCTCTCTGGGGTACGGACAACAGAGAAGAGGGTGGAGGGACACATCAGACAGTGTAGGATGACAAAATAATGACAATTTGTAAATTGTTAAGGGTTCATGGGAGATGGGGAGTGAGGAGGGAGGGGAAATATGGGAAGCTGCTACCTGGGGCCTAGGTGGAAGAAGGATGTTTTGAGAATGATGATGGCAACCAATGTGCAAATGTGGACTGCATACAATTGACATATGTACTGGTCGTGATAGGAGTTGTATGAGCTCCCAATAAAATGATTTATAAAAAAAAAATGATTCTCCCCTGAATGTGGGCTACATCATTTACACCCACCAGCCATCGACAAGGGTTCTAATTTCTCCACATCGGCCCTTGTTATTTTCCTTTGTATTGTTATTGTGGTCACCCTCAGCAGCCCTTTAGAAGTGCTCAACTGCTAACTGGAAAGTTCAAAGTTCAAGCCCTTCAGGCATTCTGGGGAAGAAACACAAGGCACTATGTTTTCACATAGATTACAAGCCTTGGCAAGCCAATGGGGCAGTTCTACTCTGTGCTACAGTGTCACTCTAAGTCAGAAACAGCTCCACCACACCTGACAACACCACCAGCAGCAGCATGTTGGTGTGTTGGGAGGCTGGTTCTTTGGTGGTTATGATTTGCATTTATTTCCTTAGGAAAGAATGACTTCCATGTGTTTGGGGGGCCACCTTCTTTAGAGAATTATCTATGTACTTTCCCCATTTTTGATTGGGCTGTTTGTCCTTTTATGTTCTACTTTTTCTCATTGCTCGTGTTCTGGGTGTTGTATTTTTAAAATCATCATCAAGTCTAATATGAAGACTTGCCCCTCTGTTTTCTTCTCAGAGGATTATCACTTTAGTTCATACAATAGGGTCTTGTTAATTTTTGCATATATTATGATTTAAGGGACCAGCTTCATTCTTGCACAAGTGACAATCCAACTGTCCTAACACCATTTATTTAAGAAAGTTTCTCCCCCTATTGGTTGGTCTGATACCCTCAATTAATGTTTGAATTTATATATGGGTTTAATTCTATTTCATTACCTCTATTTCTATCCTTATGCCAATACCGTACTGTTTTGATCGCTATACCTTTATAGCAAATTTTCAAATCAAGAAGTGATTACTCCCAACTTGAGGGAGGGGTGACATTTTTTTAAGTGAACACTTTGTCTGCTATACTTTAACTGCCATTCCTGCCTTTTTTACTCACTGCTACTACTATGATCATCAGCCCATCCCCTCAGGCTCCCTTCCTTACTAAAAATCACTGCTCCACCCATTCCTTTACCTCCTTCCTTAAACTTCACAATGTAAAATTTTAAAATCATTTTAAGATTTATATTATCCTTTCATTAATATCCTGTCTTTATAAGTGAAGGGTAGAAAATAACCCTTATAAATAGCCCTGTGGTCTGTGCACCATTAGGTAACTGTCAAAGGACTAATAGGAGTAGATTGCAAACCCTTGTCTTCTGACTCTAAATCCGCTGTTTCCCTTTGTGGTAGTTACATAATCTGTTGTCAATTTGAGACTCTTAAGAGTGAAGAGGTGGAGTTCAGCCTGTCAGGTCAGATCACCGCTGGATGACCTCGTTTGGAGGTGCTCAGGAGATAAATAGCTCACTGGAGGTGGGACACACAGACTCCTGAAGACATTACTGACTATGAGCTACGTGGAGCCATGCTGACGCAGCCAGAGCCCTGGAGCTGGAGGAGCCACATGGAGACCCACATGGAGCCACATGGAGCCACATGGAGACCCACGCCAGAACTGAGATACTTCTACTGTCACTGGATCCACATGACTTTCCACCCACTGGCCTGTGATCTTCCTGCATTCAAAATCAATGCATGTGTTTTGTGAATTTATAGATTGTGAAATTTATAGATTGCTCTCAGACAAATGGGCTAATATTAGACTTTTGGACTTGATCCAGACTGGACTGGGATGTCTTCTCAATATTCAATTGCTCCTTTATATAAAAGTCTTTCTTATACACATATGAATGTCTCTGGATTTGTTTCTCTTGTCAACCCGGACCAACACACCTGTCTAGGACTTGACTTCATATCTAGCACTGTTTCCTCCCTGACACGCTGCTTCTCTATGAAGAGCCCCAAATTATATCAACTTAAGGTGATGGGTTAAACTCTTAATTCTTCCCTATAGCCATCATCCCATACAACTCTATTATGGCTCAACCCAGAAAAAAAGACAAGTGGCGATGACTAAGTAACGTGGCATTCTTTTTTTTTTTTTTTAATGCACCCTTACTCTTCAGCCAGGATGTGTAGATAGGAAAGAAAGAGCACAAAAAGTGAGTCCTTTGATTATCAGAGGGTGGGTACTGCCAACATGGAGGAATTAGATAACTGCATTAATACTCACTTCTCTTCTCCTTTCATCTGGTAAAATGAGTGTAAATTTGAGTGAGCATCTTGGATTGACTTCTGAAAACACCAAGACCAAATATCCTCCAGACTTCACTGTGAAAACTGTCTGAGGGCTCATCTAGTCTCAAAATTGCTAACTTAAAGAAAGGGCAGACAGAGCCAGAAAGTAAAATCACAAAATGCATCAACTCCCCCTACAGTTAGAAAAGGGAGACCTAATTCTTATGATACTAGAAAGGCAACCAGAAGCAATAGGAAAAGGTTCTGATTGCAGAACAAAAAAAGGTTGTGGTCACGAGACCAAAATTGATTTCTGTCTTGGTTATCTATAACAGAAATATACATGGATGGCTTTAACAAGCATAAATGTGTTCTCTCACAGTTCAGGAAGCTAAAAGTCCAAATTCAAGGCTCTGGCTTAAGGAAAACGGTTTCTCTCTCCTACGATTCTGGTAGCAATTCCTTCCCTCCTTTCACCATTGATAATCTCAATATTCCTTAGAAATCTCCATGTGCCTCCATAGCAATCTTCCCCTGAGTCTAGGAAATCCTCAGCGCAGGGACCAGGTCCAAAAGATACATTCTACTCCTCACTCATTGCTCTTGGTGGTACTGAGAAGTCCCTCTGGTCTCTGCTAACTTGTTCAATCTTTTTTATATTTCAGAATAAATTGATGCTACAACCTAACCTAGTAGATTGAATCCTGATTATTAACATAATTGCCTCTAATCCTGCCTCATTTACCATGATAGAAGTTAGGCTTTCCAACATATCAGATAATTACATTCAATCACAAGATGGTGGCTAATTACGTAATACTGAGAATCCTGGCCTTGCTGAGTTGAGGTTTACTTGGAGAGGGACACGATTCGATCCATCACCGGCCTTGATCCGGCCTCTAAGAAGTGCTGGGTCTCAGAGAAATGCTTCCTTCCTCTGCGTTCCAGCTGTCTCATCTACATACCAAGAAGAGGGAGGCGGTCAATGAGATGCTCTTTTGGAGCCTTTCCAACTTTAATATCTCGCACTCCATTAATAAGGAGTATGGGCAGCTCCTCTCCAATGTCCCAATCTATTCAACTTGAGTTAGAAATTATAATAACCTGAGAAATCAGAGTTAAGTCCTAAGCACCAGATGTCAACAATGTGTATACTGGGCAAAGCACTGATTTCCTCCTCCTAAGTCTTATTGGGAGATAAGGCACTTAATTAGCCAGTTTTCCTAGTAATGTGAATAAAATAACAGGGCACTTAAGAAAAATACATAAGGAAATAAAATCTTGAAATTCATCGTCTTTGGCATAATATAACTGGAAAATCCTACACTCAGGAGTCCCTAACAGCTGAAAATTCAAACTAAATACCATTCAATGCAAAGATTTTTTTTAAGTCGAGGCTTTCTCACTTCTCTACTAATTTTGAAACAAAACAGCTGTCTAATTATCTGGTGCTGCTAAAACAGAGATTCCCACAAATGGATGACTCTAATAAACAGAATGCATTCTCTCACAATGTAAGAGGCTAAAGTGCTCATTCTGGGTGCTAACAAAGTACACTGGAGGAAAGCTTGTTCTCTCTGTGGGTTCTGAGGGAAGGTCTTTGGCTCCTTTCAGCATTGGTCAGCCCTTCCTTGAAGGTTTACCTGTGCCTTGACATCAGTCTCCTCGATGGACCATGGAGGTTCGCAATGCAGGGATCCCAAGTCCAAAGAAAGTGCCCCACTTCAGGCTCTCCTTTCTCGGTGAGAGTAGGTCCCTACTCTCTGCGCACCTCTCTCGTGTTTTCTCACTTCTAGGATTAAGGGTGATGCAAGCCATGGGCCAGAGAGACTGCCCTTGAATTTGATCATGGCTATGAAATGAAAAGGGGGGCTGCTGCATCCCACCTTAATCCCCTTACAAATGATTGGCTGATCATACTCAATCACATCACATGAATACATAAGTGCTGATAAGAATCATGGTTCAGCCAAATTGACACATAATTTTGGAGAACACAGTTCAATCAATAATTCCAATGGAGAGAATTATCCAGAAGAGTGGAGTGGGAGGAGCAGAAGCAGAGACAAAAGGCATCTAATGCTGTTCAGAGTCTGGCTCGATCACAGAGGGCTCTGATCATCAGAGCCCCTTCTTGCTGGGATCAGCAGATGGCAGATCCCTTTCCTTCCTTTCGTCACAGCAAACCCTCCCTGCAGGTTGCCAAGCACCACCAAACTGGTTATTAAAGGCCTCTGTAAACAGTCTAATTCTGTAGGCTAGCCCCCTCCCAGCCATGTACACAAACAGAAAGAAATAAAAGCACTTTGTTCATTTTTTAAGACTCACAGGAGATAACACTAAACCCAGGTTTCTAGTGTGTTTTCTTTTCCTTAAAGCAATCATAAAATAAAAATGCTCTGAACTATTTGAACAATAAGATATCATTCATCTTCCAAAGACAGGTGGTGGCTTCATTTAAAAGGACTGGTTTACAATATAGAATGTGTATCAAGACCTTTGAAGTCGTCCGTACTACCTGGACCCAGGAATTCCTCTTCTGGGGACAAATCCAAAATAACTACAGTAGCATATAAAACAGTACACACAAAGAGGTTCATCACAGCATTACTTATGACCTAGAAAAAATAGAGCTCTAAATGCCCAACTGTTGGGACAGTGTTGAATGCTAGTCAGCTAGGTTTATATAGAATTTGTAGAGGAGTTGAATCCAAGACCTCAAATAGAATATAAATGTTTTGAAAGTAATGATGGTAACATATGTACAAATACACTTGATACATTTGATGTATGGATTGTTATAAGAGCTGTCAGAGCCCTCACTAAAAATTATCTTAAAAAAATACCATTAAAAATATTTGCAAATGAGTACATGAAAATGCTCCTAATGCAATAATAGGAGAAATATATATAGGATTATATTCACTATGAAAGATAATATCAAGGGGGGAGGGAAGGTGGAGTAGAAAGGGAAAATCTATTTCAGGGATCTACATATAACGTCTTCTCTGGGGTACAGTCAATAGGAAAGTGGGTGAAGGGACACAACAAACAGTGTAGGATGACAAAATAATGACAATTTGTAAATTGTGAAGGGTTCATGGGGGAGAGGGAGTGAAGTAGGAGGGGAAATATGGGGAGGTGGAACCGGGGGCCTAGGCGGAAGGAGGATGTTATGAGAATGATGACAACAAACGTGCAGATGTAGTCTGTATACAACTGATGTATGTATTGATCATGATAGGAGTTGTATGAGCCCCAGATAAAATTATTTTTTTTTAATTGATCTCCAAAAAAAAAAAGGGAGGATAGGCCTGTCCATGCCCTAATCTTTAAAATTGTGAGACAGTAAATCTCTGTTTTTTAAAGCCAGTAAAAAGAAAGAAAGGTAGTATCAACTATGGATTGATATTGTCTTTTGCTTTTTCACCTAGCATTACGTTATGAAAGAGGAGCCGAGCCCTTGTGGTGAGTGGTTCCTTGTTGAGCTGCCAGCTACAAGGTTAACAGTTCAAAACCACCAGCTGTTCTGTGGAAGAGGGACGAGGCTTTCTACTCCTCAAAAGAGTTACAGTCTTGGAAGCCCACAGAGGCTGCTCTACAGGTCGCTAGGAGCCAGGATCAACTGAGTTGGGTTTGGGGTTTATCAACTATGGGAAAATAATACCGCGTGTTGCTTTCACTGTTCGGAAGAGAGTGACACATTCACAACAAAGCCAAACACTGCCTGGTCCTTCGACATCCTCACCAGGGTTGCCACGCTTCACTCGATTGTGGCAGCCGCTGTGTGAAACATCTGGTTGAGTGCTGAGGGTCTTCCTCTTTGGTGATGACCCTTCATTTTACCAAGCTGGGTGTCCTTCTCCAGAGACCGCTCCCTGCTGCTAGCGTATCCGAAACACAAGAGAGCCTCAGCTACCTAACGGTTAAGGATCGTTCAGGCTCAACTACGACCCTTCTTCTGACAATCCAAGGTGTATTCCGTTTTCTTCATCAATAACGTAATGCAAAGGCATCAATTCTTCCGTCTTAATCAGTGTCTAGCCGTTTGCTTCCGTGGAAATGTATAGTCTTGGGAAGCCTCCAGGGCAGTTGGGCTCTGCCACCGGGGGTCACTATGAGTCAGATCCGTGTAGTCCTTGATGAGTTCATTTTCAGGTGTCATAATCACGACACAAGCATTCACTCATGCAACCTTACAACTACCCAAAAGTCTAGGTATGATTTCTTAACCCCATTTCACAGAAACGAAAGCACAGAAAGTTTAACCAATTGTGTGCGGTTCCACAGCTATCAAATGCCAGCACTGGAACTTAAAAAAAAAACTTTAAAAATTACCTCCAAAGATCACACTCTAAACATAGGTTAGCTTGTCTTTCAGCAAATTAAAGAGAAAGAAAGGGCCTAGCACTTAAAAATTAGAAGGGGAACCCAATTTCCAACAGTGCAAATTAGAAATTAGAATTCTGAAAGACACCACTAAAGGACTGGTGGTTGACTGCTAGTTAGGTCTCAATTCTCACTGGTCACCAGCCTTGCTATCCAGCCTGCTATCTACACATTTGATCATTTCCATAAAGTTTCCTGATGACATATATACACAGAGAACAAATCGTTACTTTGTTTGCTTGCTTGTTTAACAGCTCTAATGTCATGTGCAAGTTTAATCCCAAAAGTCCTTGATGCCTGCTAATTATCCCCCAGTCATTGCTTTAAATATGAGGAAGGAACGTCAGCAAAATTTTGTCCCCAATTCCTTCACGTGTAAAACCAAACCAAAGGCTGTAGGCTCGGTGCTGATTCATGGCTGCCCTCTGCACACGGAGTAGAACTGCTCCAGCGTTCTCCAGACTGGACCTTTGAGAGCATCCCTGGGCCTTTCCTCTGAGGCACCTCTGGGTGGGCTTGATCCGCCAACCTTTCATTGTGTATTCAAGCAGTTGATCATTTGCCTGAGTCAGGAACTTCACTGTCTATTAAAGTGACCAGACTCCCACAGCGTTTTTAAAATATCCCGATTTTTGGAGGGGCTGAGCCAGGGTGGCGTAGTGGTTGTGCGCCGGACTGTGGCCCACTGGGTTCGAGGTTCAAATCCAGCAGCAAGGCTGGGCCTCCCACTCCCACCACCAGAGGGCAGTGATGCCAAAAAAAAAAAGTCCCCATTTCTGAAAAGAATGCATGACAAGCTAGGGAACGGCGGGAGAATGGAAAGGGAATATACCTCCTCTACCCACTCCCGTAAATGGTGTCCCACTTTACCAATGTTAAAATCTGGTCACTTTATATACTCCATGCCTTCAATTTGATTCTGCCTCAGAACAACCCTAGAGGCAGATGAGAACTGTTCCATTGGCTTCTAAGGTTGTAACTCTTTAGAGGAGTAGAGACACTCATCTTTCTCTCCCCCTTCATGCATAAAAGCCACTTCCATCAAGTCGATGTTGATCAGAGGGACCCTATAGGACAGGGCGGAACTGCCCCTGTGCATTTCCCAGACTGTGGCTGTTCTTGGGAGTACAAAGTCAGTCTTTCTGCCACAAAGAGACTGGTGGTTTTGAACCGCTGACATTGTAGATGGCAGCCGAACACACAAGCACTATGCCACCAGAGCTCCTTCATGTCTGAAGAACCCCAAAATTTAGTCCCAGAAAGTGCCATTCCCTGAAGACAAGAGGATCTCCCAGTTTTCCCTTATTCTCCTTCACTTCTCTGCCTGTTCCCCCACACACCCTGGAGAGAAAGGAGTCCTTGTCAGACAGAACGTGCTGCCTGCTTGCCTGACTCCCTCCACCCTGCACAGACGAGTGCAGCTCTCGCAAGGGCCCTTCAATCCTTCCTGGGAACTACGAATAAAGAAGGAGAACTAGAGGAAGCGCTCCTCCTGGATGCATCCAAAGTGAGCCTTCAAGACTTCTCAAGCCACCAGAGGTAATGATCGTCTCTAATGTGTATATATTAATGAGGTGATGAATATGTATATGTACATATCACTCCATCAAAGCAGATGCAGGGATGCCAATATAAATCAAGAAGTTGACCGTCTAGGTGGAGAAATAGGACATGGAAAGTGTGTGTGTGTGTGTGTGTGTGTGTGTGCAGTAAAAGGCACAATATATATAGCACTCCCTCCCCCCCACTCCCATCAAATCCATTCCGACTCACAGGGACCCTATAAAACAGAGTAGAGATGTCCCTTTGGGTTTCTGAGACAGTCTCACCTTTCTCCTGGGGAGAAAGTGGTGATTTAGAACAGCTGACCTTGTAGTTAGCAGCCCAACAAGTGATCCACTACATCAGCAGTTCTCTACCTGTGGTTCACGACATCTTTGGGGGTCAAATGACCCTCTCACAGAGGTCACCCAATTCATAACAATAGCAACATTGGTTATGAAGTAACATCAAGAATAATTCTATAGGGGGGAGGGGGGTCACCACCACATGACCGTATGAGAGGGTGGCGCACTAGGAAGGTTGAGAACCACTGTGCTACCTTATCGGGACTCCCTATCTATACTACAGAAGATTGCAGACAAACCAGACCACAGGCATTCTGAGACATCCAGCAAAGAGTTCCTGACGGATGAGTGGTTAGAGCCAAACCTGGAAGGATCAGTAGGCTTACTTAGGGGAAGGAGCCCAGAGATGAATAACATAAAATGACATAGATTGAGCTTTATTCATGGCATTGTTGTTTTCAAAAGAGCGCGAGCATCACAATTCTCCATTAATAGACATCTGGTTGTTAGAAAATATTCATACAGTGAAAATTATGAAACCATCAAATTCGAGAGGGCATTCCAAAATGCAAAATCATGTGAGGTGTGTGTGCTACCATTTGATTTTTTAAAGGAAATAGCTGTCATGTGTATTTGATTGTCTATACATAAAATACTTTTGAAAAATATACAAGAAACTACTTCTTTTCCAATCCTTCTGAAGTTTGTGCTTAGGTAAATGCAGTTCTTTTGATCTCAAACAGTTGATTATACTAAGGCATGAATACCTTTCTCTTGTTATGGATCCCCCAATAGACCTGTAGATAGTTTGCCTGAAATTTGAACAAGAGAGTGGAGGGGGGACTGGAAGGAGGTGAGTGAAGAGCCAGCCTGAAAGATGACTAAGGGTAACAGTTTCAGGAGTCCTGCCAGTCTCTGACCAGTAAGCCTATGTTATGATTTTGGGTTCTGTTCCACATCTTGCTCCCACTCCCTCTAGAACTTTCTAATGCAATCCCTTTCAGGCACTTGGTAGCCAGGCACCATCTAGTTCTTCAGATCTCAAGATCATGAAAGTTGGCGTTTGAACGGTCATTCGTCCATTGGACTAATTGTCTCCATGTGTCTTTTGATTTTGACCAGTCTGCTTTCAAGTGGTCATTCACAAGCTTTACAGACTCCAGTCACCTCCATTTTATGATTGGTGCTTTGGTGGAAGCCAGAAGACCTGCTTTGACTTTCAGACATTTTTGACCTCTGGCTCAGGACCCTGAGGCAAAGGCTTGCCTCTACCAGACCTTCAGATTTAATACTGGACAGAAACCACAACCACACCTCTCACCTGTAACTTGACAGAGCCAACTACCCCTATTTGACACAGACACACACCCACATCACTAATAGTTATACCATGATGCTTCAGAAACAGCAATAAACCACAGTCCACCCAAAGAAAAGCCAATGCAACCGACCCCAAACCCCCACAACCCAATAGAAAAGGAAGACACACACACACACAGAGTTGTTATGCACTGAAATCGAAAGTAGAACATAGTCTTTGTGGACTTTTTCCAATAGGCTTTGGTGTCCAAAGATTATGGTCCTAATCCCCTGGTCCAGCAAGTCATCCTTTCAACATATATATCTGGTTATATATGAGGCTTTCATAACTTTGTCCCTGTATGCTTCACCATGTGCAAGGACATATTTGTAGCAAAAATGAATAACCTTATATAAATATCCCCTGTCAAATCTATATGCCCACCTTCCGCCCACCCCCAGTCAGTCTGTGTGTCTATCCTTATATCTACTCATAAATCGCAGTGACTGCAGGATTATTCATGTAACAGTATATATCTCTGTTGCCTTTGGTTCTTACACTTCTCCAGACATCTTTCACTACCTCCATCATTTTTTTGTTGCTTTGGGTTTTCTGTCAGCTTCCCTCTTGTATACATAAGCAGCACGGGAAGAAAATGTGAGAAGTGGTGCTACATTGAGGGATTGCAACCAATGAGATGAAATGGAATGTGTATGAATTATTGTGGTAGTTATATAACCTATTGTCCATTTGAGACATAAGAGTGAATGGGTTAGAGATTAGCCTGTTAATCAGGTTGCAGCTTAATGACCTCATTTCGTGACTAAGGGGACAGATAGTTCACTGGAGGCAGAACACAGACTCCCTCTCTTCGAGACATTACTGATGACAAGCCTGATGGAGTTGAGCTAATGCAGACAGAGCCATGGAGCAGGAGGAGCCACGTGAGGACTCATGCCAGCACTAAGATGCTTCCACCACTACTGAATCCACAAGACTTTCTACCGACTGACCTGTGATCTGCCTGCATTGAGCATTATTGCATGTGTTTCCTGAACCTGAAGAGGACTTGATATTGGAGATTGATATTGGAATTATGGACTAATACTGGACTTGATCTGGACTTGGCTGGGACGTTTTCTTAATCTACAATGACTCTTTGATATCAGACTCTCTCTTACACACATGTAAGTGTCTCTGGATTTGTTTCTCTAATCAACCCAGACTACACAATTGCTGGATCTATCTGCTCTATAAACCTTCACCCAATTCACAATGCTTTAAAAATTAAAAATATAGCTCCCTGCTCCTCCTCATGCAGCAAGCAGCCACTTCTTCCCATTCCCGTGCAGTCCCAGCCACATCCCAGAGACATGATGGTGAAGGTCAGAGTGAACAGATTTGGCCGAATTGGACGCCCGGTCTGCAAGACTTCTCTCCAGACTAGCAAAGGGGAAATTGTTGTCATCAATGACCCCTTCATTGATCTTGAACCATGTTCAAGTAGGATTCCACCCATCGCAAGTTCAATGACACTGTCAAGGCTGAGAACGGGAAGCGCGTCACCAATGAGAAGCCCATCTCGATCTTCCAGGAACGAGATCCTGCCAACATCAAGTGGGCTGAAGCTGGTATGAAGTATGTCATGGAGTCCATTGGTGTCTTCACAACCCTAGATAAGTCTGGGGCTCACTTGAAGGATAAAAGGGTGATCATCTCTGCCCCTTCTGTGGATACTCCCATGTTTGTGATGGGCGTGAACCATGAGAAGTATGACAACTCCCTCAAAATGGTTAGCAATTTTGCACCACCAACGGCTTAGTCCCCCTGGCCAAGATCATCCATGACAATTTTGGCATCACGGAAGGACTCATGACCACAGCCCTGCCATCACTGCCACCCAGAAGACCGTGGAAAGCCCCTCTGGGAAACTCTGGCGTGATGGCCGTGGGGCTGCCCAGAACATCATCCCCCAGCATCTACCAGCACTGCCAAGGCTGTGGACAAGGTTATCCCGGAGCTGAATGGGAAACTCACTGGCATGGCCTTCTGTGTCCCCACCCCCAATGTGTCCATTATGGAGCTCACTTGACATCTAGAGAAAGCTGTCAAGTACGATGAAATCAAGAAGGTGGTAAAGCAGGCGGCCGATGTCCCCCTGAAGGCCATCCTGGGCTACACTAAGGACCAGGCTGCCTCCTGTGACTTCAACAGTGATACCTATTCTTCTACCCTTGATGCTGGGGCTGGCATTGCCCTCAACGACAACTTTGTCAAGCTCATTTCCTGATCTGACAATGAATTTGGCTACAGCAACAGAGTGGTGGACCTCAAGGTCCACATGGTCTCCAAGGAGTAAGACCCCCTGGACCACCAGCCCCAGCAACAGCACTCCACTGCTGGGGATTCTTTGTCCCCAACTCAATCCCCCAACACACCGAGAATATTCCATCCAGACCCCCTGAAGGAAGGGGAGGGGCTTAGCGAGCCCGATCCTGTCATGTACCATCAATAAAGTACACTGTACTCCCCCCCCAAAAAATAAAAACATATAAGAGATACTAATTGCAGAGGCAATGAATTATTGAAATGGCTCTTCTAGCCAAAGTCTCTAATTCCCACCAAAGGATCTTTCCATGTAAGTGTCTAGTAAGCGGATGGAGAGAAATAGCAGCAGGATTCACATGTAAGTAATTGTGAACAGAATTCCTTAGAGTGCCATGCTGCTGTGTATAAAATGAGCCCCATGGGAAGCAAGAGAAGGGATATCGTGACCAACAAGGGTGAGAGTGGAGAGTATTCCCTGGACCCAAGATCCTGCGCAGTGAACCTCCTGAATCAAGATGCAAACCAAAATATCAGAAGAGCAGTAGCAGAAGAGTGTACAGGAGTCCGTGCATGGAACTGTGATGGGTTTCCCAACCCACAAAGTAAAGCTGATCCCTCCTGATTTTGTGCAGGAAAGTTGGTTTTCAGAGTACCATACCTCTGGGCACTTACTTGTGACAGTTGGGCTTGCTGACCCATAGAAGTAGAGCAAAGTGTCCTCACACCGAGGCTTACTGGAGCGGGGTGTTTCTGAGCCCTTAATTCAGGAAGTTGACTATGTTAACCCACTAAAGTGGAGCTGAGTGCCTTGGGGCTAAGGCTATAGGCAGAGTGGTATGCCCCTTTGGGCATTTATTAAAGAACAGGATGTGTCCGGATAAGCAACAACTTAACCCTAAGTCAACCTCATAGGCCTTATAACTAACTTGCTAACTTCCCTAATAATCCCTTCAATCATTGACTTGTCTGAGTTCTGTGTGCTCATTGCCATGGGTATGAAGACCTAGCGATCCAGTATATAATATTAAGATTATACTAACCTATGAGGAAACTGCTTGCTGTTTGTTTTTTCACTAAATATAACATGAAAAATTTTCAAGATAAAGTGCTGAGAATTGGTTCTGACTTGAATTTTTTGCCTTCACTTAAACTTGTATCCTAAATTATAGATTATACACTTCTCTATTTTGATGAAATAAAAGGATGTTGCGCAGTTTATGTTCACACTTTTCCAAAGATGGATGTTAATGATTTACCCAAGAAACAGAAAAATATTTTCAAAACGCCTCTTTTTTTTTTTTTTGGGGGGGGGGGGGGGGGGGGGCGGGGGGCATCACTGTCCTCAGATGGTGGGAGTAGGAGGCCCAGCCTTTGCTCCATGGAGCTGGAACCGAACCTCCATCCAGTGGGCCACAGTCCAAAACACCTTTTATTTGTAAGAAAAATTGTTATTTCCTTCCCAAAATGGGTGCATAAGCAAAAGTGGTGAAGAAAGCTGAAGGTTCCTGACTATCAAAAGATACAGCACCCTGGCAGAGTGGCGGGGGCGGGGGGTGGTGGTGGGCTTAAAGGCTTGAAGTTAAACAAGCAGCCATCTAGCAGGGAAGCAAAGTCGTCCACATGGAAGAAGCACACTAGCCTGTGTGATGATGAGGTATCAATGGGATTAGGTATCAGAAGTTCAAAAACACACAATCAAACTGTTAGGTAGCTAGAGGCAGAGAGTAGGGGTTGCCCCTCTACATGCCAAGACCTTTCCCCCCTTACAGGAAGTTAGAAGTCGATAAAGGCTAGAGCATATGCACAAGTTCAGTCCTTTGAGCCAGGAACCCAGCATAACCTTGGTGGGCCCAATCTAGGTCAGGTGGGCTTAATTCAGCCAATGGGGTCAACCAGTACCTTCAACCACGACTCCTAGCAGAAGGCCTTCAAAAGCCTGAATCAGGAACCTGCAGTCCCTTTCCCTCCACAGTCCCCCAAAGTCTCTAGCAGCCAGGCTGAGGCCTTTCTCTCTCTCTCTCTCTCTCTCTCTCTCTCTCTCTCTCTCTCTCTCTCTCTCTCTCTCCCCTCAGGCCACCATGTGGGTGTGCAGAGCTATGAGGGTACCTATAAGTTACTATAAGGTCCAAAACTACTTCTGTCCTTCATAAAAAACCCACTTGGATCACAAATCAGGCTTTTGCGTGAATTCTTTCTCGTGCGAAGCCAAGGACTGAGACATTTGGGGGCATGGATGTACTGGAGAACCAAAACCAACCTGTAAGATAATTGGGCAGCCCCTCTCAGAAGGGTGAGAGACAGAATGGATAATAAAATCAAGGTGAAATCCCTATCAAACTTACTGGAAAACACTCCTAAAGGTCAAAAACCAGATCTGGAATTATGTATAAGCTTTTCCTTTTTTGTCATTGGCTTACTTTTTGTTGTAAGTTTGTTTTCCTTTTATCTTGTCATTGTTGTTTTGTTGGTTTGTCTTTCTTTGTTGTTTTGTTTGGCTTTGCCTGGTTTTTGTGCTGATTAATGTCTCTGAATATCTACCTGAATAAGATAGATGGGATAAATAATTTGGAGACAAAAACAATGGCCCAACAATGGGGTGGGGGTGGGGGGGAGCCCACAGGAGAAGGGGAGGTTGGAGAAAGAAAGTGAGAGTTCAACCAACCCAGGGAGAAGAGAACAGTGAACTAAAATCAAAGGAGAGGAGTGCATATGCAGGATGCCTAGTGGGGCTTAATCAAGGGCAATGTAACAGCAAGGAATTACTAAACCTGAATGAAGGCCAAACATGATCATGGCATACAAGGAAAATAAAAGGAAATAGAGGAAAGAATTAGGAGGGAAAGATCATTTATAAAGGTCTAAAACCAGGCATATATGTGTGTGTAAATGTGTGTATATATATATATATATATGAATGATAGGGAAATATAGCTATGTACTTAGTATTTACATGTTATGAATTAAAGTTAAAAAAAAGAATTAAGGTCGCCGATGAACATTGGGCCCCTAGACTCAAGTACACCCTCAACACAAGAACACTTTGTTCTAACAATCCAGCATTTTATGATGCTCACCTTTCTGACACGACTGAAGACAAAATGGGTGCATAAGCAAATGTGGTGAAGAAAAGTGATGGTGCCCGGTTATCAAAAGATACAGCATCTGGGGTCTTAAAGGCTTGAAGGCAAACAAACAGCCATCTAAGAGCTGAGGAGCAACAAAGTACACATGGAAGAAATGCACCAGCCTGTATTATCATGAGGTCTTGATGGGATGAGGTATCGGGCATCTAAGACCCAGAGCAAAATCTTACCAATGTGAATGGGGGTAGGGTGCAGAGTGGAGACTCAAAGTCCATCTAACCCATGAGGGCCAACAATGAGAATAGAGAAACCAGGAAGATAAGGGGAGGGTGGAGGAGAAAGAGGGAAGTGACCACAAGGATCGAAATATAACCCCCTCCCAGGGGGATGAGCAACAGAAAAGTGGGTGAAGGGTGACAGAGTATGATGTGAGATATGAAAATAATAACCTATAATTTATCAAGGGTTCATGAGGGAGGGAGGGTGGAGGGAAATAAGCTGATATCAAGAGCTGAAGCAGAAAGAAAATGCTTTGAAAATGATGAGGGCAACATATGTACAAATATGCTTGACACAATGGATGAATGTATGGATTGTGATGAGATGTAAGAGCCCCCACTAAAAGTATCTTTTAGAAAATTCAGGGTGCGATATGGCACTGATGAACTACATAACTATCCTCTAGTTTCCCCCCTACTGTTATGGTTTCTATTTGTTTTACCTCGTTAATCATGTCAGATTTGCGTATGTTCACTTGTACATTTAAGATTGTGCAGTACACAAAAGTCAAGATGAATAGGTATGGGAGTAAATGGCTCTCTGAGGGGTGGGAAGAGAGAGGGGTGAGGAAAGGGAACCTGACAGCCTGCAGGCTTGCAAAAGGCTGTGGCTGACAGTGGGATCTACATAGGAAATAAACCTCTGGTGAACTCCCACTATCCATAATTGAGAGGTGGGGGTTAAGGGGTAACTAACAGAGGGTGCTGGAGAGACAGGACAGACGATCAAAGGCACGAATCTGACTTGAACAGTTAAAAGTTCGTCCATTGATTTCCCCTCTGATGCACGATGGACCTGATCTGGTTTTCACCGTTTTCTGTCATCTTGTTTCGTTTTCACTCGTTCAGGTTAGGGTGTATACACCTCGGAGATGTTATGTCACTGGAGATCACGCTCTCAACGTTGTGTGATATGCGCTTGTTGTTCAGTATATGCCACTCAGGACTGATGGAAAGGACAGCAAGTAAAACGAGGAGGAGAAGAGGAGGGGGCGTGGTTATAAAAGGGAGATGAAGTCAAGCGGTCCAGGAAGAAAAAGAATGTTTGGAATCCGATCGTGGTACCAACTGTACATACTGCTTGACGGGATGGAACTATGGAATGATAAATGTGTGAGCTCCCAATTAATAAACTTAAAAAAGAAAAACGGTGCTTCCGAGTACACCTTTGTATGAAGACCCCTGCCTTCTTTCCATTTGAAAAGAAAAGATTCTCCTGTAATTCACTGTACAGAGAAACAGAATGAACACTCTCCCGTGATCTCTCTTGGGAGGAACGACTACTGGGATGGTGGAGAGACTCCGCCCATCTAAGACAGCCTTCCTTAAAGGCCCAGCCGGTCGGATCTGATTTCCTTCCCATTGGCCCGCTGGGCTGGCCGCACCCAATAGCTGATGGTTTTCTGGGCGGAAAGGAAAATATGAAAAATTGCAAGAATCTTAACCGGCCCCGTTACAGAAATCCAAGAGAACCTTAAAGAATACTGTTTTCTGGTCACTGAATATGAATTTCAGTGAGCCCTGAAGAAAAGATTAGAATGGGGGTGGGGGAGGGTGGGAGGTAGCAAGAACTGCATTTCTTTTTCTTAAAATTACTGTCCAGTCTCTTTCTTCATTCAACCCGCGAGGAGCCAGGAGCCGGCTACTTACTGATCTCTCCGTTATTAGAACCCAAGTTTTCTTTTTTTCTACACTTTAATTATTATCTATTGAGCTAAAGTTTTCAAAATGCAGCTGGTGCACAGCTGTACAGTGAATGACTGGTTCACCTCCAGTCCCAGCTGCCAGCTCCCATCCCGAAAAGTTTCCTTGTGTCCTTCCCTATGTATATGTATACATGCCAAAATACATACATTCCTCTCTCGGGCATCCCAAATGGTATAATAGACCCCAAAGTGCTTTTTATGAAGTAGAAATGAAATGATCTTAGCCACAATCCTAACTCCTGATTATGAAGATGTTGTTCTTTTCAATAAGGAACCTTCTTGGTTAAAAAAATTAATTTCCTTATAAACTTTATGTACCACTTTAAAATCTCTCCAACGTCATCAAAGTCATGAAAGGGTTATTTGACAAAAAGAAACAGGAGGTCTAGAAAACTCAAATGCTCAAGATCATGCATGAAAGTAACTCACTCAGCTTCAAGTCAGGATTCTGACCCCTGAAAACATTCATTCCCTGCGTAGTTTTGCACTTCACACAGACTTACCCAGAGATCCGGAGCCCCCTTTAATTGGAGAGGAGGGAGAAAAGAGGGAGATCGGAGACAAAATTCAAATACCTGCTTCCTCCTGGACTAGCACCAGGAAGTGCAGGTAGATGAAAGAGAAACCAGAGTGCCTCAACTCAGTTAATCAGTAACACACAAGTTGCAGTCCTCGCCACTCCAGTCCTGCTCCTTGGCCTTGCAGTGGCAAATTAACAGGTATGGCAAGGGCACCTGAGTGGCAAGACAGGTTTGCAAACTCTTCTGCAAAATTCCGAGTAAGTCCCAGGTGGAGAACAGGCTGCTGTAGGCTAAATCAGAGAAAGCAAGTGAGAAACTCAGAAAGCCCTCCCGCATCCTGTGCAAGGTCTCCAGCAGGGCTCTCTCTTCCGCACTGGAGTCCAAGACTGAGAGAGTGTGCTCATCATCTGTTGCATTCACAAGATCTGGGCAGAGTCCCAAATGGCTGTGTGGGAGGGGGCCTGCAAGAGCACCTCTCTGAGCCTCAGTTTCGTCATAAGTTAACCAGCTCAAAAGCTTTGAGATTCTGAAACCAGAATCCACAAGATCAAATCCACTGCCATTGGGTCATTCCTGATTCATATACCCCGTAGCACTGCCCCTTTGATTTTCCAAGGCTGGGAAGCTTTACAGGGGCAGAACACCTTATCTTTCTCCTGTGAAGTGAGTTAGGGGGTCCCTACTGCTGACCGTGTTATTAGCTGCCCACCAGGGATCCTTGCAATCAGCTCTGTCCAATCTAATTTCAATATCCCAGCATCACAGCAGGGAAATTCCTAGCAGGATATAAACCCCAGCTTCTGACACAGCTTTGGAAATTTTCAGGAACTGTCCAAGGAGATCCTGATCCTCAATTTGAAAAACATTACAGAAAGGTATCATCTGCTGCATTCCCAGAAATAACTGTCTCAATTCAAAAAAGATAAATGGGCAATGTTTCTATCCATCGAAATTAATATCTAAGATTCAGAATGCCAGGAGAGCCACATTAAAATCCTTGGACCCACTGCAACTTGACTACAAGCCAGAAGTGATAAGTGGGCAACTTTGATGTGGAAAACCTTTCCAGAACAGACCTCAAACACCACTCACTTCTAAGCAAATGGCTACCAGTTTATAAACAAACTCTCGAATGCTTTCTGGAACCAGACTTCAATTTATAACCTCCTAATCTCCCTTGCGTTTCCACCCCCCATCCGTTAGTTTATCATCCTGTGGAGACTTGAATGCTGCCAAGATGCTGGAAGCTTTGCCATTGATAATGCAAAGACCTTCGGTCACCCAGAGTGGGCAGTTTTCAATGGGGTGTGCAAACGAAGACAGACTGGGAGGTGCGGCAATCATTATCTGATATCAAATATTAGATAATGAACACTATTTGGATGACAACAGAAAAAAACACCGTGGTTCTCTCGCACCGGTGCGTGTGCATAGCATTGAGTCCCAAGATAACCACGTGCTTAGAGCCAAAGGTATACAGCCAGTAGCGGCCCTATGCCAATTCCACTCAGTGACATTAAGTTAGAGCATCTGCAATTGCTGGATTTTCACCTACAAATACAGCAAACAGCAGATCTGGAGCAGACATTTGTATCTTCCTACCATCCCTCTATTTCCTGGAGGCAGGAAGGATCATTAGAAATCAGCAGTGGTGCATTTTCATCCCAGTTCTGTCATTTATGACCAAGGCTTATGAAAGACTGAACAAAATCACTGCACCTCCTTGAGCCCTGCTTTACTGATTTATATAGTAAATATGGCAGACTTGTCCTTCTCTACTTGTATGATTATTAACAAGGCACAGTCACTTGCTTGACAATAAAAACATACAGATGCTTTTGGTGCGCATGTTTTTCACCCCACTACAAAAAAGTTCTCTTGGTGATCCCTTCTGCATCCACCCTGCTGCCCTCTGGCACTGTGAAGCACAAGACTATGATGATAATAACACGAAGCTGTGTAAACTTCTTCATGGGCCTCTTAAAACACACTCTGATTTGGCACACCCTTCCACAGCAGCCCTGGATTTCTCCTTAGACACAAACGGTCACGGATGTCAAAGAGATGTAAGTGAGTGCCCACTGAACTGTGTCTAAATGGTTTTCCTTGTGACCAAAGTCAGCCTGGAATCAGCCCTGCCCGGTGAGAAGACAGGACATGCTTCCCAGACTTCGGAAGGCATTGTTCAAAGCACTGAGTTCTGCACCACTTGGTTCACAATTTACCACTGAGTCTGATTTTCCTAGACAAAGAGCAATAACCAAATGGGGTGCCCTTCAGCAAGCTTCTCCAAGCTTGGCAGTTGTTCTTGGGCTTGGGAAGTGCCACAGTCTCTGTAACCTTCCATATCCTAGGAGTGAGGACAGGAAATGTTTGCCAACATCAGTCAATATGAAGCCAGTGGTTTAACATAGTTGGAAGGCATTTCAATAGAGTCTGAATTCTATTGAAACTCTATTGTATGCCTAGAACTTCTTCTCTCCACCCAGTTCAACAAAAGTTAAAATATTTAAATCCATGATTGTATTCCTTTTAGCCTTTGTCATGATTTCATATCCCTCTCCCTCCCCATCCCTTTTTTAAACTTGGAAAAATAATAGTCCCAATCCTTCAAACATGCAGACCAACATCGTTCTTGGAAGGGAGCTACAGAGGGTTCATTATGTCATGAAACATGGAGGCAGAACAAAGGGCTACTGAATCACCTACCTTATCTTCATCTAAGAAACCTGAGAACTGCAAGGTTTCTATGCTTCTCCCAAACGCAGCCCTGGACTTGCCAAGACTGAAAGTTTTAGGGGCCCCGAGACTGCTGTTGCAAAACTCTAAGGAGGGAGGTGCACATCCTACTTCTTTCCTTAAATAGTAGCTCAAAAATACAACACTTGATTCACTTTTTTAAACAAGGTTTAGCTAAGGCATTCCTCTAAAGGGCTCAGGTTTCTGAATCAAGAAGCTGGGTTGCTGGGCACGAAATCAACTGTCCTGAGTACCACAGGTAGACGCTGTTATTTTTAGCCCTGGAAATCTGAAATAGCATTTTAATAAAAATTCATGATCCTCAGTTCCTTGAGGCCAAGAATCTGGACTTGTCCCGCCTCGGATACAAATCCGTTCACATTAAATATTTGTGGACCAAGTGAATGGATGGAGAAAACAGCGTTTCATTAAGAGTTTTCAGAGCAGATTACATTAGGGTACCCAAGCAGCACTTAACCTGATTCCATTTTTGTCATTCTACCCCAGTAAGTACATGAAAGATTGATTGAAATTTTACATGGGATGACTGTGAAGATGTGGGAAACCTACCAAACAGCAGCATGCCTTTCACAGCGTGCATTATGAAGCCAGCACAACTATAAATCTTGGCTCTCCTCATCAGCCTCCCTCCCTTTGTCTCCTTCCCACTGCCTCCCCCCTGCACTCCCAATCTCATTATCCCACCATCCGTTAAAACTGCAGTTAGCCTCCTGGAACTGGCAGAAACACATGTCACTGAGAATTAGGGAATTGAAATAGTGGTGTCACTAGGGTCGGTGTCACATGGTGTCACTGCCTCCACCTCTTCCCTTATCAGAACCAAAGAAAATCCTTAGCAATATTTACTATTGATTTTAACAGGTTATTTCATGGATATGAGGGAGAATTGTCTAATATTTCTTAGAGTATAGGAAAGTAACAAAATTATTTTGTAAAATCTCTCCATGAAGAATTACAATATAAGTAACAGAGTGGAAACCTTTTTTAAATGTTCTCCTTATTCCCTTTTAATTACTTACTAAACCCCAGTGTCCCCCCCCCCCAAAAAAAGTTACGGCTATATGGTCACAAATACCACTTACCATAAAACTTTAATAAAACATCATAAAAATTGACAAAATTAAAATGGCAGCAATAAATAGAACAACAGATGTCTGTAGCATGTGCAATCAAAACCACATGATTTGAAATGTCATCATAATTGGATATTTATGACGGTTCTGATGTGGAGAGTCATATTAGAAGATTCAAAAAATAAATTAGCATAATGCTTCATAATTGGAAGTATATTGATATATGTAAGCTGGGCTTACGAAATGTATCTTTGTTGCTATAAGTACTTACAGAACTATTTTAAAAGAAAGAGTAGGTTTCTGCAGAACACTGCACAAGATTTTCATAGACAGTCACCTCCATGTCACCTGTCTCAGTATGCCACCCACCTCCCCCTAGTGACACCACTGATTTGGAACTGGTTATAAGCCACCAGAGAAGGTCACAAAGTACCTGAAGCAGAAAATCAAGTGTGTCTTTTTTTTTTTTTAATTAGGGAAGAAGAAAAGGAATTCAATTGCATATTTACATTTTTTTTTTTTTTTTTTAGGCATCACTGCCCTGGTGGTGGGAGTAGGAGGCCCAGCCTTTGCTCCTGTGAGCGGGAATTGAACCTCCATCCCAGTGGGCCACAGTCCCGCGCACAACCACTACGCCACCCGGGGCTCAGCCCGCATATTTACATTTTTTAACATCTGTGTTAGGCAAGTTGCATTTATAATGAAGGGTGGAAGAAATACTTTAATGTCAACGTTATTTGCTAATTATTTGAAAACTATATCGATTTTATTTGCTAGTGGTGGAAGGGAACTGTCAAAACTTCTAACTTTAATAAACCTTTGCCCTTTTCTCAAAGCAAGTCGTTTAAAAGTGGGATATTGCCTGAGTTATACTATGCCTCACTTTATTGCAGGCAGAGTAATTCCACCTTAAACTCTTATTAGCAGTTATATTAATTTTAACCAATGTTTCTTTATAAGTAACTAGATAGCAACCATAGTGGCCAATACTGAAGTAGCCTAAGAGAACTTTGCGAAAAGAAGCGCGGCTCCTTCCTGAAAACAAATTTAAAAAGGAGTCATTTTAAGAAAATAAAAATGACTCTTAACCAGAAGACTTGAGAAAACGGACTGGCGTGTAGTGAGGCTTCTTGAAACATTTCCTGCAGAACATTAACCCCAGAAGCCACCAGAATGCAGGGGCAACTGGAAAAACAATCAACTCCCCTGGGAAAGCCTTTGTTCCTTTTAATTGATTTTCTACTCTGGGCCACGGCTGACCCGCTGTGGAAAGCATCTAGCTGTCATAAAGGTCCCAGAAGGAGGACACAGGTGCTGCCGGATTGTAAACGCCTGGCTTCTCTTCCCGGGCGCAAAAGAGCCATAGGTCTGTCCTCAACGCTCGGGAGCCATCACCTGACCGAATTTTTAAAAACTGCTACCAGGAAGTAGACGTTTTCTATGCACATGCCTGGGGAGTGATTGGTGGGGGGGAGGGGTGTCGATTTACTATTCCAATTAACAATCTCTCACCGTTTTCTTCTTTCTATAACCAAATTGGTAGTAAACGCATGGGACAGGAGAGAAGTTCAGACGGTAGTTTTCAGGCTAAAACATGTCCAAATGGGACCATAGGTAAATGTCGAGTTCTAACCAACGGTGAAAAAGTGCTGCCGGCGAGCAGAGCGGGCCCCATCGAAGCCCTTGGAGGGAAGCTTTCCGCGGCGGACTGGACTTGGGGCGCGGGGTGGCGTCTCAGACCTGCGGGGCCGTCGCCATGGGAACCGCAAGCATGCGCAGAGCGAACCAACAGCGCCCGCCGCACCCGCCGGGTTTGCGCTCCCGCCCGCGCGGCGCCGCTCCTGCGCGCCCCGCTTCTCCCGGGAAAGAGCGCTGGAGTTCGTCCTCCTCGCGGCGCGCGCCCCCAGCCTTCTCCCACGGGGTCCCGAACGGGGGCGCGGCGCAGGAGGAGTCGCGGAACCTCCCCGAGGGTCTCGGGCCCGGCATTTCACTTGCTGCGAGGGAGAAGCGGACCGGCTTTCCCGGCCGCGTCCAGCGATAAGGGGGGTCCCGGGAGCTGGCACCGAGGGGATGCACCCTGCAACTTGGCCGCCTCCGCGGGCTCTGGAAAACTGAGGCCGGGCGCCGACACCTCTACCCGCCTCCTTCTGAACTGTGTGTGGGACCTCCAGGGCGGCTGGGGTCCGGGTCTTGGCACCGGGGGTGTGGGTGCCACACACACAAACTGCATGCCTCATTTCCAGGCTTTCCCAGGAGGAACTCTGGCCACCTGCTCACAAGCTCACCTGGCCCCCTGAGGTACCCGCGGGCCGTTCCTGCATAATCCCCTCCCTCCCCCAGTCCTACCACCCGCTCCCCCAAAGCACTGACCTCCTCAGCTTTCAGTGTCCCGTGGAGACGGGACTCCTCGGAGTCCTTGGCACCCGCGCAGCGTCCCAAGTGCGGGCGTGAACGGTTCCTGGCCCTGGGAAGCCTCAATTCCAAATCCCGGCTGCAGGGCAGCAAAGCGCCCCAGAAGGACGCTAGACCTCGCGGGCCAGGAACAACTGCCCCCCGACTGGGCAGAGCGGAGCCGCCGCTACAACCTGCTTTCTCATTCAAATCCGCACGCTCACCCAGCAGCCCCCGCCCGCCGGGCCCGCAGCTCCGAGGAAATCAGGAACTGGAGCCGCGGACAGCGGACTGGAGCGGCCGCCGGGGCTGCGCGTCGAGGCCGGCCGGGTGGAGGGCAGGGGTGCACCCCTGCCCTAAGCCCGCCCTGAATGCCGCAGCGGTTTCCGGCAGGCTAAAGCCAGGACCACTGGACACGAACCCCTATGTCCACACCCCAAGTCTCAAAGGGTTCACAAGCTCTGGGTCACCCTCCTGATACCCATTTGGGGTGTGGTTTCCGGAACTTCGGTGGTCGAATGGTAAAAGAGTTAGGTGGAAAAAGTTGGAGGTGATTGACTCGGACTGAAAACTGTGCCGGCTGCTTCAAATAAAGTATCTGAAACACAGTTTTTTTATTTAAAAAAAAAAAAATCTCAACCACCCGAGTGAATACCCACTCCTGCTGGTCAATTCGTTTGTTTTCACCATTCGAAGATGAAGAAAATGAGGCTAAGTCAATCTTTGTCAAAGATATGCCTTGAGAGATTGATGGAGAGGAGAGCACGCTCGAATCTGAGTTCCCCCGCAGGCTTTTTATCTTACTCCTCCGCATTAACAAGCCCATTGTGCAGTCGGATTATTTCCATTGCTGGCCGCCAGCGAGTAAGGGCACGGTGGTGGCCCAGGACAACTTGCACACAGGCCCTCCAGTGCTGGAGGACCGAGAGCCCATCGCTGGTGGCGAGCTGGGAGACCAGCTTGGGAGCGAGGCAGGAGGGCGGCCAGCCACTGGCCAGGACCGCCTGGCTGTGTGATCCGGCTGGGGTGTTCCAGGATTTGCATTTATCAGTTTTCATTCAACCTGCCCCATTGTTAGTTCAAAGCTTGGCTGGGAGGGACTGTCCCAGGCGCTGCTTCTCACTCACCTTCAGTTTAAACTTCTCCTCCAATAGGAAGATTCTAGAAAAGTCTAGCAAACCTGGGGATTTTCTAGGCTTAGCGAAAACACAAACCAAAGTCATTTCTTTCTTTTTCTTTTTCTTTTTCTTTTCTTTTTTTCTTTTTTTTTTTTTTTTTTTTTGCTGCGTAGATTTGCATAAGAAGTTAAGAGCTGAGAGAGCCGGGAGATGGAAGATGGAAGAGAGCGCCTGGCTGCGTGTCCACTTTGACAGGCAGTTAGTGTGGGGGTGGCAGCACCGTGACCTCTCCGAGCAAGATCTAGGATTTCACCTTTTCATCCCACTTAGCGGATACCATAGAAACAACCCATTTGTATTATTCAATTCAACGGAGGCAATTACAATGTCACAGCAAAGCACTATGGGCAAGAAGAAACTTTATCCTGAAAGCAACCCTGGCATCTCAAGGAGGAAAAAAAAGGAAAAAGTCACTAAAATGCACGCTTGCGTTTCTGAAGGGCTCTAGTCTAAGAAGTCCGTTTGGAAAACAACATATAAAGTGAATTGGCTTCATACCAAAAACTCCCAATATTTCCTTTTGGGCCCTACCACCATCCAAATCTCCTATTTATAGGAAATTAAGCAGATATCTCTTAGGGTCCCAAATTACTTTTTGCTTAGTAGTAAACAGGCACTCTTTTTTTAAGGTTTGGTTTTAATCTCTATGGTAAACAAAAAAGCCCCCCAAATGATACCAAGATAACCCCTAATTCAATCAAGGAGTTATCACCCCCACCCACACCCTTGTGGCTTTGCCAGGTTCTTATCTGAAAATAAATAAATAACTAAAACAGAGATGAGCATGCTGAAGTAAACCCAAATATAAAACTCAAAACGAAAGCTCTTGCTTGCTATGCCTTTCATTATTGCTACACTTTTTAAAATAATTTAATATAGTTGCACGTTTTGTGAACTTTTACATTATCCACATTATTCAGTAATACAAGCCCACCAAAAGTAAAGCACCCACCCATCCAATTCCCTTGTTCCCTCCCTTCTTAAACAACGCTTTACAGATACAAGGTCCCATTTTCAGGCTTTTTCCCTCTTTCTCCCCAAAGTGAACCATTCTGAAGGTGATATGTAATATATTCTACAATGGTGAAGGCATACAAACAAGGGGGCATCAAAAAATTTGTGGAAACAAACTAAAAGATAATTCCCCACAAATCTTGTGAAGCCCTCTCATAATGCACAAAGTCTTTTAATGTAGCTTTTTTTTTTTCAAGCAACATTGATGAGAGGAAAAGACACTGACTCAAAATAGGGAAATATTACTATTTCTTAACGCTGCTAAGTTTTAGAAACAGGACGGAATTCTTTTCCCGGACTTGTGACAATTGGAGAGAATAATAGCAAAGAGATTAGGCAGTGGGTTGTAAACAGCCATTCTGTTATACAAACCCTTCCATGGTTACCAAAGAGTCAATAGAAAAACAGAACCTGTAATACCCCCTTTCTGTCCACAAGTGTATTGGGAAAGAAATGGTCTAGGATAACACTTCTTCAGGCCGATCAAAACAAATGTCATATAGCCTCTGGTTGGACTCCTGGTCACATAAACTATAATCTCCCAGGAAAAAAGTTGACCATTTTCTAAGTCTAAGAGAATCCTGCTGGTTGCTCAATTCAAGGTTGGAATGAGCCCGACTGAAAGGCTGGTGTGGACTGCTGCTCCTCGGGGCCCCTGAACCTCCACCAGCAGAGCGAGTTACAGAACTGCACTTCGCCACAGCGAGCCTTTCCCATACCCTCCTCCCAGCCTAGTCAGGGAGCTGTGGCAGTACCGATTTTTCTTAAATGCCGCTGACAAGTGAAAGACATCCCTACCAACCCCCAGTCTCTTTGCCTCCTGAAGGATGATGCTCATTAATTATATTGGCATATCATAGGCTGGCCTTCCTTCTCAAAAGCTGCCAGATCTCTTCATACCACCTCTGCCTTGATGTAGACTGTGCACTGACATCGGGATCACAGAAAAGCCTGTAAGAGAAGCCTGATACACAGGAGGATGATTGATGTGCCCGGTGGTGTGCCTGCTGTGCTGTATATAGGAGGGCAGTCTTAGAAAACTGCAGTGGGAATCTGTGTTGGAGGCAGATTTTACTAGAGGTTAAAAAAAAAAAAAAAAAGCTAAAGAGTGCTTTCAGTGGCAAAAATATAAATAGTCATTTTTAAGAAGTTCAAATTTTAACCAGCAATAATCTTTAAGTTATATGCATACCTTATCATAGAGACTATCATCCCTATTTTATCAGTGTACTAAGGAGTCATGAGAACAGGGACCAAGGAACAGATCAAGGAACCATCATCCCTCTTTCAGCATGTTTCTTGGATACTTGTCACATCCCGGACATTGCTCTCGATAGTAGGGTTTAGCTGAAATATGGGTCACACTCCTGTCCTTCAAGTCCCATTCCTGGATTGATCAAGACTGCTTCACACATAACAAAATCCCAAATTGGACTGTCGAAAGAGTATTGCTGCGCCATCTTTGGATGGAGAAGGATAAGGACTTCAGGAATGGTTGGATCCACTGCTTCTGGCAGCCGAGACTTCTGTCTCATACTCCACTCACTTTTGCTCCTACGCTTTCTTGCTCTGTCTGTCTCTGTGTATTTGATCTTGCATCAGAGCTTCCTCTAGAGCAGTGGTTCTCAACCTGTGGGTTACGACCCCTTTGGGGCCGCATGATCCTTTCACAGGGGTCGCTTAAGACCATCAGAAAATGTTTTCGATGGTCTTAGGAATGAGACACCACTCCTCTCTCTCGCTTCAGGCGGGTCTGCCCACATACAAATACGCCCACAGACGAGTACCTGGTGCTCGCTCCGGCAGCACATATACTAAAATTGGAATGATACAGAGAAGATTAGCACGGCCCCTGTGCAAGGATGACACACAGAGGAGTACCTGGTGTGAAAACTATTCCCCATGCTACACCACGCTTCAAGACAAAATTTCATTTATTTGTCATTAGAAATAAATATTTCACACTACATAATTTCATGTTGTTTTAGTGATTCATCACTATGCCCTAATTATGTTCAATTTGTATCAATGAAAACATATCCTGCATATCAGATATTTACATGAGGATTCATAACAGTAGCAACATTACAGTTATGAAATAGCAATAAAAATAATTTTATGATCGTGAGGAACTGTATTAAAGGGTCGAGGCATTAGGAAGGTTGAGAACCACGGTTCTAGAGGCTGGTGGCAGTAAGGAGAGTATAACCAGGGACAGCTCCTAAATTCTATTAGTTCTGCTAGTCAATCCGGAGGAAAGAGAGCCCTTCCTGTTTTCACCACCTGGAAAGCAGATTGTAGGAAAGGGCTCTAACTGATAACATTCTCAAATGTGTCCATCCATGAGTCAACGAGCATGGGGAGGATGAGCAGCGTCGGTAGGGCCAGACTCTGATCATACACCCACCTTGATGGCATGGAGAGTGCTTGCTGGGAGTGGTATCTCCCTGCTGCAGCCATCGTTAAGAATAGCAGAGTACCTGGCCCCCAAAAGAAGGGGGCTGCTCTTGCCATCTGAAGTTAAGAAGGGGTGTTGACACAAAGAGCAGTTGCCCCCTCCTGAGTCAGCCATCAAAGAAAGGCATGAATGCCATCATATGGATCCAAGTGTGTAGGGCAGATTTTAAAATGAGGTCAAAAGAGGATGTTCGAGTCTACCAGGAAGGACTAGAGGAGGACACGTGGCAATACTATCCAACATTCCTTGCTCAGCTCGGGAGGCACGTGCCCTCTTATGTGGCCATCTGCCACGCTGAGCCAGGACGCTGGGGAGAAAGAAATGTGGAGCTCAAGGAGAGTCACCTCTTTTTGTCTTATGTTTTGCGTTTTCTTACTTTTCATCATGGAAATGTTCGCACATGCACAAAAGTGGAATGGCATAATGAATTCGCTCCCCAGTTTCAATAATTATTCATATTTGAGCAATTTTCTTTCATCTACCCAGAAAGGTGCAGGGAATCAGCTAAAATGATTGAATCAACACATTTTTCATGGGACTCTGGTCCTGAATAATGAATTGAATGGAGGCCGGCATAGGCACTGCATTCCATCTGTGGGAAGCCCTGGGCAAAGTGTCTGGTACAAAGTGAGCTCTCAAAAATGTCAGCTCATTTTACTGTTACTGTAGGCAACGTAGTTAACACTTTTAAAGGTTAACTAAGTCTTCATGTATTCCTTGTCCAGAGGAAGAGAATGTGCGAAGGCTAATTGAGATCCTTAAGTCTTCTGCAGCAGACAGTACAACAGTCTTTAAAAATGGGTTATTCATATTTTTTCTGTAAGAAATCTATATAATTGACTTCTCTTTTTGTACAAGATGTCAAATGGCATTACAAAGAAGTGCACTTTTCACATTACAAATAAGAAAAATTGACCCTGGTGTTTGCTAAACTCGGGAGTAATTTCGGAGTAGATGTCAGTATTGTGAATGCTTTAATGCCTTGGCATGCCACTTTCTACTGTAAATATTGGATAGGCAGAGAGTTGGAAAGTTGTGCGTGCTAAGTTTTGTCCTTCAGCTAAGACTTTCCTTCCACCGAAGTTACAGGTCTCAAGAATTTTTCAACAAGGATTATTTCCAATAGAAAGTATCTACTTAACTTTTAATTGTGAATTGGGTGAAGGTTTACAGAGCAAATCGGTTTTCCCTTCAACAGGTCATGCACATTTGGCTCATGTGGCCGGTTATGAGATCTGTTTTTTAAAGGCAGAGAACATGCTGATTGAACAGAACATTTCCAGTGTTCAATTTTTCTCCCACCTGTTTCATTGTCTTTCCTCCTGCTGGAAGGAGGGAGAGATGAGAGAAATACAAAGAATTTAAGGAGAAGCAATAATGTCAGAGACAGGCTGGGTCCATTTTCCTTTCTCCTGAGAACTTCACAGCTGGGCTGCAGGTTTTATTTCCAGAAAACCTTCCATAGAGTCAGTAGTTGCAAGTTCCAGCTGATCGGAGCCTGCTAACCCTGACCAGACTTTGAATTGTAGTACTTTCTTCAGCCTAAGAAACTATATTGAAGTTTCAGACCTACACACGTCTATTGTGGAATATGCTGTGCTCTCTCTCCAATGCCATTACTTAATATGTTAGTTTGGGTTGACTAGAGAAAGAAATTCTTAACCACTCACATATGTCTATAAGAAAGAGCTTTAAACCAAAAGATATAGCGTCTGGGGTCTTAAAGTCTTGAGTAAACAAGCGGCCATTCAGCTCAGAAGCAATAAAGCCCACACAGAATAAGCACAGCAGCCTGTGTGATCATGAGGTGGTGAAGGGATCCAGTGTCAATGAACTAAAATTATATTATTATTAATGAGGGAGGGTACAGATTGGGGACCCAAAGCCCATCAATAGGTGAGGTGACATCCTCTTTCAGAGGGGTTACAAGGAGGAGATGAGCCAGTTAAGATACAGGGTAGTAGCAATGAAATATGCAACCTTCTTCTAGTTCCCAAATGCTGCCTCCCACCCACTCTCGTGACCCCAATTCTACCACATAAATCCAGCTAGACCAGGAGATGTACAGTGAAGGTGGAAACATGGGAAATATGGGATAGATGATCCCTCAAGACTAGTAATAGGAGTGGTAATACCAGGAGGGTGGAGGGATGGAGGAATAGAAAGGGAGAACCAACTTCAGGGATCTACACATAACATCCTTTCTGGGACACGGACAACAGGGAAGCGAGTGTTGGGACACATTAGACAGTGTACAGTATGAAAAAAATAACAATTTGTAAATTACTAAGGGTTCAAGGTAAAGGAGAGGAGGAAGGGTAATATAGGGAGCTGATACTGGGGGCCTGGAGGGAGGGAGGATGTTTTGAGAGTGATCATGGCAATAAGTGTGTAAATGTGGCCTGCATACAATTGATGTTTGTGTGGATTGTGATGGGAGTTGTATAAGCCCCCAATAAAATGATCCATTTAAAAAAAGTGGGGGAGGGGATAGCTTTTTTTTTTTTTTTAAGAGGAGCTTATACCAAGGGCTCAAGGGGAAAATGTTTGGAAATGTATGTGGCAACATGTGTGCAAATGTACTTGATACAGATGATGTACTGAATGTTATAATAGCTGCAAGAGCCCCCAATAAAGTTATTTTTTTAAAGAGCTTTAAATGAAGAGTAATTGTATATTAAAAATACATCCCAGTCCAGATCAACTTCATATGTCCAATATCACCCCTTAAGTCCAACACCAGTCTATAAATTCCTCTTCAGACACAACACATGTAATGACACCAAATGCTGGAAGATTACAGGCCAATGGATGGAAAGTCTTGTGGATCCAGTGGGGGTGGAAGCACGTCAGTGCTGCTGTGGGTCTCCAGGTGACTCCTCCGGCTCCATGGCTTTGGTTCCATCAGTGTGTCTCCATGTGGTTTATCAACAGGAATGTCAAACAGAGAGAGCATGGGTCTGGCCTCCAGTGAGCTATTTATCTCCTTCAGGCCTCCAAATGAGGTCATCAAGCTGTGAGCTGATTGGCAGGTTAGCCTCCACCCCTTCGCAAGTTGTCAGGAGAATATGTAACTGACCCCCCTAATGTGTTTTCAGAATCCTCCTATATAATTATAAGAAAAGCTTACTATTATAGTTTGTCTGATTATGGACCTGTCATCTAATGATGCCATTTTTACAGAGACCTTAAGCAAAAGTTCCGGTAACATTGATCAAAGCGTGTTGTGAAGAGAAAATGAAGAAGGAAACTGATGAAAGAGCTGGGAGGTCAGTTTCTACATCTTCCAAATGGTTGGGAAGAAAAAGCCATTGACACTCAATCCTCTTTAACTTTGTCAGACCACTGAAGGTAAATTAATCTCCATAGTGTGGGATCACTGTCTGTGTGCAAGGAAATTAGACTGGAAAATAAGCTCTAGTCAAAATGAAAAGGCAACATTTTAATATCCGCTTTTCTTATTCCTTATTTTTCAGTTAACAATATTTATAGCGTTCCCAATGTAGCAAGAAGCTGGGCTAGATGCTATGAAGAGAACAGAAACAACTACAAATTTAGTACTACGTAGTTTGAAGGGCTCACTGTTATCTTTGCCAGGAGAGAGAAAAGGCAGGTAAATATGTCATTACAATGTAGTGTGCCAAGCTCTTGAACAGGTTACTTGCACTGCGTGGTGGAAGAAAAGCATGGCGTTAGTTACTGGATTTTCTTGCTAACCAATTGCAAAACACCTCACAACAACTCCGGAGGACAGAGTAGATCTTCCCTTGGACTAGATCGTAGACATCCCACTTTTTAACAATTTAACAAGGTCCCACGGCGTTTTAAAATTAAAATAAATATATTACAATACTATTTTTGCGTTCTATGAAAATTTCCGTTGCTCCATATAAACCCCCACCCCACCCTCCATCAATGGTGCCCCTGCTGAAAATCTGGTCACTTTACCCTGAGGACTATGATCTTGTCAGAAGATGATGCCACATTTCCTGTCCTGGGAAGCAGTTGGTGGATTCCAACCAACCACTGGCCTTCTAGTTAGCTGCTGAATGCCTTAACCACGGCACCTCCCAGGAAATGATTGCAAAACAGAAACAAAGGACTATCTAAAAGTTATGCTTTGATGAAATAGTAAGGAGTCTAATACTTTCAAAAACTTCACCTGTATCTGAATTAGTACACGTCTTCACTTTACTTAAAGAAACCTATTCGTCAGACTTCTTCAAAGAAGTTATAAAGAAAACAAGATCTCTATACCAACTTACGGAGCCCTGGTGACACTGTCAAGAAAGCGTTAGAATACTAACTCCAATGTCAGAGTTTCAAATCCACCAAACCTTTACAGATTTACTGCTCCCTGAAGATGTACAGCCTCAGGAAACCTCTGAAGGATCGCTTAGAGATGGAATCGACTTGGTGGCAGAGGGCATGATTGGGTTGGATACACTGACCTAGGAGCCCTAGCGGCACGAAACTGATAATCATGAGATGAAGTTGTCTGCTCTGTACAGATTTACAGTCATGGAAAGCTTACATAAAAGTGACTATGAGTCAGAATGCACTTGGTGGTCATGGATTTGTCTTTTTGCTTTTATTTTGGGTGGAGGATGTTATAGGGGAATATAACTTATGACAATTTTGTATTACAAGTCAATGGGCTCAAACATAACAATTGTGAGAAAGCACCAGCAGTGTTTCATTCTGTTCTATATAAGGTTGCTATGAGCTGACACCTAGCAAGACCTTCACAGCTGGAACTGTGCATTTTGTTTTGAGAAAGATCTCCCCCTGAGCTGAGAGTGGCAACCTTCAAGCTGAGCACAGCCTATAGAAAGAGCATTTGACAAAACCCAGCACCCATTACTGATAAAACACACTCAACAAAATAGTAGATGAAGGGACATTCCGCAACATAATTAAGGACATATTCACAAAACTAACGGGCAACATTAATCTCTGTGGAGAGAGACTGAAAACAGTCTCTTGTAAACAAGAACCGCACAAGAATGTCCATGTTCTAGAGTAAAATGTCTTCATATGGCTCTTATCAAGTCTCTGTAACCCCCAACAAATGATTGAGTGGGACTATGCAAATAGGGTGTGAGTAACCCTAAAGGGATTGGTCAGATTTGTTACCACACCCCTGGCTAGGTGGATGAGTTATTTTTGAAGCAGGGGCAGAATGAAATCTCTCAGAATCTTGGAAGCACACATGAAAGATGTGTCTCCCATGGAGGAAGACTAGATGCATCAGAGACTGTAGCACAGACACTCAGAAGAGCAGCATGGTGACTATGGGTCTCTGTTCCTCATCCAGCCTGAGACAATGGAGCTGTGGGCAGAGCAACAAGCAAGCTGCTTCCTTGGCTCGTGGAGGCAAAGGCCCAGGGACTATGTGACTGAGAGACTGAGAACCAAAGAGAGACTTGGCTGCAGGCTGAGGAGACCTAAAGTTTGCTGATACTGACTTGTGGTAACCTATTGACTTCCCAGAATACTCCCCTTAACTGTGAGTATGGACCATGAATTCTGTGTAGCCACTACAAGAAATTATCATGCCCCAGCATAGAAGCAAAGTAACATGGGAGCAACAGTTGGTGTTCAACAATGCGATAAATGAGGAAGGATGCAGGCATGCAGGCATGTCTGCCTTCTGCCTCTTGGAACAGGGAAACCAGAGGAGATGAGATATGGCCCCCCAATGCCATTTAGTGTAACCCTTTCCCATCATTCCTACCCAAAACTGTGCTGGAAATCTTAGCCAGATTATGGAAAGGCACACCTTTCCTCATTTTAAACCATGCAGCATGCCCTTGTTCTATTCTCACATGTACAGGTTCCACTGGAGCACAATGTAATGTTCTGAAATTGTCAAGGCGACCTATAGTTTGTTATGATCCACTAGCCAAATGTCTTCGTATAGTCATTCACACAAGGACCAATCTTTCTGATATTCTCTGTTTTCAGCGAAGAATCATCTGATATCAGCAATGATATCCTTTGTTTCATATCTTCTGAATCTGACCTGAAACTCTGGCAACTCTCAATGTACTGCTGCAACTGTTGTTCATTGAGCTTCAACAAAAATTTACTTGCATATGATATTTATGATATTGTTCTATAATTTTAGCATTGCTATTATCCTTCTTTGGAATACAATTTGGAATACAATTTTCTGGGTACAAATATGGATCTCTTCCAGTTAGTTAGACAAGTAGCTGTTTTTCAAATTTCCTGGCATAGACAAGTGAGTGCTTCCAATACTTAACCAGCCTATTGAATCATTTCAAATGATATTCCATCAATGCTGAGACCTTTGTTTTTGGCTGCCACTTTCCATACAACTTGAACTTCTTCCTTCACTACTATTGTGTCTTGCTCATATGCTACCTCCTGAAATTGTAGAATGTCAACTAATATTTTTGGTACAGTTACTCTGTGTATTCGCTCCATCTTCTTTTGATGCTTCCTCTTTTGGAAACCCTATATTATGTTGGGAACCCCTTTCCAATTTCTGAGATGACTCATTTCATTAGCTGACAGAATGACAATCACAGTTAACCCTGTTAACAATGACTCACAACTGAATCACATAACCCAATTAGCATCTCCCCAGACCCAACATTTTTACCAAGGCCCACCAAGAAAACTTGGGTTATTTAGTGGGAGTAACAAAGGTTATGGCTTGGAGAGTTATATTATGCATCGAATGCACCTATTCTGTGATACAAAGGGGTACCCAAAAGAAACAGGAAAAGGCTTCACTGGGCAGAGTTTTCACACTACACATTTTTCTACATAGACAAGCATAGAGCAACTCGCTCTGTTAGGGTACCCAGTGGCATCGCCTGGGACTGTACTCTGGTCACAGTGAAGTTTTTCGTGAAAGCAGTTTTGCTCAAACCTTGTTCTTTGTGGTGACTGATTTAAGAGAACAGTGTGAGGCTATGAAATTTTGTTGCCTGCTCAGGGAAAATCCCACAGAAACTGATGTGATGTTGAACACAGCCTATAAGGACAATACTATGGGAAAAACCCGCAGGCACTAGTGGTTTTCTCATTTCAAAGGTGAAATATTGATTGATGACAAACTTTTTGGATGTCTATCATCTTCCTGAACAGACAAAAAAAAAGTCAATTCATAATACACTTGCATTTCATTTCACCAGGTAAGACCGTTAATCAAGCTTTCTATTTAGAGGTTCTGAAAAGATAGTGTAACGGTGTGTGACAAAAAAGGATGTGATTTGTGGCACACCGGTTTTGCCATGACAATGTACTTGCTCACAAGCCAGTTTAAAATAGCATGTCTCTCTTGCCCCACACACCTTACTCACATGACTTCGCGCCATGCAGCTTGTTTTTGTTTCCTTGAATGAAGAGGGACAGGAAAGGACAGCAATCTGACGACACAGAAGTAAAGAAAAAAAATGATGGAGGTGTTGTCAGCCATCCAAACAGATGAGTTTGAAAAATGATTCCAAAAAAAGAAAAATCCGGCTGAGTCCCGGTGGCGTAGTGGTTGTGCGTGGGATTGCGGCCCACTGGGTTGGAGGTTCAAATCCAGCAGCGGCTCTCCAGGACGAAGGCTGGGCCTCCTACTCCCACCACCAGAGGGCAGTGATGCCCCCCCTCCACAAAAAAAAATGCTTCCAAGGGGCTGAGCCCCGGTGGTGCAGTGGTTGTGTGTGGAACTGCAGCCCACAGGGTTGACGGTTCAAATCCAGCAGCAGCTCTCTAGGAGCAAGCCTAGGCTTCCTACTCCCACCAGGGCAGTGATGCCACAAAAGAAAAGAAAAAGGCTTCCAAGAATGGAATCACAGATTTGACAAATGAACTAAGTGTAACGGAGACTATTTTTAAAGGTGATAAAGATGCTTAGCTTAAAAAAAAATTCCATTGAGGGGGGTTAACCCACTCATGTATCCTAATATATTATGCATGTTCTATTTTTGTCATATACAATGCAATTCAAAGAACTGCACATTCTATTTTATATAAAGTTTCTCTGAGTCCAAATAGACTTGATTGCACCTAACAACACTTACTATTTAAAATAAATGAAAACATACAAACAGCGGAAAACAAATTAGATGACCAGACCTCCTAAAATTTCGACATTTGGTACATCAAAAGATTTCACCAAAGAACAGGAAATCATGGGGGGAAATTGAGTGAGGATCTATTAGACAATTGATTAAACTCTAAAATTTACAGAAAATTTCAACACCTCAACAAGAAAAACACAGTCCCAATTTAAAAATGGGTAGAGGATGTGAACAGGCAGTTCAGAGAATATATTCAGGCAGGCAACAAACATGAAGAAAGGTTTCAATCATTGGCCATTTGAGAGATGTATATCAAAACAATGAGACAGCACCTCACCCTTGTGTTAATAGCAGCATTCAAGAATCAGAGAGTAACAAATGCCAGCATGGATGTAGACAGACTTGAAGTCTCATATATTCCTGCGGAACTGTAAAATGATGCAACCACTGTCTAAATAGCCTGGCCTTTCGTTAAAATTTAAAATAGAAATATCATATCATCCAACAACTCCAATATTTTATATATATATATATATCCTTTTTTTAAAAGCCATAGCATGAATACATACACTCCCACATTCATCTCAGCACTGATCCAATAGCAAAAAGATGGAAACCTGTCCACTCATGGGAAAGGGTATATAAAAATACAAAATACTATGCAACATTAAAGAATAGTGATGAATACATGAGATACTTCATAACATGGATGAAGCTGGAGGACATTATGCTGGGGGAAATTAGTCACTCATTGGAGGGCAAATATTGCATGAGATCCTATTATAAAAACGTCAAGAAAAGATTCCATCTAACAGAAACATTCTTTGATGGTGACCAGGTAGGTGTGTTAGACCAAGTTCTGCTGAGCAAGGGTCTGTGAACTGCAGCTCAAGAGCCACATATGGCTTTTTCAGTACATACATACATACATGGCTCTGAAGTAAAAGTGAAAAATTATTATTCAGATAATGGTGACTTCATTTGTTTGCAAAAATATATTCGTAGTTCTTGAATAATTTTTAAATTGTTCAGAGGGACAGGATTGGCTTTGTCATCTCAAAAATTTGCTGACTTCTGCTCCAGAGAAACAAAATTAGTAATGTGTGTGTGTGTGTGTGTGTGTGTGTGTGTTGAGAGAGAAATTTAGATCAAGAAGGTGGCTCACAAAGTTGCAGAAGTGGTCTAGGCCAGTACCAAGTCCTTAGGTCAGTCTTCGGACTCATACAGCATCAGGGCCTGATAAACCCAAGATCAACAAGAACTGCGACAAATCAACCCGAGGTCAGGAAGTCAGGTTTGTGACTTAAAGTCAGAATGACCTCAAGGTCATCAGGTAGATAGCAGGCAGTTTATGGTTCCAGATCCTGACCATCACACTAAGTACAATGCAGACACTTATTAACTTAGGTGATCCACTACCATCGAATGGATTCTGATTTATAGTGACTCTGTCTAGGGTTTTCTAGGCTGTAACCTTTACAGAAGCAGCGGCTGGTAGGTTTGAACTAGCAATGTGACAATTAGCAGACCAAACAGCACACTGTAAAGGGGAAGAAAAAAATTGCTTTAAATAGAAAAATATTTTTTTCTTTTTTATTTTTTGTGGGCATCACTGCTCTCTGGCGGTGGGAGTAGGAGGCCCAGCCCCACTGCTGGAATTGAACCTCCGTCCCAGTGGGCCGCAGTCCCGCGCACAACCACTACGCCACCGGGGCTCAGCCCGGAAAAATATTTTCAACTCATTTATACACCAGTCATACAATTAAGTAAGTTATTATTAAATGCTTAGTATATGCCAGATATAGTACTTCAAGGAGCATTTGATAGGGGGAGGACATGGTGCAGCCTTGTACCATCCTCATAATTGTTATGCTTAACCCATTGTTCCAACCACTGTCAACCCATCTCATGAAATTCCTCCTCTTTCTCACCATCCCTTACTTTACCAAATGGTATCTCCTTTACCAGGAACTGGCCTCTCCTGAGAACATATCTAAAGTACCCTATGTGAGAGATATGTGTGTACGTATGTATACATGTATGTTTGTGTGATCATTGAGAGGACAGGACTCGGGTATCTCCAGACATGTCTCTGTCCACAGAAGTGCATTCGGCCTCAAAGGGTCCAATTAAGGACAATCTAGAGGGGGAAAAGGTTAATGTTGGGGAGTGTCTGAGGAGGGGCAAGTAGCAGACAGCCCTCCTGATATCTGTCTCTTCCCTTGACAGTGTCACTTTGTGACCATGATGCTCCCCTGGTCACACTTGGGAGTGAAACCAACCTGGGTGTTAATGCATTGCTCCCAGACTCTTCATACTTGTCTATATTGTACAATTGTTTAACACGCAGGATGGTGTTGAGTTGAAGTCATGTCTGGAGTTTCCTGGCTTTTCTGCCAGAGGCCATGTGGGGGAATTGACGGGGAAGGCAACCCTGTCTATGCAGTCACCATCTATGGAGGGGCCCCTCTCCTGCTCTGACTCAGATCTAGTACAAACAAGAAACTCACTACCATCAAGTCAGTTCACGGGGTGCCTCCTTCAGATGTGGTCCTGAAGATAAGGGCAATCTTTCTAGAGAACAGAAATGGCTCGTGTATATTGGCCAACCAACTCATATACTTACAGGACTGGGAGTCCTCACACACCTGACCAGTTGAATAAGATAATGCTGCAAAGTAGACACATCCTATTTTCCCTCCTATACAATGATGCATTGACTTTTCTGAGGGAGTTGGTTCATAAATAATTTTTAAAATATCTTATTGAGGGGTGGCGGGCCTGCGGTGGGAGAGTTCTGTGAGGGAGACCTCTGTCCCCCTCTCATGTCTCCTATCAGACCTCAACCCCAAGCCACAACATGCATGCCCTTTCAGCTGGCCCAGTGGTTGCCAGGAATGGGAACCTGGTAGCTGCCACCTTGAGGAAAAAAATATCTTATTGAGGTTGAGGTGAAAGTTTGCAAAGTTTCTCAAAGATTTAGACAAAGAGCATTTTGTGACATTTGTTGCAAACATCACAATGTGGATTTTCATCCTGATTCTTCACCCATCCTGGGCTCCCCATTTGCATTCACCCAGATTTCCTGCCTGTTTATGTCTCCAAAGAGACAAGGTTAGGACCTGCTTTCATCACATCTACTCACATTGTACTGGATTACATAAGGCTAAAGAGGGGGAAGGTAAGGCATACTGATTAGAAAAGAAGTTAAACCAGCCCTAGTTGCTGATAAGATTATTGACATGAATAAACCCATAAAGAAACTTCCAAACCAATCAAAAGAATTAGCAAGTGAATTTAGCAAGTTGTATTCTTATGCTGGGGCAAGTCAAAATATGGCTACTAGTGCTCCAATTTATACATGCATGGGCTTGTTCCAAATAAAACATGTTTAAACATGTCTCTGTCATCAGTGGATGTGTTTAAGTTCTCTCAGTAAAACACTTGTCATAGCCTCCTCTTAGGGAACCGTCAAAAAAAAAAAAAAAAGGTCGAATAAGAACCAGACTTTCACCCAAGTACTTCCTAAATGCAAGAACACTTTGTTCTACTAAATTGGCATTCCATGATGCTCACCTTCCCTACCCGATCACTGAAGACAAATGTGTGCATAAGCAATGGTGGTAAAGAAAGCTGATGGTGCCCGGCTATCAGAAGATGTAGTGTCTGGTGTCTTAAAGGCTTGAGTAAACAAGCAGCCATCCAGCTCAGAAGCAACGAACTCCACAGGAATGAAGCACACCAGTCTGTGGACTATGAGTTGTCAAAGGGACCAAATTATCAGGATTTAAGAACTAAATACAATAACATTATGTGCTCACTTTCCTGATATGATCACTGATGACAAATGTGTGCATAAGCAATGGTGGTGAAGAAATCTGATGGTACCCGGCTATGAAAACATATAACATCTGGGTTCTTAAAGGTTTGAGTAAACAAGCAGCCATCCAGCTCAGAAGCAACAAAACCCACATGGAAGAAGCATACCAGCCTGCATGACCATGGGATGTTGAAGGGATCCAGTGTCTGGCATCAAAGAACTAAAATAATATTATAAATAGGGAGGAGTACAGATTGGTAACCCAAAACCCATCAATAGGTGAAGCAACATCCTCTTACAGAGGGGCTGCAGGGAGGAGATGAGCCAGTTAAAGTATAGTGTAGTAACAATGAAATATGCATCTTTCCTCTAATTCTTAAGTGCTTCCTCACACCCACTATCATGCTCCCAGTTCTACCAGACAAGTCCGACTAGAACAGAGGAAGTTACACTGGAGTCGGAAACATGGGGAATTTAGGATAGATATTCCCTCAGGGCGAGTGATGGGAGTGGTGATACTGGGAGGGTGGATGATGCGGGAACTAATTTCAGGGATCTACATAAAACCTCCTCTCTGGGGCACGGCCAGTAGGGAAATGAGTGAAGGGACACATCGGTCAGTGTATGATATGAAATAGCAATTTGTAAATTATTAAAGGTTCATGGGGGGAGGGAGGAAGGGAAATGTGGGAGGTGGAACTGGGGGCCTAAGTGGAGGCAGGATGTTTTGAGAGTGATCATGGCAACAAGTGTGCAAATGAGATCTGCATACAATTGACATATGTATGGATCGTGAGGGGAGGTGTATGCGTACTCAATAAAATGATTCATTAAAAAGAGGGGAGAGGGGAAAGAGGAGCTTTTTTATTTCTTTTAAGAGGAGCTTATACTAAGGGCTCAAGTGGAAAATGTTTGGAAATGCATGTGGCAACATGTGTGCAAATATGCTTGATACAAATGATGTTGTAGTGAATGTTATAATAGCTGTAAGAGGCCGCAATAAAATTATTTAAAAAAAAAAAAAAAACCAGGCTTTCCAGAAAATCCGCTGTACCAAAACTCGAGGTTGAGGGGTCAGTTCTGAAAGTTCTGGCAATTGCTGGGCTCCCAAAGTAGTCTCGATAGATTTCCTCAAAGGGCACAGGATAACTATCAAGACTTATTAGGAAGAAGTTTTAAGAGAAATAGAAACTGCTTCAGTAAGAAAAAGGGCAGGAAATTTTTTCCAACCAGGCAACATTGGAACCTGCTCATCCTACGAGGGTAGCCAGGGGTTGCCCTAAGAGATTTTTCAGTGAGAAACCTTACCTGTCTACCCGACAGCCCGGATAGGGCCCCTGATGAAGTCAAACTCAATAAACATTCAAAAAGAACATATTTCCAGTCCCTCGAAGATGACAAGTTCTTTGGAGGAAATTGCTAGAGATGGAAACACCATCTTCAGAACTAGCTAGAGCAGTGCTTCTCAACATTCCCAATGCCTTGACCCTTTCATACAGGTCCTCAGGTTGTGGGGACCCCCCCAACCATAAAATTATTTTCGTTGCTTCTTCATAACTGCAATTTTGTTACTGTTATGAATTCGGCAACCCCTTTGAAAAGGTGTTCGACTCCCAAAGGGCTCATGATCCACAGGTTAAGAACCACTGTTCTAAAGCCAGATGGAAGAGATGCTGAAAAACATTAGCTTTAAATTGTGATATTTGGGGGATTTTGTAGCAATACTCTTTGTCTTCATATATTAGAAACAAACAGTTGGAAAATAAAATTCAATCAAAGCGTTGATCCATTCAATAAATTGTTCAATGTCTACTTATGTGACATTACTTAAAAGATTTTTTTTTTTAAGGTTGAGCCCTGGTGGCTTAGTGGTAGTTTGCGGGACTGCGGCCCACAGGGTTAACAGTTCAGATACAGCAGCAAGGCTGGGCTTGCTACTCCCACCAGGGCAGTGATGTAACCAAAAAAAAAAAGATTTTTTTTTTAAAAAAGCATTTCCCTCTAATCCAAAGAATCTTAAAATGATAAGCTATATTTCAATGATAGTATTCTTTTTCTTTTGTGGGCATCACTGGCCCCTGGTGGGAGTAGGAGGCCCAGCCTTGCTCCTGGAGAGCTGCTGCTGGATTTGAACTGCCAACTCTGTGGGCCGCAGTCATGCACACAATCACTACACCACCGGGACACAGCCCTCAATGTTAGTATTCTTAAGGAAAATAAAGTAAAAATATATTACCGAACATTTTTCATCCATCTGCAAGTACATAAGATAATCATATATACACAGGTAAACTGGAAATGATATTAGTTTGAGTTGATTCATATTACACAAATATTTCACTGTCACCGGCTTCCTTTTGGGGATGGGGATAACCGTAAGTAGAAAGTAGCTATTCTGTATGGCTAGAAAAGGTCTGCGTGTACTTCTTTTGTGGCATAGCTCCCAATTCAGAAAGCAGATAAGCAGCAGTGGAGAAAAGACAAAACCTCCCCACAGTTTCCTAGCCCTTGATAAACTGGGGATTATGCTACAAGAGAAGAGTATTTTGATCTTTTCTAACAACAAAAAATGGCTAATTTCTACTTGTTGTTACCACCCTCCAAATTATTATAGAGAGTCCTAATAATACTGTAGGATAAGCAGTGTGCTGCTCCCCACGAAGTTAGCAGTTCCATCACACCAGCTGCTCCTCATGAGGCAGCGACTGAGGAGACTAACTCGTAAAGAGTTCATCTTAGAAACCTTATACAGGCTTACTATGAGTGGAAATCGACTTGCTGGTGCTTTATCTCTTTCATAAAAATTATGGTTGCCCCAAATAACACAGCAGTTCAGTTCTTAAAACACATTACATACTTTATCTGGTAGCTAATCTGGTAGTTTTTTTTCTTCTTTCCTAAACACATATAAAATAGACATTAATCAAAATTTGTTTAAAATTAATTGATGTCATTTATAATTTTAATAATGCTGCTAACATTTCAATGCAATTAGGCTGCTAATATGTCCATTTGGAAATTTTTCCATTTTAATTCAATGACAAGCCCATATATTTACAAGTTTTACTCTTTTCAAAATAGGTAATCTACAGAACAGGTGTCCTGCTAGTGTAGTGGGTATGTGTTGGGCTGCAATTCGCATGGTTGGCAGTTTGAAATGACCAGCAG
>PVJH01000860.1:0-254938 GCA_004026705.1 Nesogale talazaci
CAAACCTAGCTCTGGAAGCCAAGGTACCAGTGACCAGGTTCTGGGAAATTGCCACCAGTGACCAGGTTCTGGGAAATTGCCAGCTCCCACTGGCCACACCAACTAACACCCTAACAGGGTCTCCACTAGCCCATTGGACCCTAACGTTCTTTCCCTGTATTCGGAGATACACACCTGTCAAACTTCTCCTTGCTGTTGACCACTGTGCTAGTCCAGGTACATTAGAGGAACAAATTTCATAGACACGCATATGGATATAAGGAAATGGTTTATATACAAAAGGAATGGAATACTGAGCAAGCATCCCAACCCAGTCTAGTTCAAAGTCATACGTCTGATATTAGCCAATATGCCCCATACCAGTCTATAATGTTTCCTTCCAACTCACAAAGTCACAGGTCAGTGGGTGCAGAATCCCGACGCTGGCAGGGGTCTCCCAATGGCTCCTCACTCCCATGGCTCAGGGTCTATCCAGGGGTGGCAGAAGCAACTCATCACTGTCAGGGTCTCTGTGTGGCCTCTCCAACTTCAGAGGTCTGACTCCATCAGGGCCAAGCTGTATGGCTTCTGTGGCTCCTCAGATGCTGCCATCTTGTCTTGTCCATGATTAATCATCTTTGAGACTAACTCCCAACAACAGGAGAAGATAGCTTCTCATCTTCATGAGGGAAATATCGTGAGATTTCCCAGATATATCAGGAGAAAGCCATGCCCACACAGAAGTCTCATTGGCTACTCAATGACTATCTCCAGATTAACAGGCTAGACTCCACTCCTACATCTCAATCATCAAATTAGCACAAGCACATGACTGCCACAGACCACCCCTTATTATTTTCACACTTTCACATAACTCTGTAATCATATGTAACTTTCAAATAAACAATAAAAATCATATCTATACCTAACAAGATAAGCTAAAATGCACACAATTCAAAATGTGTCACCATCATTTAAAAATAGCATTGTATAAGTGAACAAAAGATATCCTGTGCCTTACAATTGCAGTTACAAAATAACTACACCTTGATGCTATAATCTTATGAATATATATATTCCCCCACCTATGAGAGTTGGCAGGTCAACAACCTCATGCCTTCATTCCCCCATTTTGGGTATCTAATTTCTATATTGCCCACTTACATCAATCCAGGGCTCTGAGGAAACTATCATATCTTTCAATGTGAAGAATCTTCATTCCAATTGGAAACTCGTGAAGTGTGCATCCATTAGCACACTTCAGGACAGGCCATCCATAAAGTCAGCAATGATGTGCACCAGTTCACAGACTCAAATCACTTTTCTTCCTCTGGTCAGGTTCTGGTCAACTCAATCTAGGCTGTCTCCACCTCACCAGGGTAGCCATTTGTTGCCTTCCATTTAGACCAGAGTCCCATCACAAGTTTTCAATACGCCTAGCTCTCTCATGCTAGGTCATGAACTTCAGACCAGTTAACCCACTCTTGTCTCCTCTATTTCCTGTGAACCAAGTCCCATGGGTGTCAGTAGCCAAATTCAACCCACCTATTTATTGCTGCAGTTCTACTCAAAGAGTAGATCTAGGTAGGAACTTAGCAAGTATTTCAGTCTGCCACAGGTTTTCTTTAACATTGAGTCCCAGAGAGTTATCTTCATGATTCCATATTCCAACTGTTAGCACAGACCATAGTTCAAAATTTCCAAAAATAAAAGTTCCTCCTTCTTCAATGGTCATTATGATCTTCTCTAAGAATGCAAACATCCTGAGTACTCCAAAAGACTGGGTGAGGCTAATTTCTTCAGAGAAGTCTTTCTAGGTGTGGCTTAAACCCATCTAAGGACAAGGTGGGGTTAATCTCTTTAGAGATGTCTTTGAAGCCAAGTCCTAAACCCTCTAGAGGTCAATGCTTGGCTTGAGGTAACTGGATTTACAAAATCTTTCATACTCTCCAATAAACATTTCTATACCTCCTTATATTTACAATAATAAGCATAAGAAATCAGTATAAAAGGCATAGTCAGAAATCAAATTTAATTCTTAAAAAAGCCAAGGTCAATAATTATTTATTAAGTTTATCTATATCTTTATCTAAACTACTATTTACACAAAAATGAGGAATTAGGTCTCTGAAGGCATCAAAACAGATCCATGCTTTGGGTAAGGCATTCTGACCTTCTTAACCATTCTCCTTTAGCAACATAGTTTCTGAGATATTCAAAAGGCAGGTTTTACCCCTGAGCTCAAAATATACACTAACAGTACTCATCTTATATAGAAATAACTAAAGAGAGCATCCAAACAAAATAATCAAAACTTTAACTTCCTGTATTGTTTCCAGAAAATCACTCAGTAAACTGCAAGGATATATCTGACTTCTGGCTAGGCCAAGAAGTAAGAATATCATGAGGTACAAGTCAAACATATATCTACCGTCCATCTTTATGATTTGTTCCTCTAGTACCCCACTCCTGATACCAAAATGTGTTAGTCCAGGTAGACTAGAGGAACAAATTTCATAGACATGCATTTGTTTATAAGGGAATGGTTTATATGCAAAAGGAACGAAATACTGTGAAAGCCTCCCAAGCCAGTCTAGTGCAAAGTCATATGTCCAATATTAGCCCATATGCCCGATACCAGTCTATAATGTCTCCTTCCAACTCACGAAATCACAGGTCAGTGTGTGCACAATCCCAACGCTGGCAGGGGTCTCTCCATGACTCCTCACTCCCAGGGCTCAGGGTCCATCAACAGCATCTAGGGTTGGCAGAAGAAAGTCATCGCTGGCAGGGGTCTCTATGTGGCCTCTCCAGCTTCAGAGGTCTGGTTCCATCAGGGCCAAGCTGTGTGGCTTCTCTGGCTCCTCAGATGCTGCCATCTTGTCTTGTCCATGATTAATCATCTCTGAGACTAACTCCCAACTACTGGAGAGGATAGCTTCTCATCTTCACGATGGAAATATCGTGAGATTTCCCAGATGTATCAGGAGAAAGGCATGCCCACACAGAGGTCTCACTGGCTATTCAATGACTATTTCCAGATTAACAGTCTAGACTCCACCCCTACATCTCAATCATGAAATTAACACAAGCACATGACTGCTGCAACCACTGACCTTGCTGTGTAGCACCTGCCTATACAGCAGCCTGACCCACCTCCATAATAGGTCACAGGCAGCCATTAAAAGCACTGTTGTCAGTCACACAGATAAAGAATGCAGGGCCTCTGCATCTCCCAGGAATATGACTGCTAGCTCTTCAAAATCATCATGTAAATAGCAGCATACTGCATCACTCCCAACCAGAAAGACAAACAAAAACAGCAGAGCTAACAAAGCACATAGAATGATTTGCGATACATCTGCCACAAAAAGAATTTTCAGAAGATTGCTGGGGTAAAACAAGGGATAAGGGGAGCTACACAGACTAAGTATGCAATGATAGAGGAAATGAAGTCCACAATCAAGGGGATGAAGACCACACACCAATACAGGAGGTAACAGATGAAGTAGCAGAAGCTGCTCATAAGATCACGGGTCTCACAAAGAGACTAAAAAAGGTTTTAAAATATCATTGTCCTTAAAAACCATCAGGCAGACCTCAGGCACATGCAGTCAAACAGAATAAAAAAATGAGGTGAAAGAATGACAATGACAGATGAATGATCAATGACAGATTCAATGAAGAGGAACAATATCTGAATTATTGGCATACCAGAACATGACACAGTGAAGAAGTCAACAGCTAAAATAACAAGGGAATTTCTGGAAGAAAACTTCCCTACTTTACTGAGTGAGAAACAGATACTCAAACAGGAAGCAGAGAGGACACCAATTAGACTAAAACCCAGGAAGAAGCACCGAGGCATATCATAATTAAACTATTCAAACTTGAGGAAAAAGAGAAAAACTTAAAAAGGGCAAGAGAAAGGAAGACAGTTGCATACAATGGCTCTCTGGTAAGAATATGCTCAGATCTATCAACAGAAACCATGAAGAATAGGAGAAGTAGAGTAACCTCTCCCAAAAGCTGAAAGACAAAACCACATTTCCCCAAGAATTCTCTACTCTGCAAAATTAGCTGGTAAGATAGAATGATCAATAAAGGTCTTCCAAGACAAGGAAAAACTTAAAGAATATGCTGCAAGACACCCAACCTTGCATAAGATCCTTGTTGAATTACTATGGCCAGAAAACCTATATCCACCAAGCACAAACAGGAGAATACCATATAGCCCAACTCTAACCAGAAGCCAATGAGCCCACAACAATCACCTGGATAGCATGGTCTCGAGGACAATGAAGGTAATAAAGAACTCTTCCCCCAAAAAAGACACAGTGTAGTGACAAGAATGGTGATAGGAAACCACCCAAACAGAAGGCATGACATGACAGTAATGATATCCAGACAGCAATCCACAGATCATGATAATCTCAAACTATCAACAGCCTTAACTCCTAAACTAAAATAAAAAAAAGACTTGCAGTCAGGCTTGGAAAACATAACCCATAGATCTGATACCTGCAGAAAACACATCTTATGCTCACAGAGAAGAGTAAACAAAGAATAAAAGTTTAGTTGAAGATATACCAGGCAAACAGCAAAGCAAAGAAGCAGCAATAACAATCCTAATCCCAGAAAAAAATGATCTCAAGGATCAGACTATAAATACAGTAAAGGAGGGGCACTATATAATGCTCAAATGATCACTTTTCCAGGGACCAGTGATCATAATAAATATATATGCTCCAAATGAGAGATCTGCAAGATTTGTCAAATAAACTACACAAAACTTGAAAAAGAAAAGTGATCATAGATTGAACACTTACATTAGGTGATGTTAATACAATGCTTGAGAGAACGATATACCATTGGGAAGGAAGTTCGGCAAAGAAACTATAGAGCTAAACACTACAATTAGTAAACTACATTTGATAGACTTATTTAGAGCTTTCCATCCAAAAGAAAAAAAAAATCATCACATTCTTCTGAAGCACACATGGTTCGTTTTTGAAAATAGACCATATGCTGGGATACAAGTCAAGCCTTAGTAAATTCAAACACATAAAGATTACAAAAATGTCCTTCTCTGGTCACCATGCCATCAAGCTGGAGATCAACCAAAGGACTGCCAGGAAAGACAAGGTCAAACAATCAGAGTTTGAAAAATGAAATGATCTTCTGTGACATGAGTAGGTTCTGAATCAGAGTAGATGGGAGGTCACAAAGTTTCCAGAAGCTAATGGGAATGAGAATACTTCATATCAAAACCTGTGGGATAGAGCTAGTGCAGTCATCAGAGATAGCTTGATTGCAATAGGAACATATATAAAAAAGGAAGAGAGTCTTATGTCAGATACATTCTCACAAAATCCTCCAGCAACTAGAACAGAGTCAACAGAACTATCCCTTCAAAGGTAAAAGAAAAGAAGTAATAAACTCATGGTAGAATTAAACTCCTGGCAAGACAAAAGAATAATGCAGAAGATTAATGCAGCAAAAAGCTGGTTCTTTGCAATAATCAACAGGAAACCTTACCAAAGAAACTAAAGAGCAAGCAACAATTGCCAGGATGAGGAATGAAACGGGAAATCACAACAGATTCTAATAAGATTAAAAAGATAATCATAAATTCTATGAAAGTCTGTATTTGAATGAATCCAACAATGTTGAAGACATGAAAATATTTGGAAAAACTATGCCTCCCTAGACTTTCCATGATAAAGATCAAGAATCTAAACAAACCTATAGCAAAATAAGAAATAAATATGGTCATTAAGAAGCTACCAGCAATAAAAGCTCCTAGACCAGTCGAATTCCCAGGATAATGCTGCAAAGAATTCAAGAAAGAAGGTGAAATGAAACAGAGGAAGGACATAAGAAACAAAGAATTATATAGAAATATAACTACAGAGGTGTACACATGAAAATAAATTAATCCACAAAATACAGATATTGGCCTCTGTAGTATGTTTATATGGCAATACATTGAGGTAGTGATTAGACTTTGAACCTCTGCTCATAACCTCCCTCAATAAAAGAATACTTTTTTCTAACAAATAAGCGCTCTGAGATGTTCACTCTCCTGACACAATTGCTGAAGAAAATTGTGCATAAGTCAATGTGGTGAAGAAGGCAGATGAAGTCAGGTTATTAAAATATATAGCATCTGAAGTCTTAAAGATTTGAAGGTACACAAATTGCAATTCAGCAGATACGCAACAAGTCCACATGGAAGGAGCCCACTGTTGGTGCAATCAAAAGGAGCCACCAAGACCTAGTAGTAGACATCAGAAGACACAAAAGAAAGAAAGAAACAAATAAAAGAATATTGTTGAGATTGCATCTTGTAGACAGTGGAACAATCTCCCCACAGAGGGACTCCAGGGAAGAAATGAGTCACCAGGGTGCTGTAAGACATCGATGAAATACACTATATTCCTCTGGTCCTTGAGGCTTTCTCATCCTCCACTACCATGACCCCAGTGCTGCTTCTCAATTAAGAATGCACTGGGACATGTACACAGGTATAGATAAGAGATGGATGATCAATGCACCCAGAATCCAGGAACAGGAGTGGGAATAGTGATCTCTGAAGGAGAGGGGAGGTTGAAGAGAGGAAGGAAGAAAGGAGAAACTGATCATAATATTTGACACATAACCATACATCTTCACCAGGGATGAAAAACAACAGAAAATATAGGGGTACAGAAACAGTGGTTGGTGGGAGATCTGAAAATAATAACAATTTATAATCTTTCAGGTGGTGTGAGGCGGGGGATTGGAGATGTGGAGAGGAGCTAACATGAAGGAATCAATAGGAAGTAAACGTGAGGAAAAGAATGAATGCAACATATGTACAAATTCACCTGTGTACAGAATGTAATAAGAGTTGCAAAAGTCCTCAACAAAATTATATTTTAATGAAAACAAACAAAAGAATGCTTCTGAGTTTTATCAGATAAGCAAAGCATTGGAAAGGTAGTCTAGGAAAAGTGGAGATGAACTGAATATTGACCATGGTGCAATTGAATAACACCACAACTTCAAAAGAAGGAAGAAAAGTCAATATCCAGCAAGGGCTGGAAGAGTGAATACACAAGAGGATTATCCTGATTCTTAAACTAAGGCAAGTTCATCTTGTGAACATATGATACGCAAATGTCTGTACACTACCCAGCCTTACAGATAATACAGAGAACAAGTTATCTCAGGCAGGGTTCTCAGAGAAATAAAAATCAGGACATTAGTAATTCTTTTTATATATTTATATATAGAGAAAGGTATATAAGATAAGAAAGAAACAGTTAACTATCTATAAAGCAGTACAGATTGCTTGGTGCAACTCACTTGCGTGAGGCAACTAGAAGACTGGCAGTCCTTCAAGTCTTGAGGGCCGCTGATAGTCCTCTGTAGAGCAATCCAGGCTATCTGGTTACAGGCAGCAAACAGCAAAGCAGGTCGCCAACAGTCAGCCAGATGACAGAGTCCAACAGTCCCCAGCTCAAGAGATGTATATCCCAGAAGCGTCGCGAGGTAGGGCTTGAAGGATCTTCAACTCACAGCAACACAGTCCACGATTAGGTGTCCCACGGGTAGTGCTGCTTGGAGGTCGAAGCACAGGATGAACAAGGCAGCTCTCTGGTCCGAAGATCCTGAAGCAAGAGAGAGGGCGGGACTTGCCGAGCCCTTCCTATCTCTGCCCTTCAATTCATCTCGTGTGTTCATTGGCTGTGCCGTCACACAGACCCACCAATCTTCTGTGGCCATGTTGGCATCACAAACCTACCCATCACACAAGTGGTCCATAAGCTTTTTAGTGGAGCAGTTATGGTCAAGAGGCTGTTTAAGAAAGCTGGCTCCAGACTTAGAAAAACTAGGTATCATTTAAAATAATGTGGAGGTATCTGGTGGTCACCCAAGCTCTCAGTGCCGTGGAATGGATTCCAACCTTAGTAATTCAAAAGGATAGACTGGAACTGCCCCTCCACTGTAGGTATTTTGATTGTGTATATATAGATTCACACATGTGTGTATATCGGAGCATATCTATAATGTGTATATATGTTATATGTGAGAATATACATTCATATATATTATAGAAGCATAAAGCCTCATCTTTCTCCTATAGAAAAATGGTGGGTTTAACTGCTGATTTTGACTTGTGTTTAGCAACCCAAATCATAACTCACTATACCACTAGGGCTCCTTCCTGGAGTCCTATCAAAAATTTTAAAGAAAAACATTATTATTAACAGCGAATGCTATAGGCAGTATTATATATATATATACATATATATATATATTGAGAGAGAGAGAGAGAGCGCGCGCGAGAGAGAGAGAGCGCTGAGAGTGAAGGTCTCAGTAATTATTAGATCCAGTATGTAAATCAAAAAATTAATATGTAATTACATGGAAAGCGCTATGCTTTTTGAGCTGAGTGACTTGGGTGGTATAAACCATACTCCAATTGCAAGTTAAATGGAGCATTAAGGTGGTAATGGTGACGGTTTTCATGCTTTAAAACACTTACTCGTGTGTGATTTATTTTGCTTCAGATCTCTGCTTTGCTTCACAGAGGAAGATAAAATTATCAAAATGAAACCAGCAACTGTTTTGCTATGATCTTTTCTGACATTCTATATTCATTAGAGTACAGGTCATACCAAACTGTCAAATACTTCACTGATTCTTTATTCTTTCCTGTGATTTACATTTCTTATTCTTGACCTGCATTGCAATAACTGCTAGTTGCTTGCTGGAAGGCTGCACAATTCAGCAAATCAAGCACCAGCTGATGTGGCAGACTCTGGGAGGTGTTCCTGCCCAATTCATTTAACTCTTCATCTTGTACTTTTGATCTTAAAAATAGGAACAGTTGCAGTAAACTTTCTCACCTACAGGGATATTCAATACTTTGAAAAATATACAGTAATAGAAAAAGGAAAAACTCCAAGATGATGGAGTGTACTGTCATTTACCTATAATATAATCAAAGGATTTTAAAGAAAAGCATTTTTAATTGGACAAATAGAGGACAAGAAGGAAAAATATGCTGGTCAATGTAGATTTCTATTTGATTTTAGCATCGTGTGATGCCAAAGCCTTCCTTTGATAGAAAATGGAACGTTAATATGATGCCACAATATATTAAAATTGCCATGGTTTGAAAGGAGCTGAAACTATTTTTCTATTTGACTTCACATTCTTTTGACCTTATTAGAATGCAATGTACAATCTGTAACATGATTCTAAGAGTATGAGAATGTTGATAAATAAAAATTAGTAATAGAAATAAACACATGATGGAAAACAGACTACATGATGAAAAGATCACAGAAAGAGCACTAAACTAGCATTTCTCCTATAATTTTCATGGAGTGTTCACGGATGTTATGTGAAAATTGAAGTCATCGTGAAATGAGATGGTGAATTGATGAATGAGATAAAATGAAGGAGCCTTCTTTGCTTTACATCTCCACAGAGGTTCTACGAGGGTAACTGATAGAAAACCAACCAAGGGGCAAGCTTTGTACTAGTTACTGAATCCATTCAGCCATGGAATATTTCTCTATACAACATTAGAAACAAACAAAAATGTTACATTTTCAGAGTAAAATGCTGCTCTAGAATAGAAAACCCAACATTTTTGAAATATAATTAAATAGTTTGGCAATAGTCATTAATGTTCATGTCCTCTGTCACCACAAATTGAAAAACAGTATAAATGAGTTTCTATTTAAAAATTGATATTTAAAATAGATGCAATGTGAAATTTTTCAAAGGCGATTGGGCTGGAAAAAGGTGTTTGGAGACAGGTAAAACTTACTGCATTAAATATAAAAAGGAAAGGGACTGAGCCCCGGTGGCATAGTGGTTGTGTGTGGGACTGCGGCCCACTGGGTTGGAGGTTCAAATCCAGCAGCAAGGCTGAGCCTCGTACTCCTACCACCAGAGGGGAGTGATGCCCCCCAAAAACAAAAACAGAAACAAAACAAAATATAAAAAGGAAGGGAATATTACTTGCAAATTAATTTTATTGTGATTTTTGTAATGTCTATGATTAATAGCCATAATTGAGAATGGGCAGAAATTGATATGTCATCTACCAAATAAATCCTTTTTAGCATGGCAAGGAATTCAAAATATAATAAGGATATATAGAATCAGAATATATTCTATTTTCAAGGGTCTTTCTGGTCAGGATAATAATGCAATATTTTCAGGGAATAAAAGGTGTAAACAATGTCTTTAATGGTGTTTAATGGGTCTCACTCAGTATCACTGAGTCGATGCCAATTCAAAGAGACCCTACAGAGCAGGGTAGAACTGACCTCCAGGTTTATGAGAGGGAAAACCTTCTCAGAGTCCGCATCTCTTTCCCTCTGAGTGGCTGATGTGTTTCATGATGGTGGCCTTTCAGATCATAGCTAAACATGTAACCAGTCCACCACCGGGGATCTTTGGTTGATAGGTCAAATGACCAAGTGCTTCAAATGATGAAGTTCAAAGGAAAAAAAAAATCCTGACAACCAAGCACAGATCAGAAGGTAACTGAGAAAAAATAGCAAGAAACATAAGAGATAAGTAAGCTATAATATAATAAGTAAGCTATAATATAATGTCAGTCAACCCACTAGAAGCTCTGGAGACTAAGAGCAAAGAAGACTAAGAGCTGGTTAATCTCCATAAGAGAAGAAGGTCAACCTAGGGATAGTATTTTTCAGCAGATCATTTCATGTTGGTTTGTTTAAACCAACCAAAGCAAGTAATTTATAAAACCCTTGATTTAGAAGATAAATGTGATAGTCTTGTTTCTTTTAAAAAGAACTTATTTTATGAATCCATGAATACAGTGCACCAATGGAAAGGTGAAGAAATAAATGACAATTTTGGCAGATATCATAGCTGGGAATATCATTTAATTATGTATTTGCATTCTTAGAGATTTGGGAGCAAATTTTTGTCATTTAGGAAGTTGTTTAAACAAGTAGCATACAGGGTAAAAGTAGATTAATCATGTTTTTAGCAGGGAGAGTTAAACTACTAAACTTGAATCTAAATGCCCCTATCCATCCTAAGAAATTGTGCAAGAGTTGTGTAGGGAAATCATATGGAAAACAATCAAACTAACAGAAATTATATAGGATAATGATTTTATACTTGGAAATATAAAACAAATCATGCATTTCATCAGAGGAAGTGGGTATTTAGATATATATTTTAAATCCAGAAATACAAACATTACCCTACTTATAAGATGATTTAAATCTAGAATGACCAAAAAAGCTGCTGAAATATCTAAAGTCATAATCTAATTATATTCTTCCTCTTAAATATTGGTTAAGATGTTTCAAATGGATTTTTTTAGGAGTCTCTAGGCAGCACTGTTGATTAATGACTTAACTACCCATTGAATGATCATTGGTGTGAACCTACCATGAAGTGCCTCAGAATACAAGCTTTGCCTCAGAAAGGGGAAAGCTGGGAAGGACCCATTGAGCAATTCTATATTGCAGACATAGGCTCCTTATGCTTTAGAATTAACTTGCTGCAACTAGCAAGTTTTACTCATGAGTGCAATAAAGAGTCAATGAAAATGACACACGCTCCAAAGACCAGGTCAAACGATAACTCTTCAGAGTCTTTTCTTCTTTTTTTTTTTTGGCATCACTGCCCAGTGGTCGTCGTGGGAGCTACCCAGCCTTGCTCGTGGAGAGCCGCTGATGGATTTGAACCACCAAACCCATGGGCCATAATTCCGCACTCAACCACTATGCCACCAAGGCTCAGCCCAAAGCTTTTCTTCTGAATTCTCTTCCATCCACATTCCTTCTCACTCTAAGGCAGAGTGAGCCATTGAAGGCTTTTTTAGATTTTTGAAATTGAAAACATGATTTTAAATGAACTAATTCCTTAAACAAGCATTGCATGAGTGTTACTACATACTTACACACCCACAGGTAATCGTAGAAAGTGAAGATAAAGTCACAGTTAATTACACCTCTAGAGTTCATTCTAATAAAATTATTCACTTTTTGTTTGCCTTGAGAGTTCTCATTTCCTCAGTTGAACAATAAAGGCATCATCTCATCAAATAATTATGGGAATTAAATAACATAGCATAAGTGAGACTTAATATCTGCTGTGGTGAGGTGCCATCAAGTAGGGTCCAGTTCACAGCACTCTTATGTACAGGAGATAAAACTCTGCCCGGTCCTGGGGTTCCTCACGAGTTGCTGTGCTTAAGCTCATTGTGACAGCCACTGTGTCCTTCCATCTCCTTGAGAATTTTCTTCATTTCCTCTTCCCTTGCACTTTACCATAGCTCTACTACATTATAATGTACTAAAGGTTCTGCTAGAATATAAATGTATATAGTAAAGCTATGGGCTAGAGCAGGAGACTTGTAATGGTTGGCATCTATGATGCAGGTGTTCTATTTCCATGTACTATATAAAACACTTTTTACTCTCAAGTCAATTTTGATTCACAGGAGGGTGAATTCACACTACCAGGGTGAAGTAGCACTGCTCCCTAAAGTCCATGAGGCTGGAATTCTTCATGGGAGCAGAGCACTTCACTTTCGGCTACTGGAAATTTGAATTACCAAACTTGTGGTTAGGGGTGCAATACGTGGCACACCAAAATTTCCTCCACTCACTACATTGCCCTATATATTCTGATAGATGCATTTGAAAAAACAGTTTGTATTGCCTTTTTCCTCCACTAAATGATTATGTTTACTATGACAGCACCTGCATTTTAATGCCTATATTCCTAGGACATAGCTCAATGGTTATTTTAGAGTTATTGACTGAATGAATATTCCTGAGAGTACGGATATATAGAAAGAAATAAGGAAGGTAGGTAGCAGAAAAAGAAGCATATAGAGTGGGCCCATTATAGAGAAATAAATGAAAAGCTGCATATAATAAAAGGTACCCTGGAAAGACTGAAACAGTCAACAGTAAAATAAATTTTATATTTGAGGAAGTAGAGGGATATATACAACTGAGTCACTATTTTTCTCTCCCAGGGTTTCTTCCAAGAAAAAGATTTTTTTATGCTTGCTCTTTCTTTTTTCCCCACTTTTAAAGGTCATGTAAATACTCTTAGATTTTACCTGCTTTCTTTCCAATCATATATGCCAACTGGCTCCAAAATATCTTACTCTGGAGCAGTCAGAGAACAGGTGTTCCTATGTAAGACCTGGAAAATGAGTTCCTCAGAATCTTCTGAGACAGATTGTAGAAGGGAAATTATTAAAAAAAATGACTTGAGAATGAAAATAAAGAAAATTATAAGGAATTACCCATATAGGTAAATTGGGTGTTATTTTTGGGAAAATACAATGACAAAAATCAAGCAGCTTCTGTTTTTCGTTGTTTGATAAATGTATCTTAATTTTTTATTGTGAATTAGGTGATGTCATTTAGAATTCTAGAATTTTAACAACTTATTTAATCCCCCTTGACTCACCCATCTCCCTTTTGCTGGATATTATTTTGTCCTTTACCAAGTGAACACCTGTCTACCCTCTATCCCATTACTTCCTCAGCACTCCCTTTTCTTCCCCGCCCCCCCCCCACAGGCATCAAAAGAAGTCACATCCCTAGGAGCTAACAACACTTATGCAAAGCATTTTATTCAGAGTTTTTATGTGTACTACTAATTTACACTTCATGACAAATATGCCCATTGTATTTCCCATTTTCATAAAGAAGAAATTGAGATTTAAGTTTAGAAAAATCATGTCCTCTTGCTTAAAGTTAAGGGGTTTCCATTAGATAAAACTCATTTATTTTTTTCCTTAATTTTTATTCTTGATCAGTTATTTTTTCTCTACACATTTTGTTGTGGTTTAAGTTCATTCTGCAATTCCCAGTGAAGTAGTGGAAAAATTCAACTTCAGTACCTAATAAGGATTAATATTTAAAATAGATCATACCATTTCTCTATCATATAAAAATCCCATTGCTTTAGATGAATGGCTAAACCACTTTACTTTTAAGAAGAAAATGGCCATGATTCATTTTTGCTTCTCTTCATTTATATCTTTGACCACTTTCCAACTTTTGTGTTGCATTTGTGAAATGTTACTTAAAGATCAAAATATACTTTTTGAGGAAATAATTTCTCCTGAAGGGATGTTTTTGACAAATACATATACTTTGGAAACTTTTTTTCATATTACAGCAGAAGTTTAAAAACTCATACCTTTCATATGATATCTCAATACCACTAGCCAGAAGAAGACATTCTTATTTTCTGTAATCATGCAATTTCTTGTACTATTGATCAGCATCCTATCCATAAAAATTGTCACATTTAATTGAGTCCATACAAATGCTTTGTTTGCATTATACCAGCTGATTTATATAGCAACATCCAGTAAGTAGTAAGCTAGCAATAAAAATCTAGAACAAAGGCATACTATTTTTCCCACCTTAAATGTTCATCAAAGGAGCAGTCACAAATTCAAATATGGTTCATCTGCCCCAAGTCGTGGTATTTTCAATTGCCTCATAAGCAACTGACTACTGGAAAATAAATAAGAAAGACTACAAAATATTTTATGCATTTGAATTATAGTTTTAGCAAAAGCGATTTAATATACCATGGACTGCCAGAAGAGCAAACACATCTGTTTTGGAAGAAGCTCAACAAGATTGGTTCTTGGATACAAAATGATGACTTGTCATTTCTCATGTACTTTGGATATGTTATTAGGAGGGACCAGTCTTTTGGAAAATGATATCAAGCTATACAGCATAGGTCAATGGAAGCATAGGAGAGTCTCAAGAGTATGGAGGGACACAGCTGGCACCACAGTGGGCTCAAACATAACAAAAGTTGTGAGGAGAGCATTCTACCAGGCAGTGCTTTGTTCTGTTGTTCACAGTATTTCTCTTCATTGGAACTCACTGGAAGGCACATAATAAAAATGTTTTTATCCATAACATGCAAAATCATTGACTTCAAATAAGTAGCACATCATGGTCAATAATAAATAAATCTATTCTTATCCATCTGTAAATATACATATCTATTTATAAAGACCGTCTGCAACTGACGGATGAACTTAGATTTTTAAGTGGGAAAATTCAAAGCACTGTGGAAGAGGTAAAATGTATTATAAGAAACACAGTAGTAATAACAGGTGAGTTTCAGATTAGTTTTATCATGCTGAAAACTTACTTTGATACAGAGAAAAGCTAGAATAACTTAAAAGGGATCTTTTAAATAAAATCATCAGGAATAAATTTGCAGGGAAAACTACCATCTTTTAATCAGGAGAGAAAGGGTTGCTCATAGAATCAGAGTCAGGGTCTGTTTACCTGGACCTGGAACATCCAAAACTATAAACTGGTAGGAAGTCTTAACATGAATAGTAATTATGAAAACTTACACAAGGCTAAGTGTGGGTAGTATGACAGTGCACAGAACTCCTGGTCACTGCAATCTTCCTGAGGGTTCCCATACTTTTTTTTCAATTATCCCCAAGTTTTCCATCTGGTTCTAGTGATAGAGGTCCAGAAAACACCCCCACATGACTCTTGACAGTGAAAAGGAACAGCAACCATTGTGAAATATTCCTGTAACATTTTCTCTATCACAGACCCACTCTGCATCTTCAGGACTGTTTACCATTGTCTTGTCCATCGAGTTTTCCTGTTTTGCCAAAATTCCAAAAACAAATCCATTGCCACTGACTCGATTTTGACTTATGAATATAGTGGCCATATAGGACAGGGTAGAATTCCCCGATAGGGTTTCCAAGGCTATAAATTTTACAGGAAAGTTTTCTGGATGCAGGGTGGAGAATTACTAGTAACTAGTAGAAAGGCCAGTGCTTTATAACAGCAGCCATTCCATGGGGGAAAATATGACTGCTTTCTGAAAAGATTCCAAAACCAAACCAAACTCATCACTCTTGAGTCAATTATGGTGTACAATAACCCTATAGTAGAGGGTAGAACTGATCCTGTGGGTTTCTGAGACTCTGACCCTTTATAGGAGTAGAAAACCTTATCTTTTTCTCCTGGAGCAGCTGGTGATTTTGAAATGCCAAACTAGTGTATCATAATTCAATGTATAATCACTATGCAGCCAAGGCTTTTGTCAGGCTTTGGAAATTGTAGGGGGCATTTCACTCTGAGTGAGGCTTGAAGTCACGGTTTTAGAGAGTCATTACAGAAGCTGATCATCACATCCTTCTGCAAAAAAGAGTGGGGGTCTGAATTGCTGGTCTTTTAAATTGGCATCTGGGTCTCACCAAAAGTGGGAGCGAAAACAAAATTTGTGAGGATTAGGGTGTTCAAGAACTAGTTTGGGGATGGTGCAATGGGGTGGGGGGCAATGAAGGGGACATGAAAAAGAAGCTAAACTATCAAAGAATCATGTTTGATAACTGAAACCCCAAAACTGGACTTTAATCATAAGATGAGAGAATGCCAAGAATACTCCACCATCACAAATGTGATAGCTTTCTCCAAAAATGCTCACAATCCTAGTTTTATTGTAAAGAAACATCACACAGTCTAATAAATAGACATTTAAAAATATTTGGCAATGGAATTTCCGACCACATTCTGAATAACTCAATTTTCTGTTTTAAAAGAGAATAACTGTAGTCATGCCAAGAGAAGTAAGCTAAATTAGTTGTAAATATATTAAGACCAGTCTTATGTAAAACAAAATGCAATCTACAAATCTAGGTGATTTTTTATTTTCTTATAAAGTTTGATGGTATTATTGACATATAATTCACATACTATATGGCTGAATGCCTTAAAAATAAAAGTTAAAATCAATCACATTAAATCAATTTTTAAAATAACTTTACCATCCAACTTATCATGAGCAATACATACATCAACTGTATGCAGTCCACATTTGTGCATTTACTGCCATCATCATTCTCTAAACATCCTCCTTCCATGTAGGACCCCAGTATCAGCTTCCCATATTTCCCCTCTCTCCAGACTCCCCTCCCCCATGAGCCCTTAGCAATTTAAATTATCACTATTTTGTCATATTATACACTGTTTAATGTGTCCCTTTACCCACTTCCCTGTTGTTCATACACCAAGGAGGAAGTTATATGTAGATCCCTGCAATTGGTTCTGCCTTTCTACTCCACCTTCCCAGTATCACTACACTCACCACTGGCCCTGAAGGGATCATCTGTCCTGAATTACCCATGTTTCCAGTTCCTCTTTGTACCAGTTAGATCTCCTGGTCTAGCCGGATTTGTAAGGTAGAATTTGGATCATGATAGTGGGTGGGAGGAATCATTTAAGAACTAGAGGAAAATTGCATATATCATTGTTGCTACACTCTACCTTGACTGACTCTTCTCCTTGAGACCCCTCTATAAGGGGATGTAGCATCACATATTGATGGGTTTGGGTCCCCAATATATACTTCCCCTCAATTATAATGATATAACTTCTAGTTTGTTGATGCCTGGTACATGATCCCTTCAACACCTCATAGTCCTACAGATTGGTGTGCTTCTTCCATGTGGACTTTGTTGCTTCTGAGCTAGATGGCAGCTTGCTTAGTTTCAAGCCTTTAAGGCCTAGACACTATATCTTTAGATAGCCAAACAAAATAAAAACCTGTAAATAGTTCAATGTCTTTTTGTTGACCTCAGGCATGACTCCAGTTGAGTCAGATGGGGTGCCACACCCTGGCCCCAAAGTATATCTTTGGCACTTCATCTGGAACTTCAGCCTCTGTTCCACACCCTTAGTGTTTTGTCGTGGTGTGGTTGCATCAGACAAGGTACAATCCCAATCCTGCTTCTCCCTTGCTGTCCCCGTAGGGCCTTTGATCAGCGAGGGTTGCTGTATTTCATGGTGGGGCTGACCATGGTCCTCTCTGTGCATCGGCTATTCTGAGTGGAAATATCATCCCCAGGTTTGGTGGGCCAAGATGCACTCCATTCTCACCCCCCCCCACACACACACACCCCTTTCATTGACTCTCCTGTGCTCTGGTCAGGCATATCCCACTCCCTACAATTAATTTTATGATTTTCTTCATTCTTGTAGTCACCATTTGTTAAACATCTATTCATGATTGTGTTTGTGTTTTTATCCATGAGTACTTATCAGAACTTTCCAAAATGCCTTGTTTTTTATCTTACCCTGATACATTTTTTCCTCAAATTGTGAATATAAAAAAATGATAGTATGAAAAACTAACAGAAATTCCAGAGGACACTTTTAACCATACTATGATATTTGAGATGGGATTTTAATCACAAAAGATATTAAAATAGAAGAAATCTAAACAAAGCATGGTGTTTAGGTAATAATAATGATACCAAAATATATATTCATTCATATTACACAATTCAAACTGTAAAATAAACTCAAATAATTTTCAAAATATAAGTGCATTGTATTCATAGGAAACCAAGAAGCAGATTCTAGCATTCACATGTAGGACCTACAATGTTAATAAGAATGTAACTTTTAAAACAATCAGAGAAGGCCTGTATTTTTTAAACTATAAAAGGAGGGATAATAATAGTCAAAACACTGTTGTGGAAAATGGAAGAATAAGAAAAACTAATGTGTTAGATGAAATAATTGGCATAGGAAACTTTATGGAAAGTAATGTGTTTTGCACAGCCAATACAAACTTACAGAAAGAAATATGATAATACTTGTTTTTTACTATATCCCCACAAAATAGTGATCTTTTCTTATGATTTATATTTTCTGGCTATGAATGGATGTCCTAAGTTGTTAGCACAATTATCATTAGCCATGCTTATGCGATTTTAGGGCTAGTGGCATCAAAGTCATGGAAAAGTATGGACAATTAAGCTACTTAGAGCTGAAATATAATGAATGAGGAGAGTCTGAGCTAAAGATAGTTTCCCTATCAGGATTGATTGCTTACAGAATTTTTAGGGAGCATGTCTAGGGAATTTAGACAACCTTCATAGATACATATATGTTTTGTTTTGTTTTGTTTTTGGTGGGCATCACTGACTCTGGTGGTCGTGGGCGCTACCCTGTGCCGCTCCTGAGAGCCGCCCCTGGATTTGAACCACCAAGCCCGGGGGATGCAGTCCCGCACTCAACCACTTATGCCCCTGGGGCTCAGCCCGATATTTTTTTTTTAATGTTGTTTTATTTTTTTTAATGGCCCGGTTCCAACAGTATTGAGTATTGTGGTACTCAAAAACTGATCAAAAGAAGACACTTGGCATAATATCAGCAGAACAGAATGACCAAAGTATGACTGTAGAAACTAGCCTCTATGGTTTCCTTATGAGTGAAAAAGTTAAAAAAAAAAAAGCACAAAAAACGTTAACCATTGAAAAAGAGCTATATGAACTTACTGCTGCCTCCATCCCCTGACTTAAAGTTGTTTAATATCTATATGCATCTATAAAATTGAAAGAAGAAAAAACCCTCAGTGCTTTTGACTTGATTATGACGATAATCATAGCGATCCTATAGGACTGATTGGGTAGAACTGCCCATTTGGGTTTCTGAGGCTATCTGTTTTCGCAGGTGCAGAAAAATCTCATCTTTCTCAATCATAGAGAGATTGGTGGGTGTGAACTGCTCTATGCGCTAACATTTCTCTATCTATCTAGTCAGCAGGCCAACATATACCTTTTCATAATTTGGGCAGGTTTGAGAACTGTGCTTTGGTCATTTTATCAGGAGATCTCACTTTTAGAGAAGGACAGCATGCTTGGGATAGGAGTGAAGACGAGGAAGGCCTTCAGAAAATGGATCGACAGGCGGAGCCCCGGTGGTGTAGTGGTTGAATGTGGGACTGCGGCCCATGGACTTGGAGGTTCAAATCCAGCTGCGGCTTTCTAGGAACAAGGCTGGGTAGCTCCCACAACCACCAGAGGGCAGTGATGTCCCCCCCAACAAAACAAAACAAAAAATGGATTGACACAGTGGCTAAAACCATGGCCTCAGACTAAAGAAGTATTAAGAGGATGGCACAGACCCGGGCAACGTTTATTTGTGCTACACATAGGGTTTCTATGAGGCAGAACTCAAGATGATGCATTCTTGTGATCCACATAGACAATGTCTTTGCACAGTCAATAGAACAAGTAAATGTTTTTTCTGGTATTCTTTGCCTTTAGCCAAGATCCATCTGACCTCAGCAATGATAACTCTTGTTCCAACTAGTCTTCTAAAGATGATCTGCACCTCTGGAAGCTCCTTGTTGACGAAGTGACTAGGCAGCATTGTTTAATTATCTTCAGAAAATTTTGACTTGCATATAATATTTATAATATTGCATAATGTGATCATTCTGTTGAGTCCTCTTGTTTGGGAATAGCTTAGAAAAGTAGGATTCCCTTCCAGATTCTCCTGAAACATGTCTAAATCTCATTGTCTACTATTCACTCATTATACCACTTATCAAATAAATTTGGCAAATATTTCTTGAGATTCTGCTATGTCTTAGGCACATTTCTAAATACTATAAGTAGAGCAGTGATAAAAGACGAGGAACCATTCTATCTATGCAGATGGTATTCCAATTGTACCAGGGAAGGGTACATGCAAAAGAGAACACATGGCATGTTTAGATATAATGAACGTTTTGTAAAATATAAAACACATGAGATAAGAGTACCAAAATTGGAGACACTATGTTATTCAGTCAGGAAAGCCCTCTCTGAGGCATTGGAACTGTGATCTTTAGAACTCAATTCTTTAGTATCTGCTAAAGGAAGAGATCTATGTCTGACATGTCTGGAACCAACTGACAATTTTGTGCTTGTGTCCCTTCTTGTTACTTTATTCTTAGAGTATTGTCATTCACATCTCATTTGTGTAATAAATTAAAATATATCTGTATGCCATCATCATTTTTCTTATAATGTGGGTATATAAATTTGTGCATGTATGGATGTAAGAATTTAAATTTATTTTTAATTATCGATTCAAACAAAGATACACAGTAAATATCTATGGAGTTGATTTCTACATAATTGGGTTGAGAATTCTGCTAAGCAATTGAATAGTTATTGCATTACACTAATTGTAGTAAAATCATTTTCCTCTTGGATTTGATCTATTCTTTGTAAAATGAAAGAATTCATGTTTTAGGAAAGTTTAGATAAAAAGAGTGTTAACATTCCGCCATTAAAATAATATATGCTATTATCTACGATGTTCCCCAATCTAGTCTTTATAGAAAGTAAAATTTCTCAGAGGATATCACTAGATAGCTTTTTCATATTATCATTTATTTTATATAGAGTTTGAAATTGGTTATATTTCCAGATCAGTGAGCTGAGCAGTAGTAAAAAAAAATAAATCATAGTTACTCTGAAGTTTCACTACCAAACTTACAGATTTTGCTTTTCTATTTATTAAAATGTTATATTATTGAGCTTCCACTTCCAGTATGCTTAAGTAAATCCTATGAGGCCAGACTACCACCCATTGCTCTCAGATAAATTTCAACTAATAGAGACCCTATCGGTTAAAGTAGAATTACCTTATATATTTTGAATGATGTATTTTTTGGAGCTGACTTTTCTGGTGAGTTGAAACCATGCACATCACAATTAGCAGCTAACAACTTACTACTGTGCAACCAAAGTTCCATATCTACCAGGTACGACTTATAGAAATCAAGGGAAAGAGAGAATGAGATTGATGACTTAAAGCCAAAAGGAAGCATATCTACAGGGGAATTAACACTGAAAAGGGGAACAAAAAGATTAGGTACCCATTCCTTCTTTCCATGCCCGCGTGGCAGAAACCTACAGTAGATCTCAATCTGTGGAGATATAACTACCATGGAAAACATTTAAGACAACCAGAATTACTGGACCCTAGAAAGAGGATAGACAAGAAAGATATTATCAAAATGTTGATGCAGACTCTGCCTTGCTTTTGTTTTTTGGTATACGAAACCCTGGATTGATGAATTTATAGAGACAGTGATAATAAGGGTTCCTGAGGGGTACAGGAGGGGAAGCAGATAAAGAACAGCTGATAGAAAGGAGTCCAAGAAGGAAGAGTATGTTTTTAAATTCTACTGATCTTCCAGAAATGATGTTTAGAGCCATTCAGAATGGTTCAGCGTGTTAAGTACCAGAACAGGCTGTCATGTATTACAGTTTCTAAGAAAACCAGACCGTCCTGAAGCCTTCCTAGTAATAGAATCATTTACCTTGATATGAAAAAGGTTGGTAAAACTTGCAAATCTGCTTATGCTGTGTATCCAGGTCAACTTCAAGGGGTCTAGATTGTTAGATTGTTAGACCAAAACAAATAAAAAAGCAGAGCAGTAGGGTCTATAGTGGATCTATGTATACTGAATGTGTCTGGAACAGAATATAGTGTGTTTTCCTTATTCAAGAATAGGAAATTGATATGAGAGTGTTGAAGGCAGAAGCACAGAATCAGAACACAAAATGAACACAAATGCTTTGTTAAAAAAAATCAGTCAACATGGTAATCCCCAAACAATGCAGGTGTTAGACACAGAAATCAAGGATATGAGCAAATCTGTAATACTATTCCCCCTCAAAAATATTTAAAACGCAGACACAATAAACAAAAAGGAGGAGAATTTCAACAAAGAACTATGAGTAGAAACCAATTAGGAATTTTAAAACTAAAAATGTAGCTGTCTAAAATTAAAGATTTGCTGAATATTCTTAGCTTTGCTATGTGGATGATACAGCCCACAACCATGATGTTATATCAAGAGAAATATTTGATAAGCAAAGAGAGAAAAGGAATCAATGAAACCTCAGCAGTGTGTGGATTAATATCAAAAGTTATCTCATGTGGGTTTATAACAGATGAAACAAATGAAACAGTTAATAGAACCAATACATATTTGAGAGGTCAAAGCCAAAAATGCTTCAAGATTGGCAAAAGATAAAATTTTACAGAATTCAGGAATCTATGTAAATCTTAAGCTAGCAAATAGTGAATCAAATTATGCATATACACATAATATTAAAGGTGCTGAAAACAGATAAAAGAAGCATCTTCAATGATGTCTTACAGGGTTAAAGTATTTCTTACAGAAAAACAAAACAAAACCAGTATTTAAGTGAATGTGGATTTCATTAGAAAATATAGATGCCAGAAGTCCCTGGAGAAATATTAATAAAATGATGAAAGGGAAACATGCACGAACTAGAATTCCATCCTAAGCAAAAAATTCAGTGACTGTGAACTAATATTATAAGAGGTTCCATGCTGGTAGGTCAAAAGTTCAAATCCCCCAGTTGTTTTGCAAGGAAATTGTGTCAATGTGCTTCCATAAAGATTTACAGCTTTGGAAACTCTATGGAACATTTCAACTATGTCCTCTAGACTAGATTCAATAATTTTGGAAAGCTTTAAAGAAAGTTTTTCGAGTATATAATAATGGGTTAATATTAAATACATACATGTAAATTGTTTTCTTGATTTTTTTTAAGTCTTAAACAAAAGCAACTTTTTCCCATCAGATTGATCACAGCTCATAGCAACCATAAGACAAAGCGCAATGTCCTCCTTGGGTTTCCAAGACTTCAATTCTTTTTTTAAAATCATTTTATTGGGGGCTCAAATAACTCTTATTATGATCAATATTGCATCAATTGTATGGAGAACACATTTGCACATTTGTTGACACCATCATTCTCAAAACATCCTCCTATCTAGGCCCTGGTGTCAGTTCCCCGTATTTTCTCTCTCTCCCCACTATTCCTTCCCAATGAACCCTTAATAATTCACAAATTATCATTATTTTTCATGTCATACACTGTTCAATGTCTCTTCACCCAGCTGCCTGTTTTCCATACCCCAGGGAGGAGGTTATAGGTGGATTCATTCCTGCAACTGGTTTGCCCTTTCCACCCCCGTTTTCCCCACTGTCCCAGTATCACCACTCTTATCACTGGTCCTGAAGGGATAATCTCTCCCAAGTTCGCCATGTTTCTGGCTTCAGTGTACATCTTTTGGTGCAGCTGGATTTTTGAATCTTTTAATTGGGATCATAGTAGTGGGGGGAGAGAGATCATTTATGAACTTGAGGAAAGGTGCATATTTCATTGTTGCTACACTTTACCTTGACTGGCTCATCTCCCTGCTACTCCACTGTAAGCGGATGTTGCTTCACCTATTGATGGACTTTCGATCAACAATCTGTACTCCCTATCATTTATTATGATAAAATTTTTAGTTCTTTGATGCCTGATACCTGATCCCTTCAACACCTCATCACACAGGCTGGTGTGCTTCTTTTATGTGGGCATTGTTGTTTCTGAGGCAGATGGCCACTTGTTTACTTTCAAGCTTTTAAGACCCCAGACACAATATCTTTTGATAGCTGGGTAACATCCGCTTACCTCACCACATCAGCGATCATATCAGGAAAGTGGGCATGCAATGTTATGATTTTCAGTCTTTGAAGCCTAATAGCTGATCCCTTTGACACCTTGTAGGCACACAAGCTGGTGTGCTTCTTCCATGTGGGCTTTGTTGCTTCTGAGCTAGATGGCCGCATGTATATTTTCAAGCAACTTCACATCTTTATAGGAGTAGACAGCCTCATCTTTCTCCGATGGATTCACTGGTAGGTTTGTAACAGTTCTGTAGTTAACAACTCAATTTGTAGTTCATTATGCACCATGTCTTCCTATTAAAATCTAGGATGCTTTAAAATGAATTGGGTGACATTAAATCCTTTTGACGATGAGTCCATACAGATACAATAGAGCATGTGAACAAAGAATAAGGATAGTAGTTGGAGACTGAGTGCCATTCACTCGGTGGGAGATTGGTCCAGGGAAATTGACTGAGAGAGAGATTCAGCACTTTCAGATTGCTGCAGGAGCATCATAAATATATTATTATTTCTTCAATTCTATCTAGATAAGATAGGCTGCATGAACAATTTGGAGGAGACAATAATGGGACTGATGGTTCCAGGAAGGGGGAGGAGAGGGGGCATGGGAGATGAGAAGGAAGAGGAAAGGAGGTGGTGTTGATCAACCCAGGGATAAGGGAACAAGTGATTTAAAATCAGTGACAAGGTGGGTGCGAGAAGCCTGATATGAATTGAAAAAGAGTAATGCAACAGAGTGGAAATATTGAAATCCCAATCAAGGCTGAACGTGATAATGGGGCAAGAGGAAATTAAAAGGAAATAAAGGAAAGAACTGGGGGGGGAGGGTAAAAGGCATTTATAGAGGTAAATACAGACATGTACATATATCCACCTATGTATGGTGAGGAAATAGATGATGGGGAAATAGATCTATGTGCATGCACTTATAGGGTCAGTATTAAGACAGCAGATGAGGTGAGATGGACATTGGACCTCCACTCAAGTAATTCCTCAGTGCAAGAACACTTTGTTCTATTAAATTGGTATTTCATGATGCTCACCTTTTCAACACAGTCATTTAAGACAAATGTGCGCATAAGCAAATGGTGAAGAAAACTGATGGTGCCCAGCTATCAAAAGATGTAGCCTCTGGTTCTTAAGTGATTGAAAGTAAACAATTGGCCAGCTAGTTGAGAAGCAACAATACCCACATGGAAGAAGAACATCAGCCTGTGCAATGAGGTGTCAAAGGGATCAGGTATCAGGCATCAAAGAACTAAAAATTATACCATTATAAATGAGAGGGAGTACATATTGGGGACCCAAATTCCATCAATAGGTAAAGTGACAATCTCTTACAGAGGAGTTGTAGGAAAGAGATGAGTCAGTCAAGGTACAGTATAGCAACAATGAAATATGCAACCTTCTTTTAGTTCTTAAATGCTTCCTCCCATCCCCTATCATGATCACAATTCTACCTTACAAATACAGCTATACTATGGAATGTACACTGGAGCAGGAAATGGGAAATTCAGGCTTAATGATCCTTTTAGGATCAGAGGTTAGAATGGTGATGCCAGGAAGGTGGAGGAAAGGTGGAGAGGAAAGGGATCTACATATGACCTCCTCTCCGGGGTATGGACAACAGGGAAGTACGTGAAGGGCCACATTGGGCAGTACATGAAGACAAAATAATGACAATTTGTAAATTGTTAAGGGTTCATTGGGGAGGGGACTGGGCAGGGAGGAGAGATATGGGGATCTGGTACTGGGGACCTAGGAAGAAGGAGGATGTTTTGAGAACGATGATGGCAACAAATGTGCCAATATGGTCTGCACACAATTGATGTATTTATTGTTTGTGATAGGAGTTGTATGAGCCCCAATAAAGTGATTTTTAGACAAAAGGTTATGATGAGGGCTCAAGTAAAAAACTTTTGGAAGTGATAGCAACATATATACAAATATGCTTGATACAATTGATGTATGAAATGTTAATAAGAGCTGTAAGAGCCCTCAATAAAATGACTTTAAAAAACGGAATAGTAGTTGGAACTTTATGGTTGCAAAGATTACACATATTTATAAATTAACATAATACTAACACCAAGCAAATCATGGAAAATGAGGTACTAAAAAGAGGTTAATGACCCAGATTTCGATGCCATATAGATGATGACTCAATTATATTATGTATAGCTTTATGTGAATCAGCGTGATGATTAAAATGAAATGCATAAGTATTTGGAAAGTGTAAAATTTACCACACAGATACAATGAGGATATAAAATTTAAATAGCCATATATTTATTAAAGAAATAAAATTTGTTATGAAAAGCTTTCCAACTAAGAAATTTTCTGGAACAGATGTGTTCATTCATGAATCATATCAAATGATAACAATCACATTGACTCAAACACTTTCAGGAAATATACATGAAATAAACCTTTTCTAACTCATAAGTTAAACATAACCCCAAATTCAAAAATCTTGTTCCTTATGAATATATATTAAAAATAAATATCAGAATTTAAAAATAATAATATTTGTGGAGAATATTAAGAACTAGAATTAATTCATAGAATTTGGGGTTTAAGTATTTTTAAAAATTAAACAATATGATTTGTTATATTACCAAAATAAAGCAGAAACATAAAAATTTGATCTTGCCAATATAGCAATGAAACATATCAAATACATTTCTTCTGTAAATATACAATAGGAAGGGCATTTCTCCATTTGTACAATGGCGCATATTGAAAACTTATTTGCAACATTCTGCACAGTGTTGAAGCCATGAATGAATATATTATCTTAAAGACTAAGTACAAAATAAGGATGATAACTCTTACCACTTGTATTTATCATTTTTGCCAGTACAAGAAAACAAGAGGAAAAATATTATTTTGTGGAGACTGTGGAGGAAAAAAATAAATAAAATCAAGTAAAAAGAAAACATGTTTCTCCATGTTTCTCAAATATATATGGTATTCATTTGTCGATTTGAGGATTAAAAGTGAAGGGTTAGAGTCTAGCTTGTCAATCATTCATAGCCCATTTGGCCTCTATGTGGGCATGGCCTTTTCCTGACAATTCTGGGAAATGTGATTTTTCCTCCTGGAAGGGAGGAGAGACTCTCTCTTGACTCACTCCCTTGGAGACTCTACTGACAAGTAAGACAGTTAATCATGTTTTCTTTTTAGAGATTTTGAAAAGATTGTGTAACAATTTGCAACAGCAGCAATAACAAAAAGGCCAAATTTGTGACAGATGGGAAACTGGTTTGCCATCACGACAATGCACCTGTCCATGGAACCATCCCAATGCATCAGCTTTGGACAAAACAAAAACAAAACAAAAGCTCAGCATGCCTTTCTTACCCCACATACCTTACTCACCTGACCTCACTCTGTACAACTTCTTTTTGTTTTCACAAATGAAGGAGGACATGAAAGGACAGCAATTTGGTGATTCAGAAGAGGGGAAGATAAAACGAGCAAGGTGCTGTTAGCCATCCAAGCAGATGTGTTTGAAAAATATCTCAAAAAATGGAATTCGGATTTGACAAATGTAGTAAGTGTAATGGAGAATGCTCTGAAGGAGATGAGGTTGTTTTGTAAAAAGATTTAAATACATATCTTTGAAAAAATTCTGCTTCTCTTTGAGTACTCCCTCATATACAAAGGTGGTTGATATCAGAAAAAATGAAGTAGTATATAACATTTAAAAAATTGAGTATTGTGTGGGACTGTGGCCCACTAGGATGGAGGTTCAATTCCAGCAGTGGCTCCACAGGAGCAAAAGCTGGTCCTCCTACTCCCACCACCAGAGGGGAGTGAAGTGCCCCCCCAAAAAGTTGAGTATTTTGGATCTGTCATGTATTAAGCTCTCTGACAGAAATTATTTTTTCAGGCCTAATATCCATTAATTGCCCTAATACTCAGATAAGCATATTTTAAAAATATCTTTGACACCATTAAAGAATTGAGAACAGTTTTATCATATAGATAGCTACAAACAATAAACATACTTGTTAAAAATATAAATTGAGCAGGAAAATTTATAAAAACATATTTTAATCCATATATATTTACACATATAAACTTACAAATAAAAAGTTGAAAGACGGCTTAATAGGCATTATTCATCAGGCAAATTAAAATTAAGACTATAAAATGTTACCACTACACACCTACAAAAATGTATAAAATCAAAGAATTATGGACTCCATATGAGAGTTGATGAACTGTTAACAACCATGCATTGTAAGAGAGAATAATACATATACTGCTATCACTGTAGAAAAGATATGTTTTTTCTTATGAATTGAAACTTATACTAGTGATGCAGAAATTCTAGATGTTTACTCAATGCTTTGAAAATTTTTGATAAGTTTGCAAAATACATTCCTAACAGATAATTTACTACCCACAGCCCTCATATTCATCAATAGAAGAATGAAGAATTATGGCATATTAATGCACTAGGATTTCCATCATCAATTTAAAAGAACAAATGATCTATACATGCTACAGAATCATTTAATTTCTGAAATATTGAGCTGATTTAAAATTACCTTATGAACATGTATATAAACATGATCCTCACTTTAAGAATTTCTGTGCTGACAAAACTCTTTTATGAAGGACAATCAGAAGAGTAGTTCCTCTATGTTTCAAGGGAGAAAAAAAGTCTGATTTGAAGTATTTGCCAATTCCATGATGTGTAAATACTACCACAATAGACATCTTTAAACTATCAGCTTGATCATACTTAATGCATCACTTAAAAAGCAAACAAAGAACACATTTGATGGCATCAATTCAAGCCCAGAGAGCATCCTAAGTATTGAGAAGAGGTGTACACATGAAAGTTGCTTTAAGATGGCTACAGCACACATAGAGGCATAAGGGAAATTTGTAAATTGATAATGTTCTATATCTAGATAGAATACTGACTTGTCCAATCATATGCATTTTATAAAACTTATCAAATATAGTTAAAGTGGGTGAATTTTCCTTTATGGAAATTACATATGCATATATAAATTTAAGCAGTTAAATATAAAGAAAGCTAAAACAATTTAAGATTAGGGTAGGGTTTCTAAATCATTTTATTGAGGGCTCATCTAACTTATCACAATCCATATATACATTCATTGTATGCAAAACACATTTGTATGTTGCCATCATTTCTTTTTTTTTTTTTTTTGGCTTTTTTTTTGGGAGGGGGGGCATCACTGCCCTCAGGTAGTGGGAGTAGGAGGCCCAGCCTTTGCTCCATGGAACTGGAATCGAACCTCCATCCCAGTGGGCCGCAGTCCCGCGCACAACCACTACGCCACCGGGGCTCAGCCCCAGTTGCCATCATTTCAAAATATTTTCTTTCTCTTTCAGACCTTGATATTAGCTCCTTATTTTCCCCTCCCTCCCACTCTCTCATGAACTTTTGATAATTTATAAATTATTTTGTCATGTCATACACTGTTCAATGTCTCCTTTCACCCACTTGCATGTTGTCCATACCCCATGGAGGAGTTCTATACCCCTTTCTGCCCCACTCTCCCTCCACCCTCCCAGTATCACCACTCTCACCACTGTTCCAGAAAGGATCGTCTGTCCTGGATTCCCATGATTCCAGTTCCTATCTGTACCATTGTACATCCTTTGTTTTAGCTGCATTTGTAAGTTAGAATTGAGATCATGATAGTGGGAGGGAGGAAGCATTTAAGAACTAGAGGAAAGTTGCATGTTTCATCATTGCTACACTGTACCCTGATTGACTTGTCTCCTACCTGCAGACCTTCTGTAAGAGTATGTTGCTTCACCTACAGATGGACTTTGGGTCTCTAGTCTGTTCTCCTCATTTCTAAGCATATAATTTTTAGTTCTTTGATGCATGATACCTTTGACACTTCATGGCCTCACAGGCTGGTGTGTTTCTTCCATGTGGACTTCTGAGCTAGGTGGACATATTTACTTTCAAGTGTTTAGGATTCCAGATGCTATATCTCTTGATAGCCAGGCACCGTCAGCTTCCTTCACCACTTTTGCTTATGCACACACTTGTCTTCAGCAATTGGGACAGGAAGGTGAGCAACATGGAATGCCAATTTAATAAAACAAAGTGTTCTTGCATTGAGTAAGTATTTGAGTGAAGGCCCAATCTGCCTGTGGTATATTAGGGTAGGTTTTGCTTATGTCTGAAACGTTCTTTGAAATGTATTGAACAAAAGTGTGTTGGTAATGGATGAAAGAAAGGAAGGATATGTTAATTTAGCATGTTTTATAGCATTCATGTTTGTAAGCTTTGTCTTTTCTTCTCTGACTTCAGTAGGGAGGAAAATCAAAATCTGTTAACTGCCTAGGGATCATTTCTGTGATGCAGAGATCAAATATGTCTTCACCCTACAACTTTAACTTTTTCTTTCAACAAATTTATCTCCTATAGCACTTAAGTGATTTCCTGGGTTTGATAATCTATCATAAAATTATTTCAATTACAATGGACAGCCAGACACCACAGACAACATGATTGTGGGATTTATTGAGGAAGCTAGCAGGTTACACAATATCAAGGATTCCTTAGCTCCACACATCCTTTTGGTCATACTGTCTGGCATAACTCTTTTATCTTTGGGCTGAGTCCCCTGGGCACCTGACCTCTCTCATGCTTGAGAAAGTATTACAAAATATCTTTAGCACCGCCAATGCCTATAAGCACCTCATGATACTAGAACCTTAGTCCTGATAGCCCACAACACTGCCTTATTGTTTCTGATGCTGCTTCATCATCTGCTGGCCCTGCTGCTGTCACTATTTCTTCAAAATGGAATCTCAGAGACACTCTGCTCTATATTTTCTTGATAGTCTTGAGATTCTCTCTTCCTCCTTCTGAAATGGCTCAATGTATATCCAATAGAATGACAAAACTCACTATTCCTTTCATTAGCATTGCCCTATAAAAGCTGGGGATAAAAGTAGAATCACACAAATACTTCACCTCTATTTAAAAATAAAAGCCGATACCATGGGCTCAAGGGAAAAGGCAGATATTTGGAGAATGATAACAGCAGTGGACACGTGAAGGTGCTTGGGACAGTATATTTATTTATGTTTTATGAAAAATGATGTATGAGCCCCTAATAAAGTGATTTTTAATTTAAAAAAGACTAAAAAAAGTAAAATGAATCTCATCTCCTTAAAAAAAGTAATATAACCACCACAAAAGTCTAATAAAATTCACATGCACTAAAAAGTGATTTATATATACTTTAAGAAATTGTAAAATCTAATTAAGAGATTATGTTATTTTTGGTACATGTTAGCCCTTTGTTTTACATTTCTAGTTAAAAACTGTAAGGTTATATGATGTACATAGTAATTATTTTTCATTAATGGAAGGAAATTTATATTTTATATGCTTAATTTTCTTTTATTATATATTAGAAACCATAAGCAATTTTACCATCTTAAGATGCATAGATTTATTATAATGACTACTTTATTCTAAATTCTTCAATAACTATCCTATTAAATTTATTTTAAACTACAAGGAATGTCTCTTGAGACTGTTAGACTTAGTTTCCTAATGCTGTTTTAACAAATTACTGTATATTTAGTACCTTCAAAGATAATAAATTTACTATTTTACAGTTCAATAGGTCACATGTCCAACATATGTCTCGCTAATTAAAATCAAAATGCCAACAGCACTGCATTCTCTTTCGGGATTTATATCGGAAACTTTTTTTTTTCACTTTCTCACTTCTAAAGACTGCATTCCTTGAAAATCAGTAAATTTGTAACTACCAAATCCTACTTCTAAGAGACCCAGTGGCATTGCTAGTTACCAGTTGGGCTGTTAATCAAAATGCAAGGAGTTCAAATCCACGAACCCACAGGGAAATTTCTACTCCAAAAAGTCTTTAAGAGTTGGAATCCATTCAATGACAGTGAATTTGAGTTGAGTGAGGCTATTTCTATCATCACATTTTTCGGGGGCCAGTGTGTTTTGTTAATAGGTGTCTTACAAACAATCCTGAAACAGGACAGTTGTACCCCATGGGCAACAGAGGAAACAATGCCTATTCTTGCACCACCCTCATAATTGTTCTCATGTTCGAACTCATTGTTGCAGCTCTTGTGTCCACTCATCTTGTTGAGGACCTTCCTCATTTTCACTTGCCTTCTATTTTATCAAGCATGATGTCCTTCTCCAGAGACTAAACTCGCCTGACAATAAGTCAAAAGCAGTTGAGAGACAAAGACAAAGATTCTTTTAAGGAATGTTCTGTCCATACTTCTTTTAGGACTGATTTGCCTATTCTTTGGCAGTCCATGGTACTCTAACTCTTCAACAGCATTATAATAAAAATGCAGCAATTCTTGTCTGGTGTTACTTCTTCAATCTTCAGTTTTCATATGGATATAAGGTGATCGAAAACTTCATGTGTTTGATCAGTCACAGTCTACTCCTTAAAGCAAAACTCTTGCTTTAAAGAGGTTGTGTGCACCTGACTTACTCAATGCAAGTCCAGTGTGTCATTTGGTCTCTTGACTGTTGATTCCATGAACATTGAGTATGGATCCAAGGATGATAAAGTCCTTAGCAATTTTAATTTATTCTCCATTTATCATAATGATACTAATGGTATAGTCGTGATTTTCTTTATATCAAGTTGTAATCATCAGCAAATAATTCAAGTCTTCCTCACTTCAACAAGCAAAGTTGTATCATCTGCACATGTTAATAAAATCTTCTTGGTTTAAATTGTGGAATATTCTCTTGTTCTATCTGCAAAAATGTCACTTGGACGTGTACAGATTCCACATGAGTATAGTGAAGTATTACATATTCCATTTTTTCTCGAGGTTTTCCATCATTTGATAGGTTCCACATAGTCCAATATCTTTACAGTCAATAAAGCAGAAATATACAACTTTCTGGTATGCTTTCTTAAGAGTCAAGATTACAAGACATATTCAAATATATGCTTATTTCACAGCCTCTTCTGAATCTAGCCTGGAAGCGCCCCGTCAATATAAAATAACAATATTGTTGTATGATCTTCAGCAAAATTTCATTTGCATATCCTATTAGTCTGGGTAAACTAGGGAAACAAATACACAAAAATTCATATGTATAAGTGAAAGTTTTATATAAAAGATAATCATACATTAATAAAGCATCCCAATCCCATCAAGTTCAAGCCCATAAGTCCAACATTAGCCCATATGTCTAATACCAATCTACAGAGTTAAGGCAGCTGCACCCTGGTCTGATCACCATACAGCAAGAGGCTTGAGAACTAGAAAGATGAGGCTCACTGAGCCATGTACCTCTCTGCCCTTCAATTATTCCCACATGTGTGTACTGGCCAGCTTGGCACAATAAATTTTAAAATCTCAAAATCACTCCTTGACAGCTTGGCACTTGTATACATTTCTTTAGACTAACAGTTGCAGGTAAGTAACACCTCCACCTTAATGCTATAAGTCTATGAATCTATCCTCCCACCTATGAAAGTTTATAAGCCAACCATTTCATGCCATATGTCCTCAATTTTGGGTATCCATTTTCTCTACTGTCCACTTACATCAACACAGAACTCTGAGCATACAATCATATTTTTCAACATGAAGAATCTTCATTCCAGTTGGAACCTGATGAAGCCTGCATCCATAAGCAAAGTCAAATCAGAACAGGGCATTAATGAAAGTTAGCAACAATATGTACCAGTTCACAGGATCAAAAATCTCTTCATATAACTGGACTCTAGTCAACTCAACGTGATCTGTATCACTCAGATTCCCCAGGGTGCACAAAGGTCACCTTGCCTTTAGACTATAAGTTTTCACAAATACTCAACAAGCTCAGCCCCCTTATGTTAGGTCACAAACTTTCATCCAGTCCATCTGCTCTCTTTTCCTCTTTTCCCTGTAAACAAAGTCCACGTGTATCAGTAGCCAAACTCAGCCAATCTCTTTATTGCTGCATTTCTCCAATTTCCACTCAATAAGTAGATCCAGGTGGTCACCTAACAAACATTTCGGCCTGTTCACAGGCTACCTTTAACATTCAGTCCCAGAGGGGAGTTTTCTTCATAGTTGCAGATTTTCCCCTGCTTCAGAAGAGGACCACTGGTTCCTGAGTACTCCAAAGCACTGGGTGGGACATGTGTTTCCAAAACTTTCTTTGGAGACATGGCCTAACCTCACTTAAAGATCGAATTTTAATGGCTGAAAAAAGTGGACTTATAAGCTTTCTATTTTCATACTTCCCATATTTTCCCCCAGAAAACAACTGTGTAAATGGTGTGACTATATCTGACCTCTGACGAGACAAAGAAAAACTATCCTGTGGGAGAAAGTAAAAAAACATCTACTCTCCATTTTATGTTTTGTTTTTCCAGTACCCTACTCCCAAAGTACTATAATGTGTTAGTTTGTAAACTAGGGAAACTAAGGAAACAAATCCACAAAAACTCATATGTAGACGATAGAGTTTTATATAAAGTACAAGTGTACATTAAGAAAGCATCCCATCCCAGTGCTGTAAAAGCCCATAAGCCCAATATTAGTCCATATGTCCAACACCAATCTGCAATGTACTCCTCAGTGTCACAAAACACACACAATGACACTGACTAAAGGAGAAAAGCTGAATCAGTGAGCATGTGCAAAATGTATCCTTTGCACCAATAAAAATGCAAGATTTTAAAGAAATATAGATCCACATTGGATTGGCTTTGGGACTTACATTGAAATAAAGATAAAAGAGAATAATAAAAATATTAGGTACCAATTGCTTTGTTCAAAATGAATGGTACACATAAATAGTGCTAAAGAATTATGATGGTCAGAATTTGAAACATCTGTGACTGATTTTTACAATTGTGACCAACTAAACTGGACTGAAAAACAGACAAAGCTATTCTAATTTGGAACAGCTGTCCTTCTATAAGTAAGCTACATGGTAAGAGTATCTGGTGTACAGTGAGTGATAAGGACACATGAAAGTGATGTTTTCCACCCTGAAGAAGAACACAAAACAGTATGACCAACGATAGATACCAAGATCCAAGCGTGGAAATGGGAATGATTCCAGTGCCCAAACTTTAGACACCCAGATCGTGGAAAACTATAGATGAGAGTGTAACTCAGAATCCATTGACAGGGTCACCCATGGAATAAGCCCCATATGAATCTCCACTACACATTGACTAGAAAGACAATAGTTCCCAAATTGGATGGTGAGCATGGCCAAGGGGATATTAGTAAGTGTAGTCAGTCCAGAATGTAACGTCTTGTAATTTGCTTGCCTGCATGGAGGTTACACCTGGGCTCCTAACCAAGACGAAGGCAGTTCCAAACTCCCACAGCTGTCCTTTGGAAGAAAGAAGGGCTTTTTACTCCAACAAGTAGTTACAAGCTCTGAATCCCACAGAGAGGTTGCTTTGACTTGGTATAGACTCAGTGACAGTGAGTGTGGCTAGGTTTATACTCCAGTGAAGGGTGACAGGAACAAAACACCTCAGGGGCAGTCCTATCTTGCCCTTTGTAGTCACCATGGGTCAGAATTGATTTGATGACTATAAGACTTTTATTTTTTTAGAGACTCAAAGTGAATTTATTCTAGACTTTTGATATTCCCTGGTCTTAGATTGAGGCCTTTTCCTTTTTTTTTATCGCCATTGTTGATCATTCCTTGTTTGATGTCTGTCTATCCTAACCTTTATAGTTATCTTGAATTGAACATCATATGACAATATTTATGTAGCTGATGTTTATTTGCAACACAGAGGGAGAGAAAGGAAGAAATAGGGAAAAAGCATCAATGTATAAAAGGACAAAAAGAGTTCCAAAAACGATTATTGCACAGCTCATCACGATATGATTGAATCATTGAATTGTATGATATATCAATTATAACTCAGGAAAAAGTTAGATGTTATCTAAAATGCATTCTGAATAAACACATGAGAAGTCAAAATAAGTTAAATAAATACTCTAGATAGATGATTTCAAGAATTGTTTAATCTCCATCTTTAAAAGTAAGAAGTAACAGCTTGTGAATAAATATGAAAATAAGATGGAACTTTAAATGAGGGGTGGCAGAAGATAGGAAAAACTATAGAAAAGGAACATTTTAAGAATTAGATGCACTGTAAATTGACATAGGATCTGAGAGCCATTAGAACTGGTTCTCAAACCATGGGTCACAATCTCTTTTGGGGTCAAATGACCCTTTCACAGCAAAATTACACTTATGAAGTAGCAACAAACATGTAGAACTGTAATAAATGTTCATGGCATTAGGAAGGTTGAGAACAACTATCTTAGAGCTCAGTATGATTAAATGGCATTCTAGCCTGTCTCAATTTTAGTATAGGCACCCAAGTCTCCCACTGCTGAAAGTGTCAATTGTGCCTTTGTTTTTATTCTAGAACTTGGGTAATATGTGCTAAAATTTTCTTTAAGAGCATTTGCATTATTATATAAATATTTAAACATCTACAAATCATAAATTCAAGTTTTTAGGTGTAATGGTACTCTTCATGAGTGGTTATTCATTTTTATAAAACTAGACATATCTATATGATTACTTCATGGGTAAGCGGCTCTGACACCAAATATTTTTCTCTTTGGAGGTTATAAGGGACAATCTCTGTTATGTTTTGTTAGTACTATTTCAAAATCATAAAATGAGAAGTCCAACTTTTCTTGACCTCCACGTCAATATCCAGAGAGTTACTTGAAGATAAATTTTATTCCATTTAATGCTATACATTGGTCTTATGAGACACAGATGGATGTGGACAGGAGTAATAACTTTGGTCTCATACAGACTTGGTTAAAATGAAACTCTATCATTTGCTTCTTTTCTTCATCGCCTCACCCATAAGTGTTCTTCCTGCACAGTTAAGTATGTGTCATTCCTGTGTTTAATAATGCTGCCTTTGATGAACAAAGCTATATATTTTATTTTGGCATGAATTCAGAACTCAAGAACATTTTATTTAAATTCTTTATTAATTAAATTGTAAGAATACATTGAAAATATGAGAGTTGAGGAACAGTAACATACTTCTGAGTTATAGACACATGACGAAATCGTATTTCTTTATATATCTTCTTATGATGACTGTAGCACTGCATTTTTGTGATTTAGTAACCCAAATTTGTTGTTTACCCTTTGTGTCAGAGACGGTTCTCTAGAGAAATAAAACCAGGACATTAGTAATTGTCTTTATATACTTATATAGAAGAAGAGCATATAAGAAAGAAAGAAACGATACGTAATCTATAAAGTAGTATAAATTGCTCGGTGCAACTCACTTGAGACAGCTAGGAGACTGGCAGTCCTTCAAGTCTTGAGGGCCGCTAAGTAGTCGTCTGTAGAGCAAAACAGGCTATCTGGTCAGAAGCAGCAAACAGCAAAACAGGTCACCAACAGTCAGCCAGATGACAGAGCCCAACAGTCCCCAGCTCAAGAGATGTATATCCCAGGAGCGTGGCGAAATAGGGCTTGAAGACACCCCAATTCACAGCTCCACAGTCCATGATTAGGTGTCCCATGGGTAGTGTTGCTTGGAGGTCGAGGCACAGGACGAATAAAGCAGCTGTCTGGTCCAAAGATCCAAAAGCAAGAGAGAGAGAGAGAGAGGGCGGGACTCGCTGAGTCCTTCCTATCTCTGCCCTTCAATTCATCCCGTGTATTCATTGGGCGTGCCGTCACAATAGACCCACCAATCTTCTGTGGCCATGTTGGCATAGCAAACCTGCCCATTACACCCTTCTTAACTAAAACTGTCTATACATGTGAAGTTAGGATAAAAATGACAACTTCTTGATTAAGTCCTATTTGTTCATTAAGAACTAAGATTTTTTCTCTAGTTTTTGTATTCTCTTGCTAAAAAGGATTTAGCAACTATAGTGTTAGAAAAGCTGTCTGGATATTTGAAAATCATTGGTTTTGTATTCTACATAACTTTAATAGACAAATATAAGTCTGAAATATTATTTACATTGAGAATGCTAGTATCTTATTCTCATACTTTATATTAGTACTATGTATAGGAATATCTTTAAATTACTATAGCATGTTAGATGAATAAATCTTTCTCTTCTTAATAATATTGGTTCATACATAGAAAGTTAATGAAATACTTTGTTACCAGAAGAGGAAAAAAGGTTCAGGTTAATCTTCACACGTTTAGTGACTTGTACCTTGATCAGTTGCTGTGGAGACAAAGATGTTTGCAGTAAATTATTGGTGTCACATTATTCTATGCACATTATACACCCCCAAGCATCTTTGCTATCATCAAAGAATCCCCCCCACACTACTAATTCTTCTTTGTTTTATTATGAATTATTTTGTTTCATTAGTGAAATAATAAAACTTCATTATTTTGATCACCATCAATTATCAATGAATCTTGATTGCAAGTCTGATTAATTATAGACCACAGAAAATCTCTGATTTTCTCATCTTTGGTTTTAATGGTTGTCTCATAAATTTCAATTCTAGTCATATTAACTGACCTTTCATGTAGATATATGACTATTTCCCTATCAGTGACAGGACAGTGTTGTAATTCCAGACCTTGAAATATTTCTCTTAATGATGAATGCAAATTTATTCCATTTATCATTCTTGGCATAGTAGGCCACATAGTAATCTGACTTTAAATGACCATTACCAGTCTATTTCAACTCATTAATGCTTAGGATATGGATCTTTATGCCTGCCATTTTATTTTATCGACTTCTAATTTTCCAAGACACATACTTCATATATCCACATTCAGATGTTTATGGGTGTGTGCAGCTGTTTCTTTTCATTCTACATCAACAAATGAAGGTTCCCAAAGCTGTACTCTATCTTTGTCATCCTTGACTCTGCTTTGAGAAGAAAGCTTTTCACTAATTATATTTTGAAGGACCTTTCAACAGGAGGGCACGTTTGTCGTCTGGCCCTGTTATCAGACAATCCTATGCTGCCATTCCTGTCTTCAGAAGTAGACTGCCTCTTCCTTTTTCATAGGCAATCAAATCAGTTTTGACTCATAACAACCATATATGTACATCAGACCAAATACTTCTTAGTGATATGCTACTTCAAAATCAAAGCAATGGTTATTGTAATATAGCACCCTTTTAATTCCAGTTTTTAAATAATTTTAAAGCTATTGTGTCTTTCCATCTTGTGATAGTCTCAGTAGACTAGAAAAAAGATTCATAAACATTCATATGGATATAAGGGAAAGGTTTATATATGAGAGGAATGGAACATTGAGAAAGCATGCCAACCCAGTCCAGTCCAAGGCCATAAGTCCAATGTTAGCTCACATGTCTGGTACCAGTCTATAAAATCCCCTTCTGACTCACAATAACACCAGGACAATCACAGGGCAGTGGGGGCAGAGTCTTGTGTATCCAGTGGTAGTAAAAGCACCATGACACTGGTAGAGGTCTCCCTATGGCTACTCGTTTTCAGGGATCAAGGACCATCAGCAGTATCCATTGGCTGTAGAAGTATCTCAGCACTGACAGGGGTCTCTGTGACTTTTCTGGCTTCAGAGGTCTGGTTCCACCAGGGAAGCCCATGTGGCTTCTTCACCATCTCCTCCAATACCTAAGAATCAGGGTCTATGCTGCCATCTTGTCTTGGCAGTAGAGTGTCTCCAAGGAACAGAGTCTATAGTCTGTCACCTCCACAGAATTCTCAGGAAAAGTCATGCCCACACAGAAGTCTCATTGGCTATCTCCCGGTTGACAAGCTAGACTCCATCCCTACACTCCGAATCATGAAGTTGACACCAAAGTGCATGACCACCACATCTCTCGTGAATGCTTTTATCCCTTTTCCTTGGCCCCTTACTTTACTGAGCATGATGTCTTTTTCAGAGGCTTGCCTTCTTAAGAAAACTGACCCAAAGCAAGTGCGATAAAGTTTTACTATCGTCCCTTCAAGGGAGATTTCTTGCGTACGTCTTCGAAGAAGTTAATCTTCCAGCGATGTATTATATGCTCAATAGTTTTTACTAATGCCATAATGTAAACATGTCGATTCTTTATGGTTCTAACTTATTTGTTCTCCAGATTCCCCCTGCACGTGTGACTCGATAAAAAGCACGGCGGTCTCCGTCAGGAGCATCTTACTCTTGTAGAAGCATTGTGGTTTTCTAACATTTTAAAGAGAATCTTCAGAAAATTTGCCTAACACATTATCTACTATATTTGCTGCTGCTTCTATGATAATTTAGTGTGGAGTCAAGTAAAAGGAAATCAGTGACAACACTCATATCTTTTCCATTTTTCATGCTGCTGCTTATTGATAGTTCGTTTTCTTGATATTTGGTCTAACATATACTAAGGTCTTTGGACTTCATTGCTCAGTGCCAAGTCTTCTTTATTTTCAGCCTGCAAAGGGGATGCCATGTACACTCTCCAGGCTTTTCAATTTTCCTTCCATTCCTGATGCCACATGCTTTTTTATATTGCCGGATTTCTTGGATTGTTTGATCAACAGGTAGTTGGAATGAATATGGTTAATGGATATAATCTCAACATAACCTTTCCTCTTTATAACCTTTTCAGTCAACTCCTGTGCTTACATAGCTACCTCTTCTTTTATGTCTTGGTTCAACATTAACGCAATCAGTCCTCTAGAACTCACCTTTTCCTCTACGTTATCCACTGAGGATCCATTGTGTAGAACTCATTTGCATTGTTAATGAAGTCCTACTGAATATTAGCTTGCAAATAAATAATCTAGAAGATTAACTCAATTAACATTTCTTAATGTACCATACTCCTGTCAGTGTGAGTAAGGTGACATTTTGGTTTGTCTCAACCTTGTTGAAGTATAATTAATCCTGTTCATTTGTTATCAGTTTATGGAGCCCATTTTCATGAGCTCTGTCAGAGTTGGAACTGTTAGTTGCTTCTTGAGACTCTACTGGGATTCAAGGTGACCCCCCTAGTCTTCTCAGTCATTGTATGCAATTGATATGGAAGAGACAGTTGGACACTTAGTAAATTCTTCTGTGCCCCTATATTTTATTTTGTGTGTGACTTGTGTCTATGGCTTTTGTGACCTGTCAAGTCTTATTAGAAATTTAGGCCACCTGCAGGTAATCTGGATTTGGTATTTATAGAAGGCACTATAGTAAAGATCATGAGGAATACTTTGAGCCTCCATCCAACAGGCAAGTTCCAGAAAGGATCCTTAGTGATAGTCTCTAAATAAAATCCAGCTTTTTTTGTGCCTTTATTCCACTTGGAGCAGTTCTTAGTTGGTCTCAGCCACTCCAAGGCAAGGCCCCATTAAGTGTGGGACCTGTCACAGTACTAAGCACATATCTTTTCTAATATATACTTATTCACCAAAATTATTATTGGGCATCTCAGAAGAGGCACTTCTCAGATAAAGTGAACTATCTGCTAGTACTTGAGCATAACAGCCTTGAGCAGAAGCATAGTGAGAATGGGGAAGTTAATGAAGGATCGTCAGTGTTTTCTTCTTTTGTGCAAAGAGTCACAATGGGTCCAAGTCAACTTTACATAATCTAATAATTAATATCCATTAAGAAAGCAACTTCAGTTTGGCCTGGTATTTTTTACCTTTTAATATTTGGACAAATACAAATGAATATACTAGTAACAGCACATTATTATTGTTCCAAATTTCTTGTGAAATCTGGAGAGCTACATTTTCACGTTGATTGACTATAAAGATAAAAATCAGAAGCCCCTTGAGAAGAATCATGTAAATCTCTTGACGGTTCATGAAATCAGACAATTCAGGAATTTTTGATAGTATAATAGGAAAAAATATAACAAATAGAATACAAAGATGTCACTTCAAATTACGTGCTCAATTTTAGATATGAGGAAGGGATTTTCTACTAGGATGACAAGGTCATTTTCTACTTTGTGAAATGCTCTGCATGAGAGCTTGATGGAGTTACATTGGGCTGCAAGTGGGAGCAGAAGAAAATGTGACTTTCTGTTCTCATTAAGATGTACGCCCCTCCCCTCACCCAGCTTCCTGGAGCCTGGAGGGAAGGTGGAGTAGAAAAGGGGAACCCATTATAAGGATATACACATAACTTCCTTCCTGAGTACAAACAACAGGGAAGTAGGTAAAGGGAGACATCAGACAATGTAAGATATGACAAAATAATAGCAATTTATAAATTTTCAGGGGTGCATGAGGGAGGGGAGAACAGAAAGGGAGGGGAAATGAGGAGTAAAAAAAAGAGCTAATATCAAAGATTTAAGTAGAAAGAAAATATCTTGAGAATGATGATGCCAAGAAATATACAAATGTGCTTTGCATACAATGCATGTATGCATGCATTGTGATAAGAGTTGTAGGAGCTCCCACTAAAATAATTTTGAAAAAAATAATTGACAGTCCCAAATCCTACCCAATGTGAATGGGGGGAGGGGTCATGGAGTGGAGACCCAATGCCCATCTCTAGACAATCGGATATCCCCTCACAGCAGGCTCACACTGAAGACATGAGTCACCCAGCATGCAGTACAGCACCAATGAAGCATTCAACTTTCCTATACTGCTTTACTGGCTCCTGTCCATCGCACCTCACCACCCTCTGCCACCATGCTCTCCATTCTTCCTTAGAAATCACATTCGACCAGAACATGGACTTTGCTACAGATAAGAGCCCCAAACAAAGGGAATCCAGAATAGATAGACCCCCTCAGGGGCAACAGAGGGAATAGAGATACCAGAAGAATAAAGCTAAGGTGGGGAGAAAAAGGGCGAATCTACACAAGGATCAAACCCTCCAAGGCAACAGTTATTCCCACCCACAACAGAAAAGTGGGTGATGGATGACAGAGGATGGTGTAAGCTATGAAAACAATAATAATCTATAACTTAACAAGGGTGAATGAGGGAAGGAAGGCAGGAAAAGGAGGGGGGTTAGTGAGCTGATATCAAGGGCTCAAGTAGAAAGTAAATGCTTTGAAATGATGCTGGAAGCATATGTACAAATGTGCTTGACACAATGGATGAATGTATGGATTGTAAGAGATGTAAGAGCCCTCAATAAAAGTATTTAATTTGGAAAAAGAGAAAAACATTTAAAAAGGTATAGCCCAGAAAACTCTAGGTGGCAGTTCTGCTCTGCCTTATGCAGGGTTACTCTGAGTCAACCACGGATGCAGCAAGAGTACATTGACAAGGAGCTGTGAGAAAGTCAAGATGACTCAGAATTGGATGTGGTACCAATGTAGCATTGCTGATGTAAGAGGGATCATGGCCAAATTCAAAGAATACCAGAGGAATGTTTGCTTGTTTGTTTGTTTTTTTTTCATTGACTATGCAAAGCCATTCAAGTGTGTGGATTAAAAACAAACTATTGGAATGGGAATTCCAAAACCCTTCATTTTACTCATAAGGAATATGTACTAAGACCAAGAGACAGTTGTTCAAATAGAGCAATGGAACTGGTTTGAAATTGCTGAAAATGAGAAAAAAGTGTGCATCAAACAAGCATCCTTTCATTATAAGTGTTTAATCTTTATGCTGAACAAATAAGTTGAGAAAGTGGACCATATATGAAAAAGAACATGGTATCTGAACTGCAGGAAGACTTCTTAAAAATGTACAATATGAAAATGACACAACATTGCTTGCCCAAATCAAGAAGGATGTAAAGCAAGTTACATTAGTCCAATAGACTAGAGAAACAAATTCATAAACATTCATATGCATATAAGGGAGAGGTTTATATACAACTGAGAAAGTATTCCAATCCAGTCCAGTCCAAGGTCACAAGTCAGATAATAGCTCATATGCCCATAAATCCTCTTCAGACTCATGAAGCACGTGCAACGATGACATGACAATAACAGGCCAGTGAGTGCAAAGTCTTGTGACTCCAATCATGGTAGAAGCATCTCCTTGCTGGCAGGGGCCTCTCTGTGGCTTTTCTGGCTTCCAGGGCTCAGGGTCCATCAGCATGCTGCCATGTGTCTTGTCAGCCAGAATGTCTCCCAGGGCCTGAGTTGTAAGTCTCTCACCTTCACAGGGTAGATTTCCCAGAATTTCCAGAAGAAAGCCCTACCCACACAGAAGTCTCACTGGTTATCTCCAGATTGACAGGCTAGACTCCACCTCTACACTCCCAATCTTGAGATCGACAGGATTACATGACTGCCACATGAGTCCAGATGGATATCAAAGACCACAGCCTTCTGTACTGACTGCAACCTAATGAAAAGGAAGGGTAAGTCCTGACAACCCAAATAGACAACATTATGATAAGCAGAAAAGATAGAAATTAGCAAGTATTTCATATTACAGGGACCCACTATCAAAGCTCAAGCAGCAGTAGTGAAGATACTAAATGACTTTAAAATGTCAAAAAGCATACATATCACTTTAAGAACTATGATGTGCCTAACACAAGCCATACTATTTTCAATCACCTCATAGAAAGGTGAAGGTTGGAAGGAATAAGGAAAGCAGTATAGGTATTGATGTGTCTGAATAGTGGTGATTGTGAAAATATAGAAATATTAACTGCCAGAAGAACAAACAAATCTCTCTGTTTGACAGCCAAAATGACTTTTTTTGGGGGGGGTGAGTGGGCATCACTGCCCTCTGTGATCTTGGGAGCTACCCAGCCTTGCTCCTGGAGAGTTGCTGCTGGATTTGAACCACCAAGCCTGTGGACCCCAGTCCCACACTCAACCACTACGCCACCGGGGCTCAGCTCCAAAATGACTTTAAAATGTATGATGGAGATAATCTGTCTCATGTACTTTGGCCTATTATGAGAAGACCCCAGTTCCTAGAACAGACTACCATGCTCATTAAAGTAGAAGTTTGCTGAGATGGGAGGAAAACACTCAAGGAGATGGAATGACTCAGTAATTGCAACATTTGGCTCAAGTATAAAATTTGGGAAGATAAAAGAGACAAATCAGTTTTTCCTTCTGTTTTACATAGAATTGTTATGAATCAGAACCTAACATACCTGGATGGCTTTGGGTAGAACTCTAGTTATTTCAACTCTACTATTAAAATTGTTTTTTCTTTATTAATTTAAATAAACATTGCCTTTTAAAGGAGGAAAAAATCCTATCAACATGGCTTTCTGAAAATGGTGGGTTTGTCATCATAAAGCATACAAAATAGCTCAGTATCACTGAGTTGAGTTTAACTCATAGTGACCATATAGGTCAGAAGAGAACTGCTCCACATGGTTTGTTAGAACAAGACATACAAGTGCTTTGCATTAAAGTTCTGACTTTCATTGTTAGCAGCTGGGTCTGATTTTGTGTAGACCTACTTAAGGTTTCTAAGTTCACCCTAACCTCCATTAAATTTCCTCTTTTTGACAAGGTTTCTTTTCCAAAATAGGATTTAAGAGAAGATGGGATTATGGTTTTCTATGCTGTAGGATTAGCAGCTAACAGAAGAAGAAACAGATGGTTTAGCACAAAGTGAAAATATAATAGTCATGTGCTTGAACATACCTATGAAGAATAGCAGGAATGAACGTCACTGACTAGGTAAAGTCCGAGAGCTAAATCGTGAGTCCTTGTGTATGAGTGCTTAGACTGTCTCAATGCATTTTGAAGAAGGAAATAAATTATTTTTGAAGAAGAAAGCACTTTATAAAGTGAGAATTCATGCTCGCTTCATCAGCACATATATTAAAAAATGTGAGAATTCAAAATGCATAGACCCTGCATTATGATATATATGTATGTGTGTACATGTACATGTATATGGTACAAAAAAGCAGGGAATATAAAATATCTCCCCCATAGTGACTACTATATAATTGCTGATTCCAGGTACATGTCAACTACTTGCTATGAAAATAAAACAAGGGTATAATCTGATATGTTTCATATTCTTACTATACTTGGAATTAAATACATTTACTATAAGCATTTACTCACTCAAAATTTTGCTAAAATGTGTGAAAAAATGATTATTTAAAAAAATTAAACATTTGATCTCTTATCTGCAGAACTGGAATCTGTTGTCAATGGGGTCAATTATGACACAAAGCAAGACTGAATGGCAGAGTAAATCTCTTGTATAGTATTTCCATGGTTGTATATCTTGATGGAAGCAAAGTGTTTCATCTTTCTCCCATGAAGTAGAGGGTACCAGCCATGAACTTCTTTTTGTTCACAATCAAGTGCTTTCCCAAGGTTTCAATGGGACATCTTGTTGTACAGAGGGATTACTACCTAATAGGAATGTGTTGAGGGTCAAATAAATTAACAAACACAAATACAGAAGTTAGCCTCACTCCAGAACACAGTTGTTTCTAGACACTTTTGAGTTGATTTTAACTTCTTGTGAAGCTTTGTGACAAAGTAAAACTTACCTGTAGAATTTTCTAGGTTGTGATTTCTATGTGAGAAGAACCCTGGTAGTGTAGTGGTTACATGTTTGAGTGGTGGTCTGTATGATCTGCAGTTGGAAACTATGTGTAGCTCAGAAGGAAAAAGACTCTGCTTTCTATACCTATAAATAGGTAGTTTCAGAAGCACACAGGGGGTCCCTGTTATTCAGCATTCCACTGAACAGTCAGTCTGCGTTTTCTTGGGGGAAGGTCTCTGGCCCATTCTCACACAGACTGACAAGGCAGGATAAATTGCCAATAGTCAGTCAGCAGCTGAGGATTTAATGATGTCCTACTCTGTTCCATTCTGCATTCTCCTGAGGGCAGTGATGCCCCCCCCCAAACAAAACAAAACAAAAGGAGAATAGGCCACATGTTCAAGGACGCTGCCTTCGATTGTACTTCACCCTACTCTTACAACTACGCAATTCCTCAAGCTAATATAGTCATGGAGTTGATTATACTGTCTTGTCATATGATGAACCCTGTCAAACCACTGAGAATCCTGGCCAAGCCAAATTGACCATCACAGCCCCCTGGCTGAAAGTTGATTAAGTGGAGTAAAAAGAACACTGACTTCTGGGTCCTTCCTCTTTTTCGTTGCTCTTCCACTTTACTAGGCATGATGTTCTTCTCCAGGGATTGGAAACATGCCTAACATGCCTAAAGCACTTAAAATGGAGTCTTTCCAACCTTACCTCTAAGAATAATTTAGATGTACTTCTTCCAAGACATATCTGTTTATTCTTTGACAGCATATGGTATGTTCAATCTTTTTCGACACCATACTTCAAATTGATGGATTTTTCTCCAGCCTTCCTTATTCATTGTCTAACTTTCACGTGCATATAAAGCTGTTGAAAATGCCACAGTTTCAGCCAAACCCCCTTTATTTCTTAAAGGAATATCCTTGCAGATATATTAATGTAATATGTCATTTTATCTCTAGATTGTTCACTTCATGAATATTTATTTTGGATCTATGCAATATGAAATTCTTGACTACTGCTTTAACCATCATTTTTAATTATCTTCAGCAAAGTTTAACTTGCATGTACCATTAATAATATTGTTATATAATTTGATAATTCTGTTGAGTCACCTTTCTATGGAATGGATACACTTATAGATCTATTTAACCTATTTAATCTATTTAATTGGCCATGTAGCTGTCTTCCAAATTTCTTGAAATAAATGCATGAGTGCTTCCAGAGTTTGATGAGCATGTTGAAATATTTCAATTGATACTCCTGGATTAATTAATTCCTGGAGTCTTCTTTTTGATTAATACATTCCATATAACTTGGACTTATTCCTTCAGTTCTTTCTCCTATGCAATCTCTTGAAATGATTGAATGTTAACTATTTTTGGTACAGTAGCCATTTATTTTTCTCATTTTCTTTGATGGTTCCTGCATCCTTCAATATTTTGCCCTTGGAAACTGTAAAGACTGCAATTTGAAGCTTGATCCTCTTTTCTTTTTCCTGAATTCTTTAAAATATGTTAAGTGTGTTCTTTTTTAGTTTTCTAACTCTAGGCCTCTGCACATTTCATTATAATATTTTACTTTATTTCCTTCAACTATCTTTTGACTTTGTCTCTTCTACTTGCTTTATCTACAATACAAATAAGAGCAGAATGCAGAGTTTGGGCCATCCCTGTGATCTTTGCTTTTTTGCTTATGTGATTTTCTTGATGTGATCTTACGGTTCATGAAGTCTTCTTCATTCATGTTCAATGCGTCAAATCTTTTCTTGAGATCGTCTCAAAACTCAGATAGGGTATGCTCAAGATCATAATTTGACTTTAGGAGACACAGGGGCATATAGTGATCTGTTTCTGTTTATTGGGTTTCCAGTAATTGATAATGTCTCATTTTCAGCCATAAAGTTTCCAGTGGCACATTTCTCTCACATGGACAGCTGATTGCTTATTTGTGGTCTGTTCTTAGTCTGACCTGCTTATTTTTGAAATACCAGTGACATGGCTTCAAGCAACATAGAAACACAGAAGTCACCATGTTAGAATAAAATTATAGGTATATGGTAGTCATATATAGAAGATACAATGCTTTTATGCAAGTAAGAAACACAAAGGACACATATGATATTTAATCTGCATGTGGGGAAAATCTTTTGTGTCATTTTTTTCTTTTGGGCATCACTGCTCTCTGGTGTTCGTAGGAGCTACCCAGCTTTGCTCCTGGAGAGTCGCTGCCGGATTTGAACTGCTAAACCCATGGGTAGCAGTCCTGTACTCAACCACTATGCCAGCAGGGCTCAGCCCTTTTGTGTCATTTCTATAAAGAATGTTTTTACATGGAAATGATGAAAAATATGTATGCCGATTGGCTCATAGTTTTTGCTCTCAGTTGTAGACAATTATCTAAAGTAGTCCCTCTCTCAGCAGGATTCCTTCCTTCTGCAAATCACTTTTTCCTATTCAGGATGGAATCAATGTTTCCATCACCTGAAAACTGTCTTTGCATAACTTTGGCTGAGGTGAAGGAGATGCATGTGTCTCTCACACCTCACCAGAAAGGTCAGTGAAGTGGCTGAGGCTGGACATAGATCGTCCAATGGTAGCCTCAGGTGGGTACTCATCCGCACTCAAACAAAGCTGCTTAGATGGGACACCAAGCACCTGTGGGTTAGGGCAGTGTGCATGCAATGGTCTGTACTCATCACAGGACATGTTCCACACTTTGTACTGTGTTGGCCCTGCAGACAACCCTTCTCCATTCTTCCTCCCAAGTTTGGCACATGTAGCTAGAAGCAAATTATGTACAGGGAACTTCAGGTTCAGCTGAACACTGAGCCAGAGCCCATATATAGTTTTGATGATTGATTTTCCAATTACGGGGTGATACTAGATCTAAAAATACAAAATTAATGATGTACACAATTCTAATACAAATATAGTCAATAGAAATATTTTCAAATGACTATACAAAGTGAATCATGCCAAAATTAATTTCTGGAAATTCACAAAATATCTATCAGGACCTTATTTCACATATTATCACCATTACACCTGCTATGTGTCAATTCATGATTGAGAGGATATAAAAATGTGACAAATAATCATATAAAATGCTCATTAACTTAAAATGCAAATTGAGGGTATGTTTATTGGCAACAAAAAGATGCATGCAATGGTGAGAGTGCTTTATACCTCAACTCTACTGATGCACATCTTCTGTTGGAAGTGTGTGCACTGTAGTTTTACAAGATAATATCAATGGCAGAACATGGATATAGGGAATATGAGCCTCCTAGTGTTATTTCTCAAAAATTTCATCTGATTCTATAATTACGTCAAACTAGAAAAATTAAAGAATTGGAATACCATTTTTAACATATCCTAAAAGCACAAGCAGTATTTTATAAACAATACAAAATAAATACATCATTGAAGTGCATTTCAATAATATTGAAGATAGCTGAAACAAGATAATTAACTTAGAAATAGAAAATTCATTACCAAGCATGAACTCTCAAACTCTTTCTCTCATGTAAAGATAAATTACAGTAAAAGGGAAAGTTCAAATGTAGAAACACATTAACTATGTTAACTTTTATTAACGCACAAGACAAATTACATGCCAAAATACCCACATACAAGTAGAAGACTACCAGAAATAATTTCTCAGGTTCACATATCATAAAGAGAGAGTAAGGGAATCAATAAATGGGAAAATAAGTTATTTGTCATAACCTACATATTTGGGATAAATAAATGTATAAATGATATTACACATTTCTTCAGATTGGATAAATTAAAACAAAAAGCATAAGAAAAACTGAGGCATGCATAAGTATAAATGAATTTTCAGTGTTCTCAAAGGAGTTTATGTGTAACCTAAAAGTAAATATCATTTTTTAAAAAGTTCAATATGGATGAAAAATGATTTGCAAAAATTAATCAAGTTCAAGAGCAGCTCCAGTAGGTTATGTGGAATTGCGATGAAGAGAAAAGGACACAGTCATAAGAGTAAAATGAAAGGGAATGCCAAAGTGAAATGAAAAATATTATAGGAGGTCAAAATATTATAAAATAAAGGATGAGAAGTCTGTCTACAGAAGCCTACAGAGTAAGAATTATAAGAATGAATTATTGACCAAAGAAATAGATACTGCTAAAATATTAAATTAATTTCTTGCTTTTTGTCTCAGTTTTCAAAATGAAAAAAAGAGGAAAGTACTAGGGACATAAATTAATTTGGGAGAGAAATGTTACAGGAAATTGTGATCATGCCAAAACAGGTAATCAAAAATAATGGTTGAAATCACACACAATACAAATACAATAAGAAAAATACAGTCAATAACCAACCAGGTTTGTCTTACAAGTTTTATTACAGATACACTGAAGAAAAAAAAAAGAAGAAAGCAAGTGAATAAATGAAGGACACAATTTTGTCCTCCGTATTTTTCTGAAACCTTGTATTTTAAGCACACAATTTTTTTTAAACGGGGAAGAAAAGAGATGTTGAAAAAAATCCATTTATCTTTTAAATCATTCATAAATATTTATATAATTACTTGTTATGTACACAATTTTATATCCGTGTTTGTGGTATTGTGCACTAGAGACAAAATGTGTGAGGGGCATGCCAAAGTGATCATTCAATTAGGAAAAAGGAATGATAGAATCTGTTTGATCTTCTGGATGTCCACAATAATTTTAGCATTCTTTGCCAATGCCACAAGTCAAACGTATCAAATTTTCTCTGGTGTATTTTAATTCATTGTCCAACTTTCTTGTGCCCAAGAGGCCATTGAGAAAATTCTTTATTTGGATGAGTGATACCTGTGTCCTCAATGTAACATCTTTGCTCTTCAATTTTTTAGAGAGGTCTTGTGCTGCAGATTTTCCTAATGTAAGAGGTTTGGTTTCTTGAGTGCCACTTCCAGGAGTATTGATTATGATCCAAACAAAAGGAAATCTTGGACAATGTCTATCTATTCTGTTATCATGATGTTCAGGAGTCACATAGTGCTAAGTCAGGTTCACTAGGGAAACAAATCCAGGGAAACATAAGGGCTTTATATCAAGATGCAATCATACTTCAAGGAAACATCCCAGCCTAATCCAATTCAAGGCCATATATTCAATACTAGTCTGTACATCCTTCTTCAGCCTCAGACAGTCATAAGCAATGGCACTCGATCCAGGAAGCTTGCAGGTTGGTGAGGGCAAATTCCTGTGGATTCAAAGCCAAGGGAAACATCAGTTCTAAAAGTAGCCTGCCAGCAGGAATATGCAAGCAGGGAAAGAGGAGGTTCCCAGGATCCTCCTTATGAGAATGCCACGTGCACAAGGATCCAGGGTCAAACTGTGACCTTGTTGAGTTACACCCCAACAAGTTTATTATATTCAGGTTGAAATGAAATTATCTAACCACCACCTTCATTATATGAGTTCTGGTTTTTATTTTGTGTTACAATCCCTACTGAAGACTGAAGTGTTCTAGCTTCATCAGCAAGTACTTGAAGTCCCTTTTTGCTTTCAGGAAGCACAGTAGTCACCTGCATATTTCAGATTAATAAGCCTTCCTCTAATTCACTGCCATATCTATCATGTAGTTCATCTTTATGAATTTATGCAATTCACAGGATGAATAGATATGGTAAAAGGATACGATACTCATGCACATCTTTTCAGGTTTTCAACTACATGCTCTTACCTTGTTCTGTCTGAGTGGATGTCTCTTGGTCAGTGTACAGTTCCTATTCTTCTTCAAGTTATTCACAGTTTTAGGATCTGCACAGCCGAATAACTTTACATAGTGAATGAAGCACAAGTAAACTGCTTTCCAATATTTTCTGCATTAAGTCAATATCCATCTGGAGGTCAGCATTGATAACTCTCAAGCCATAATTCTTCTATCTCTATATCACAACTGGTAGATAGCTATATAAAGGGCATCTATGCAATGTAATTCTATTCAGCATCATATCAAAATGGATGAAGTTGAGGGCCTCATTTTCTGCAACTATGCCTGTAAACCATCTGCTGCTATTTGTAAGGTCTTTGCTGGTTCATTTTTTTCAGAATTAGATAATCAATTAATAATAATTACCATTAATAAAAATGAACAGCCAATAATAGTACACTGTTAATAATATAGTTAATAACAATTAATGTTGTAGTCTGTCTTAGTCTGAAGGCTTTTTAAAAACTTATTCCTTATGAGTGAACCTGAAGGAATTTGAGTACTAGTAGAATTCAAAATCATAGCAAACCACAATACAAGAAATCTATAGTGAGTAGTGGTTTCTATAAGAACTATTATGAAAATTGGGAAAGTACATTTGTATAGATATTCTTTTAAACAATTCCAGAAAATGAAAATAAAGCACAGAAATAAATAGTAAGAGTTAACAAATTAGTAAGAAAAATGTTTGAATATTTGAGGGGAGAATCTTTAAAAATATATTTACAAATAGTATATGAAAAAATACTCAGCATCATTATACATTGGGGAAAATACAAGTTGTAATGAAATACAACTACACAATATGAAACACAACTAAACATTTGAAAATAGCAAGATTTTGTAAGATTGTTGAACTATTTGAATTCTAATACATGACTCGTGAAAATGTAAAACAGAATAACAGTCTTAGAAATATATCAGTGGTTTAATATAAATATACTAAATGATTCAGCGATCTCACTTTTTAAAATTTATTCAAAGTAAATGAAAAACATGTGTATACATAAAACCTGTTTATGACATTTTTAGAAGCTTTGATCATAATTTCCCAAATCACAAAACAATTTATTTGTAACTGTAAAATCTAGAATATGGTCCATCTATCCAACTGCATTCTGTTCAGCAATATTGCAAAGTAGATAAATCTAAATCACAAGGTGATGTGCGAATGAAACTGTAATGGCAACTTGCTGGATTGTTCTATTCAAATGATAGTCTAGAAAAGACAAAGCTATAGGAAAAAAGATAAGATCAGTGATGGCCACTGTCAATGGGGAGAAAACTGTGATTTCAAAAGAGCATGAGGTCAGATTTATGTAAGCTTCCTTGTCTTAATTTTGGTAATGTTTACATACAAAAGGTGTTTTATAGCATATGTAATATTAGCATACATAAAAGGGAGGATATTCATGGTGAATAAATTACATTTCAGTTAAGCTGACTTGAAAAAGAGGTAAACATTGAGTAAATATTGTATGATGGGAATTATTGGTTATCCTGGTGCCTATAAAGCAGGTCAATTAATTGCTTTTAAATATGGGCTGAGCCATGTATTGCATAGTAAAAAAATTCAGTGCCTGGAACTTGAAATGTTGTTATTATTGAAATCTCTTTCTAATGACTTAAGATTCTGTAAAACTAGGAATAAAATTAAAAAAAAATACTGGGTCAAAACTGGATGGAATTCACTGACTTTCCAGCTCCAAGACAATGATGGTCACATCCAGTCCTTGTCCTAGTAAGCTTTCTGTGTCTATGAGGACTTCACTTCCAATTATAGGGAGCACTGTAATCAATCAGTCTATCAGCAAATATCCACTAATTGACACACTGCTTTTCATTGGTGCATTGAGGAGAAGGTGCTTATAAAAAACTGCTAAAAATTCAGAGATAATGTAAAATCAAAACGATAAAAAAATAATAAGGAATCATCCTTTGATCTCAACACTCCCTTCTGATAGAGACACTTCTCAATACACTGGCAGAATAATTAATCAACAGCAGTCACGCCATAGCAAATGCCACAGGCCAACAAGCAACCTGCTTATGGATATCCTAGATGTCATATAATGAAATATTACCTCTAGGCTCAGAGATTAAATTTCAATTGCAAAATGCCATGGCAAAGATAAAGAATTTGTTTGAAACCATGCATAGTTGTAAACAACACGTGCACCCCTCTGAGTACAGGTTTCATTTCAAACAGAAATGGCTATAAAGCACATGTCTATATGAAGCTTCTAGAGAAGCCGGTCATGATGAACTAAGAAGGAAGGTTTAATAAGTTGTGTTCACAAATATTTCCAAAGGCACACTGCCAATTTCTATATTGTGATGAGGAGGCTTGGTTTCTTTTCAAATAACAATTAAAAATTCAGTAATGACATAAATATGCAAGTTAAGTGCTGATACATGCTATAATACAAAAATGTTGGAAACATTATGATCAGTGAAATAGGTTAGCCCTCAATGGGTGAATTGATATTCCAATTATGTAAACATTCGGTATAGGGAAATATACAGAGACTAAAATTCACTAGTGTTGACTAGTGGGGTAGGGAGAAAGAGAAGTGTGGTTTGGAGGTACTTGTCTCTTGTTAAGCTGATGGGAACATTTGAGAATAGAAGGGGATGGTGGCTGCACAGCATGAAAAACATAATGTCACTGAAGTGTAGTTACAGAAAATGTACAAACGGCAAGTGGTTTGTTATACATATGTAAAAAAGAAGTCAAGTCTTCAATCTTAAATGGATTTACAGTCTCTATTCTTTACCCAAATTGTTTACCTGTTTCCTCTACAATTACATTACAAAACTTGGGTAAAATCACTTTATATATAATTCCCCACAGAGGCTCTACCTAAGCTCTCTTTCAAAGAATGAAAAATTCCTCTTAAAAGTATCTCAACTTAAATTCCCAGATGTATTACATGCTTTCAAGACCTTCCACTTTTCCTTTCAACCCTCATTCACCCGTGCTCCTCGGTACCTCTTTTAGTTAATAATCCCACACTTGATTACTCTAAGGCACCAGTAGTGGTCTTTAGTCTATTTACAATCAAATCGGTGTCTTTTGGGAGTGTCTGATGAAACAATTAACTCAAGGCACAGAGATTATTTTAGAACATATGACACATTTCTTCTTTTTTTAATTCCTAAGAGATAATATTGATAGATTTTCTTGAAAAACATTGGGAGCTTCTTGGGAAGACATTTTAATAAAATGGAATACTGCATTGGTGGGGAAACAAAGACTAAAACAAAACTCAGGAAAGTTGCACAGTCTAGAATACAGAGTGGTTTCTCCAAGCACTCCCCCGCTTTTTTTTAATCACAAGGCACTTGGTCATCCTTTAAGGGTAGCAAGAATAGTCCTGTGTGAGTGTTAATGGAAAATCTGATCCTATTCTCCTTCCCATCTGGACTTGAGCCCTTCAGACTATTTTGTTTCTGAGTCTGTGCTGCCCCAAGAGCACAGAATTCTTTGTGGATGGGTTAGAAAGATGGAAACACAGTTTTCAGAAGACTATAGACACAGAGGCAGGACATTTTAGCAAATAGTAGCTTCACATTTTAGTATTATTGCTTAAAAAATGCTTACATGATTTTTTATAGCACATTTTACAGATATAGTCTCCTATAGCTAGACCATTTCTAAAATGGCTCAGCCCAGCTTCTTTCATGATTTTCTATGTTATATTATCTTTTCCAGTTCCCTAGTAAGTAGTCATAGGACTGTTGATTTAATTTAAAAAAATAAAGGGAGCTAAAGTGATATACCACAGCTAATATATTAAATTATTATTGGTTGAGATGCATAAAATTGGAAAGAAAATATCCTACTGGCATTTCTTTTCTTTTCTTTTTTTTTTTTGGTGGGGGGTGCATCACTGCTCTCCGGTGGTGGGAGTAGGAGGCCCAGCCCCAATGCTGGAACTGAACCTCCGTCCCAGTGGGCCGCATTCCCGTGCACAACCACTATGCCACCAGGGCTCAGCCCCCTACTGGCATTTCTATATGATTGTATATAAGCCCAGCTATAGCAAAACCAGCATCAATAATAGATAAGTTCCTATAATAATTCTAAAAATCAATAAAAAATAATAACCAAATTATTTTAACAACCTAATTTAAAAATGATGTTATATGTTGTTCAAGAGTAACTCGATGGTGCAACCATGTCATTCATTCAACTGATGACTCAGTTTAGAAGTTTGAATCCATACAAAGTTCCCTAAGAAAGGCCTGGTAATCTCTTCTGAAAAACCAGCCATTAAACATTGTTTGAAATATAGCTCTATGGGCATACATGGAGTTGTGTTGGAATTGACTGGAAGCTAAAATTTCTTACTTAAAAGTGGCTATAAATTTTCCAAATATAAAAAAATATATAAATATGAAATGTACACATATTAACACTTTTAATTAAAATTACTTAAGGAGACAGATGTTATTATATGGTCATAGAAATAACGAAGAGTGATTAAATTTTCCGGCAGTAAAAAAAATTGAAAAAGTATCTACTTAACAAGTACAAACCAAATTAATATTCATAGACCAATGGTCAATTGCATTTCATGGGACAGTGTACTTTTTTATTTCTGACAAAAACACAATTAGCATCATTACTAGGTTTCTGTTACTTACAGAGTCTCAAGATGACACACAAAAACTCAAGATATAACTTGGAAGGGTATATAAGTCATAACAACAATGAATCTTTAAGCTTTGGAGCTGTTCTAAAGTTATCCCGCTTTCTACTTGTAGACATGTCTTTGCTACTATTTAAAATGACATCCCTTTGGCTCTAGCACAGGCTTGTCTGTGGTTAAATAATGCATCTTTTTTTCCTGAAAGTTCATTTCACAATAGGATCACACACATTGAGTTGAACTTCAAAGACATCCAAAAATTTCAGAATGTTCACTATAAAAGATAAAATTAAGGAACCTATTAATATTTCTATATTTTATTGTGAGATTCACCTAAAACCTTTTAACTTATTTATATGTGAATACATTATATTTTTTAAAAAATTCTTAGAAAATTAAATAAATTCTAATGTGATTCAAATCTGAAAAGATATACTTAACTGACAATAGATTCTTATCATTTTTAAAGGATTCTTCATTCTAAGATTGGAGACTTTCCTTTAATTATCTTTAACATTTTCTGCACTACATTTTGACAGGTGGCTACCCAATCTGTGCTTTTAAATATTTTACTTGCCATATTTTAAAGTAGCAACAAAAAGGAAACAGTTAAAAATAATTAGCCATAAAAATGTCTCATATATCAGATTCACCAAGCATATTTAAGTTAATCAAAATGAGCACATTAATTTAAAAAGACAAAACATGTCTGTAATGGAAGAAGATTTAAGATTTGCCAAGAGATCTGAATGACACTGGTGTAATTGATGAAGAAAGTGTTTCTGAATTGGAGAACATGAATAGGAGCACTCGAATGGAATCCACCCCAGCAGGTAGGCATCTTGGGCAAATTGTTACTGCTTATTAGTGATAGGAGGTTAGTTTAGGTTTAATTGTTGATGACGGTTATTATTAACACATGGATCAAACTTCCAATAACTTCTTTTTACAAATTAATAGAAAGAGTTTTATGCCTTTCTAATGTGATTCTGGATTTTATGAGTATCTGAGGAAACCTGCAGCAATAAAACAAAGCTATATGTATACATGGAATTTCTTGAGAAAGCCCAAGCTATATAATATCTAGAGAAAATTTATATTTCTATTTTAAAAAGTTCTCAAGATAGCTTTTTAACATTTAGATGTTGGATATTATTCTATTTATATGTTGGGCTATTTGTTAACCTGGAGTAAAATGTCAGATAAAGCATATATGTAGAGTCTGAAATTTTTTATATGTAGAAAAGATGTGGGAAGCTAAGGCAGTCAGTTTGGTGAAATAAGTTTCAACTGAAGCAAAATTGAAGCTTACACAAATATCTTTTATTTGATGATAGAACTGCTACTATTGTGAAATTGGAGGAAAAGATGGCAATGCTCAAAGAAAATAGAATAATATATCCCCGAAAACATACTTAGACAAAGCAAAATGGATGACTTTTGCTTAAAATCCAATCCAAATTAGAAAGTTTGTAGCCTGTATCTATCACAGGATCAGAAAAGGTAGTGAAAAAATAATTGAAATAAATAATTCACTAAATTCAGTATCATTTGGGACTGAACACTTCCACTGTGAGGATCGTCAATATACCCCAGTGGTTACGAAAAAACAGAAGACTGCTCTTGTCACAAATCCTGATTGACATAGCACAGATTCTGGGGTAAATAAACTATATTTGAACAAGCATAAGGCCATCTGAAAAGCTATGTCCTAAAATGAAGTTAATTACAGACAACTGATGGCTCATCAAAGAATGATATGAACATATCAATAAAAGAAAAGCTCTATCTAAAAATATTCAAAAGTACAGTGCTGCCTAAAATTAGAGCAAAATCAGGAGCGATACAAGTCAACTCCATGGCAAGTGCCCTCACACTTTTGTGCCCATGTTTAGTGTGAGTTTAGTGATTGCTCAAAGTCTATATTCTTTTGAGAATTAAACAGTAAGTATCTAAGAGTCAAATCTATGGAAATCTAAGAGTCAACCTTTATCTGCGGGTCAAATCCATGGAAATCTGTACTACTGGAGAAAATGAATTTCATTTTTACCAGAAAGAAGGTCATAGAAAATTAATAATAAGAATCCAATGTAAGACCTAAATGAGACATCCTTGGAAGTCCACAGAAGTATTTAGCAGAAAGGCAAATTTCAAGGGACAAAGTTTCCTAATTGGGTGGTGAGAGACATAAAACTATTAAGATTTATAGATTAAAGTGTAATACAGCTTTATCTTTTTTCCATTCTAGTGAATCCTAGGAGATTCATTCTACATTGTAGTCAGCTACTTTTGCACATTTCAAAAGAACCTTTACCTAACATTTCAATCTAACAATGATTGCTCTTAGATATCTAAACTCCAGGAGATGAAACTGTCCATTTCCTTAAATGGACAAATATCTTAAAATAGAAAGTGGCAGTCAACCTGCTGCTCAATCTATAATAGACATAGAAGTCCACTGAACACACTGCCACTGGTAAGGGAAACACTTGAACACCAGAGAATACGTTCAGCAGAAAAGATGGGATCACAATGCTTTTTCGAATAATGGAACATTTAAGGTGAGATACTATTTGACTTACAGTAATATTAAGGTCACTGGTAATTGTTTTGTCATTCTGATGTAAGAAGCTTAAAACTAAACAAAATGCATGACAATTATTTATAGACCTGGGGAAACTATCAAAGGACTGTGGTTTTTAATAGAAGAGGGAGAAAAAAGAAACAAATTCTAAAAAATGTTTAATGCCACCATTGGCTTTCTTAACTGGGAAGCACAGAACAAAGAGGACAATCTTACTGTGCGACATGGACCTGGTGCAGAGTGGGAGGTGGAGGTGGCTGGAGGTAGGGAGGCTGGAGCCTGTAAATGACTGTGCTCAGAAAAAGAACAGCAGCTGTCTACATAAGGGATACGATGACCCTGATGAAAGTGCATGTCAAACATAACACACTAGAGACAGAGAAAAGAACAACCAGGGAGATGTAAGCGAACAATTCTAAGAGTTTTCTCAGGTTTGGAAAATGGTCAGCTTTTAAAAATTCAAAGAGTAAAAAGGAGAAATCTTGTTACAGACCCGAGAAATTCTGTAGAGCTGTTAGCATCACAACACACCAGTGTAAAAGAGCAATTTAACCTAGAATGAAGGGTATTGTAGGAATATATTGTAAAGCTAAAAAATTAAGCTTCAAAAAGAATCAAATTCATCTGCATGTCTTAAAACTTCTTGCCCAAATGAAGTTTAGTACTCTTTAAGGGAGAAAAATCCAGACTCTCTAAAATGAAATATTCCTAGTGCCTAGCATGTTGTCTTAATTAATATTCTCTATCTCCAGGTTCTACTACCCATTGCAATGAATACACAGAAAGGTTCTAATACCCAATTGCACAAGCCAGCTCCCTTGCTAAAAACATCTATCTTTACTTGCTCTGTGGGTTGAGAATTGTATCACTCTGTTCCATGCTCTGGCTCTGGGTTCTGCTACCCCTCTGGTAGTATAGCAATCTTCTGGATGGTCACTGTGCAGAAATCTCAGATCCAGAGATGAATTCTAGTCATAGATCTTGCTGGTAACACGATCCCTCTTCCTGCTTCTCAGAGCAATCATTTTGTACATAACAAATTTCAGAAAATCATTCCCTAATTACTAACAAGTGAATCCTGTGAATATATCCCCCCACCTTTTACCAGACCTATATGGGAAATGCTTATTTCATGAGAATTAGAGCCTTTGCTAGAAGAATCACAATAAATAATTCACTGCTCATGCATCTAGCACAAGTAAAATTACTAGAACCAGAAGAAAAATAGGAAACTGTGAACTACAAATTGGAGAAAAATAAATTATAAGAGATACATAAATGTAAGAGATGATATCTTTGAACTATATATTATAAATATAGTAATACTTTTGAAGAAAGCTATAATTGGCAGTTAGGATATTAAAATGAAATTAAAATATCTGAATCAAAAAGGATATGTGGGAACTTAGAAGGAGAGTGGATATTACAGAAGAAAAGCTAAAGGCTTTGATGATATAATAAAAAAGAAAAACAAAATAAAGATAAAGTAAATTTATGAAATAAAACTGAACAAAAAATAGAGTAATACAGGTGGTCTAAAATATATGTATTTTAATTCCCAAAAATAGAGAAAGAAGTTGAAAATAAATAAAAATTAGTTTATTTGTGGCAGCAGTTTTATTAATAGCTTATTAAGAAACATAAGAATGGGCTGAGCCCCGGTGGCGTAATGGTTGTACACGGGACTGCGGCCCACTGGGATGGAGGTTGGATTCCAGCTCCAGGGAGCAAAGGCTGGGCCTCCTACTCCCACCACCTGAGGGCAGTGATGCCCCCCGCCCCCCCAAAAAAGAAACATGAGAACATAAAGCAAAAAGCTTCTTTTCATAATTAAAGGATTTATTGCGGAAATAAGCAAGTTGTAATGACAGTGAGAAATATTCAGGGTTGAGTGGTTTATCAGGAGATGTAACAAAGTTCTATCCAGTATGCTAATAAATTCCCAAAGGGCATACCTTTCTGCTATAAGCCTGCACTTGAAGGCGTGTAACTTAAGGTCTGTGCATCAGCCACCAGCTTCTTGATGTAAGTGACTGGAGGTATACTCCACTCCACGAAGCCCCAGAATTCAGGCTCTCAGTTCCATTCTATGGATAGACAAGCCCAACCTCCTCAATTAAGTGCCCCGGGGCAACTCCATTCCACAAGCCAGCCTCCTGCAGGAAAGCATTCCACTTATTCAGGGGGTCAGTAAGCCCACCACTTTAGTCTATGCCGCCGTCCCTGGTTCTGCCGCTGCTGCTCTGATGGTATATATAGCTGGCTTCTGGATCCAGGAGATTCACTGTGCAGGAATCTCAGGTCAGAAGTTACCAATCAAGAAACTCTTGAGTTGCCACAAGAATAAAGAGAAAACCTCATCAAGAATATCATAGTCAAGTTGCTGAAATACAACTAAAGTGAAAATAATTTGAGTCATCTAGAAAAACATTGTGATCCATAGATAATGGAAACTCTATCCTGTTGAGTCTATTGGGACCAAAAATTCTCTGAAGTGTATCCACTCCATAGGGTTTTTGAGTCTGCATAACTTTTTTATAATAAAGAAGTTTCACTAACATATAACTCATGTGTGATACAGCTTAGTGGTTAAAACTTATTGAAAAGAATGATGTCATCATCACCATATTCAATTTTAGAAAATTTTCTTTCTGTGTGCATTAATATTGGTCTTCCTTCTTACTCCAACCTCCCCTGCTATAAACCTAAGAAACTGTTCATGCCATTATTGTCTTTATAGATTTACCCAAACTAGATTTCCTATAAAGCAAAACATACCCCAAAAACCTTTCACCCAACAATAATGAAACAGAGAAACGTCTCAGTTGAAAAGAGCAGAAAATATTTAAAATATTAAATATTATGTAAAAATGTTCACAACTGGAACAAATTTAAAATGACTGAACAATCTTTCTTGACTCAGATTGCCTCACCTTTTGAGGTGTAGTGGCTGGAGGTACTGCACATTCTACTGTTTGATTGCCAACCCAAAGCTTAAATTGCTGTACCTCCGGGGATGGGTCAGACAATTCAAGGGTATCCAAAAGTCAGTAGCTGAATGAATGAGAAGTGTCGGGCATCCATGGCAGATCCCCACACCTTGCTGTGAGGAAGGAAAGGTGCCATCGTTGCCCTCTGCAGGTTCCATGACAGAGACACCTGCACACACATATAAAGAAAGTATCTCTATGGTGATGCTTAAGGCAAAGCACATCACCCTAAGACCATAGTATGCCCCAAAGCATGACCTTTTTAAAGAAAAAGTATTCTCATTCTTTTTTCAGATATTCTTACTATTAAATGTTATACACTTTAATGAAACAAAAGAAAAGAAAATTCGAAGAAAGCATGGGATTTCATGTTCTTTCCACCAGAGGATATGAGGATGAATCTAGAGCATTTGATTACATTAAAGTGATTTGTAAATAATTTCAATGCAACATTTGATAAATTCTGACAACCATGGAAATAGGGATGGAGCTGTTCTCAGACATATAACAGTTTATGAAGTAAAAAACTCAAACAAAAGAAATGAAGTAATAGAATTAATACCTTATATCGCCAAGCATGATATTTTGGTAACATTTAATTTCATACATTTAACTACATAACATTTAATTAAAACATATCTGGAATCAAAAGTATATTCATATATTTTAATATATTTGGTTGTTTTATATATTGATAACTATGAGAGTAAAGAATAAAAACAATTTTCCTGAAATTAAAGATTCAAGAATTATAGGGCTAAACTCTTAGAGAAGCTATATTCAGGAAGAAGTGAGTAGAATCAGGAAACACAAAACCACATGTGGAAAGGCACTTGCTCATGTAACCTCAGCACTTAGTTTCTATGTTGCCAACATTTAGAGACAAAGACATTTATTTCTGATTTTCTTATTCACTTTACTATTGAAACCTTGTTTGCATTTCAGAGATCAGCAAAGGTATACGCCCTGTCAGGATTTCATTGGTCAAAATGGGTGACCTCATTTACAAGAAAACAAAGCTTATGTTTGGAAATAGGTCATTTTGCACCTGACTGATAACTCTAAACTTTTAAACAAGTGATATCCTATTTACTTCCTTTCACATGGGTGTAGATGTATTACTTTATTTGTTGTTGTGATTGATGCCACCATATTTGAAGTGAGAATAAATAATCTTTATAGAATATGTTGTATCTTATTTTAAAGAACTCTGAAAGCTGTAAGATTTTTATCCTTTTTTCAGCATGACAGCCACCATTGTAATTTTGCTGGCAGAAAGAATGAGAATTCTTGTGTTAGAGAGAAAATTTTTATTCCCTCTACAGTGGGACCCATGAATTTCGTATTTCTATTGGCCCCACTTACCCGGGTAAGACCCCCTAAGGTGACACACTGTGTCCAATAAATTGAGACTCACACTCAGTGGGCTTAAGGAGCCTTAAGCTTAGGAAAGACTTACCGTTCCAAAGAGTTTCAAGTAAAGCTGCCCAAGATTGGTCCTGGGGGAGACATCTGATCTACTTCCATGGACAGCATATATATATATAAGGAACTCTCTTTCCCAGTGGGAGAAACTATCTTGATCCCCCAACTTAACTGTTATACAAGCATCTTTCAAAAGCTAGTCCCCACTACAGAGTACTAAGAGAAGCAGTGGCACTGGGGTAGCAGGGCACTAACTAACTCACCAGGTGTAGAGTATTGTTTATTTCCTGACAGAATTGGGAGTGTGCCTGCAGACCTCACATCGATACACCAAATCTTGAAGGCAGCATAACCATATGGGGCAGCTCATGATAAGAGTGGGCTATAGGGCTTTCCCCAATCAGAGACAATCTGAACCCCTCCTAAAAGGTATATTCCACAGAGAGCAACACTAAACCTAGAGGCTGGGGAGAGGGCCCAGCATGCCACACCCACAAGAACGCAAACATAGACCAGAAAAGGCAGAGTGAGGGTCTACATCCCATGTCTGCATACCAAGCATGGTGGGTGCCATTCTTGCACGGAGCTCCTACGGCACAGAGAGGATGACAAGGTCGATGAGAGAAGGTGACATGATGCCCCCTCTCTGGAGCATCCTCTGACAGAGGACACTAGTCTGAACCCCCCACAGTGGGGTGAAAAAGAAGGGAACACAGCAGATCCTCAATGGGAGCAAAGCAAGGCCACAATGTCCCTGAGAAGCCTCACACTTAGATTTCAGGCTAGGAGGGACAGTTACCTTAATTTCCCCAGGAACAATGGGGAGACAGTCATAAAGGTCAGTGAGCAGATATGGAATAATGTATTCTTTCCTCTCCCTGAATTACTGTTAGCTTTCTTTCCTCTATTTAATTGTTTCTTTCTTTTTGGTTTTGTCTCAATTATTGCATATTTTCCCTATCTACATAGGACAGGAATGGGAAGTAAACTCGAGGAGAAACAGCAGGAATGATGACTCTGAAGAAACTTGGAAGGAGGCAGAGAAGGAGGAAAGAGCAGTGAACAAGTGATGTCATAGACAGGAGAACAAGTAGGGAATTAAAATCAGCATAGAGGAGGAAGTAGAGATCCTGGGGATATTGGAAAAACGACAATGTAGCTGAGAGGAATTACTAAGAGGCAGAAGAAGGGCAAGTGTGATGATGGGCCAGGAGGAAAATAAAAGGAAACAAGAAAGTTCTAAGAATCAGTGCAAACTATAGAGGTATAAGCATAGATGTGTACATATGTAAACATATTAACTCATACAGATATATGTATTTGCCTATGTAGATATATTTTTATAGCAGTACACTGTGGTAGTGGATGGACGTTGAAGCCTCTGCTCAAGCCCTGCCTCAATGCGAGAAAACTTTCCTCTAACAGTTTGACACAGAGATACTTACCTTCCCTAAAGGCAAAATGTGTACATAAGTAAATGTAATGAAGAAATCAGATGGTGCCGGGCTATCAAAAGATATAGTGTCTGGGATCTTAAAAGGTTGAAGTTAAATAAGCAGCCATCTAGCAAAGAAGCAACAAACCCACATGAAAGAAACACACCAGCCTATCATCATGGGTGTCAATAGGATTGGGTAACAGACATCAAAAGACCCCAAACAAACAAAAAAGCACAAAGCCATATTGTTGAAAATGAAGGGGTTTCAGAACAGAGACCCAAGACCTTTCCATAGACAATGGTACATCCCCTCACAAAAGGGTCACCAGGAAGGGATGAATCAACCAGGGCACATTATATCTCTGATGAAATGCTAATATTCCTCTGGTTCCTAAGGCTTCCTCACCCCCCACTATCATGACCCAGTCCTGCCTTTCACTGCAGGCTAAACCAGAACTTGTCCACAGGTACTGATCAGAGACATGTCCTTGTGGCACATGGAAACCAGGACCATGAAAGGGAGTAGTGGTACCAGGAGAATAAAGGGAAAGTGGGGAAAGGAGGAGAAGAAGGGGAAACCGATCAAATAATTGACACAAAACCACTACCCGCCTTTCCCGGGTGGGAAAATAACAGAAACCATGGAAGAAATAAGACAGTGGTTGATGTAAGTTATGAAATAATAATAATTTATCATGGAGTCATGAGGGTGGGGGATGGGAGTGAAAAAAGAGAAGCTGATTTAAAAGGCTCAAATAGAAAGTAAATATTTAGAAAATAATCATGGCAACATGTACCAAAATTTTTAGAAAATAGTCATGATAACATATTTACAAAAATTCTGGATACCTTACAACAATTCTGGATTGTTATAAGGGCTGTTGGATCTCCAAATAAAATGATATTTAATTAAATAAAAGCTAGTCCAGATTAAAATGCTGATACAGGTGGCCATATGTAAGATATTTAAAAGACCGATGAAAAATTATGTCCTCACAGCACACCGCACCCTTTATAACATTGCCTTTTGATTTCATAGCCTACCTACATCCTCTTCACTTTCCAGACTCTTAGAAGACATCTGTAAATTGGCAATCATTTTAGGCATCTACTATGTTCTAGGCAGTATGCCAAACACATGGACAGAGTTGTCATGAAAATTTAGGGCTGGAATCCTGGTTCTGGGTTTTGTCAACCTGCTGGAGGAGCTTTTTTCTTTTATTATTATTCCTGTATAACGGGTATCTAAAATAGTATTTTACTCTTGTTGTTCATTGGGCATCTCATTTCATTCACACAAACACACTGCATGGGCTATTAGTGACCTTTTCACTGTGTTTGTATCTGATGTAAATTTTGTTTTGACACATGGTACATCACATTTTCTTTGGTTGCTCTGTAAAAATCCAAGAAAGTTATTGGTAGGAGAAACTTCAAAGAGCATTTTACAGTAGAAAAGTCATCCAGGTCATATTATCATTAAAACACTATTGTGCAAGAAAATTGACTATATCTCTTCTCACTCTATAGTGCAGAAATAATCAGGAAAGAAAACTAAAAAAAGGTATGCAACACTTTATCTTTAATTTAGAATGTTCTGAAAGCAACTGAAGGACTTTGGTAAGAATTACTTGCCCTCATTTTGCAAAGAGAATGGCACATAGAATATTACATTGTCAGATAGGTAAGACAATCTGTTCATTTATCGTGCTTGATGAGTCCCCTACATGTCACAAGAAGGAAGGAGTCAAGTGTCTGTCAGATCTTTGGGTAACCTGGTTAAGCAGAAGTCAAGGTCTATTTTTGTCCTATTAGGTTCAAAAGAAAGTCACTGGAGCTGCCATCCAGCGATCAAGACCACAGCAGCTGCTGCAAGGTCCCTTGTCACTTTCTTTCAAATACAAATCTAGGGCTGAATGCTAAGATTGAGAATCTGGACAGTGAATCTAGAACTGGCCCTGTGGGTTTCTAAGATGTTAATTCTTTACAGAAGTAGAAAGCCTTGTCATTACCACAACCATTTTAAATACTTCATTTGCCACTCGACGCATACTTGTCTTGAAATGTATTGTTTCCAGCAGTTCTTGTACAGCATCTAGTTAATTTAAACTCCCAATGATCCCACATGACAGAACAGAACCGCCCCATACCTTTTTCTCAGCCAAGACCTTTCTGGTAAGTTATCCATGTCCCCCTCCCCTCATCCAACTCTGCGGAGGCACCAGATAGGTCCATGATGGCACTTTCCTGTGGCCAGCAGTGGAGCATTTTACTAGTGGATCATCAGGATTGCTGTTTCCTGCTATAGGTTTGACTTGTGAGCTTCACTCTATGTTTCTAGTCTCTTTGCTCATTCACAAAGGGGAGATTCCCACACTCAAAATGAATGCTTCTATTTCACCAACTGCTAAAACAACACTAACCATTCCTTTCTTGGTATCTGACTACAGGGAGAAACCAGGAATGGATCACCTAGAAATAGTTGTCCTTGAAAAGTCTTGACGGTTTGACAAACAGGATACAATATACCCTAAAAGTTCTGCTTGGTCATTTTTCAGTTCTAACCTCCTAGGAAAACAAAACACCAATTTTTAAATTACTTTTGCCCCCACTTAGGTCTTCAGTGATGCACTTCTAAGACAACCTTCTGATAGACATGTTGCTTAGAATAAACATGGGAAGCACTGGGTCCAGAGGAGAGTTCAGGCTAAGGCTTACCTGAAGGCTAGTTTTCCTTTTGTTCCTCTTATAGATCAGTAACTTCAAAGACTCTCTGTTCAGTTAAATAATTAAACCTCTTCTGGTGAGGCTCTGAAATAATTACATATATTCATTCCATCAGAGCTGTATTGCTGTATTGCTTAGGGCAACCCTTAAAGTGGCAATTACAAAGATTAAAAATGGAATGAAAGAACTCTTTGATTTTGAGAAATATATTTAGTAATATTGCCCAACATTTCAAATAGTCTGAATACCCATGATGCAAGAAACTAATATGTCTAATCTACTTTCTCTCAGAAAAGCTATTCTTTTCAATTTAGTTTCCCCTAGCAAAATTGCTCTTTCATATATAAATCTAAGAGTTATACGAATAGGGAACACTATGGAAGTAGACATTATAGTTAGGGAAGTGAATACAAATTTAGTCTAATTTTCCACTGTGTAATTTTGATGTGGGTCTATTTCTAAGTCAGTCAATGTATATGGTGCATGGAACATAAATCATTTCCCCTTTTCTCTGCTAGTCCCAGTATATGGTCATTTTTTATCTGTTTGTTTCTTCTTTGATGTCTAAATATCACATTGTCTAGAAATAATTTTCATTAAAGCATTTCCCTCTCACAAATTTTCTATGCAGCATTCTCTTTTTCATCTTTTTCACAGCTCCAAGAATAATCAGGTTGAGAGAGGGCTGCTGAATTATGTAACCCTCCATAAACACAGGGATAGTTAAGAAATTAGGAAAATGAATATCCTAAGGATATCATACTTCTTGGATCAGGTTCGGGCAAACTTTTTGAGGGGTAGGCAGAACTCCTTGAAATCTCAAAAAGGCGAAAATGCCCTGTTGATGACTGAAGTGCATCTGGCCTAAGCCAGGCTATTTTCCACTTTCTCATTTATGCGTGTACATTCTGGTCAATAGAAAGAGGAGTGAATAATTAATGAATGTGATGGTGGTCAGGATTATGATATGTACCATTCGCTACTAAAAGAATGACCAAATCTTTCCTAGTAGAAATGTAAGCGGAATACTACTTAAAAGCAAAAAGTGACAAGATATTGTCTTCTTTATTTAGGAAGGGCCATCTGCATAAGAAAGACATCATTTTTGTAAACTAAAGAGTCAGACCAAAGAGGGAGACCCTCAGAAATATTGCCTGACAGGGTGGCTGTACAAATGAGCTCAAACATAGCAATGATTGTCAGTAGAGGGGGAGGATGGGCTATACTTTGGTATAAAGTCTCTGTGAGTTGGAGCTGATTGATAGTACTTAGCACCAGTATTGAAATTTGTTAACATTTTTAGAAGTTTCAAAGTTTCCTCGGCTTGCCAGTGACAGATTTGTATGTCTCAGCATCAATCACGGCACCTTATTTTATCAATGGATCACCATATTTGTTTATGTGTAGATTAAAATTGCTTTAGCAGTGACTCATGATTGCACCCCCTTTTAAATGAATGCAAAGTGAATGAATGAAAAAGTAAATGAATGAAAATGTACAAAAAGTAAATGAATGAAAATGAAAAGTTCCATCATGCATTTGTATAACTCTCCAGGGTGTCATCCATGTCTCCAGAGGACCTTCCCAAAGAAACAAACCAATCTCCACTGCCATGGTGTAAATGCGGCCTCACAGCACCCCCTCCTCCCTTCACCAGCCCTGTGGTGTCTGAGACTGCCATCCTTTACTAGAAGAGAAAGCCCACCACTACATCATCAGGCCTCCTCCTTTAAATGGACTCATACATAGCAATGATTAGATTTGCATCCCAACTGCACTCTTTCCTACCAGACCAGGTTATAAAATCTATTACATTTGTCTTTGCCTGCAGAAGAAAGCTGGGCAGATTGCTTCCATAAAGATTGCAATGAAGAAAGCCTTTCTGGTTTGCTTTGTTACACAACACATGGCATTGTTGAATCAGCGGTCAACTTAAACATCAGCTAACAGCAAAAACCTGAACGATTTATCTTTCTTTTCTTTCAGCTGATAAAGATGGAAGAAATGACAGAACTAGAAAGGCACTCTATTTCAGCTTGCATAATAATCATTGATTCTGACAGGGAGCATCAATAGAAGTTCAAAAGAGTCAAACATCATTTAGAAGGTAAGTTTGATGATATGCAACCCTATACATATATACAGCATATTTCTATTCTGTATAATATGTATATGTGTGTATACTAAATAGTGTGCATAAATATTTTATATACTATATGCATAATTATTAAATATGTAACCAATTATATTAAAAACCATTCATTTATATCATTACCTCTCATTTGTAACTAGTAGCATAGTGTTTATGCTAGCATTCTTCTCATATTTGTCACTCTACACTTTAAGAGGGAGGGACCTGACTCCACAGTATATTTACTAAGTTGCATACCCTTAAAATATGCAGTTTTGTAAATTATAACTCACACTAAGCAGAAAAACACACCTGTTAAACTAGAGCTTTCACAGTCTTCAAATGTTCCTCATCACCCTCCACTTTGCAGTATGTATATGAAATAGAGGTTGCGTCATTTGTTTCTGTTTATATTCTCTGATCTCCTATCTTATTCTTTTTTTAAGTCACTTTATCGGGGACTCATATAGCACTTACCCCAATCCATACATACATATAGTGTGCCAAGCACTTTTGCAAGGCTGCTGCCGTCAACATTCTCAAAACATTTCTACTTGAGCCATTGACATCAGCTCTTCATCGTTTTCCGTCTCCCCATTTCCCTCTCCTCATGCACCTAGAAAATTGTTTGCTTTATTATTTTGTCATATCTCATTCTTATTCTTTATATTACATCTTTTTAGTCAGATTCCTTTTGAAATGATACTTATACCTGACAGGTCATTTGTTTCAGATGCTTTTTTAATCTAGATTTTAAAGTAATCTCCTATCAGATTAAGGACTTTCTAGTAGGTTTCAGATGATTGCAGTGATTGTTAGTGCTAAATTTCAAAAGAATGGGAAGGAGCTATAGCAAAGACCTGAACAATAAACCCAAGTTGAATTTGAACTTATATATGACTTAAATGTTTCCTTCATAAGTACTATGACTAAGATTTTTTTTCTTTTCAAGTAGAAATAATACACTGAAACATTCAGGTATGAAAAGCAACATTTCTAAAGTCTATGAACTTTCAGTTCTGGTCTATATCTTTCCTATATAACCTACTTAATATATTATGGGTATAAGAAGGCTGAGTTTATACTTAAAACATTATAACCTCTTGCTTTGCTCTAACTTCTAGTTGTTTGTGGAAGATTTTAAAGCTACTCAGTTGAAAAAAATACCCTTGCTTTTTTATATTCTTTAAATCAATTCTGACTACTTACTAAGAAATCTGACTTCCACTAAAATAAAAAGGAATATTTTGATCAAACTGATTAAAGCTTATTTTTGCTGATATACTACCCACCCTAAACCTAGAATGTTGGCCTCAGAATTACGTGCAATTATTTTCCCTCAAGGATATAATTTTAGAAGAAAATAATCTGTCCTATCTTTGTACTGAGGAACCAATAAAAATACACATGCCTTAAGTTGAAGCTTGGAAATTTGAAGTTGGGTGTTGTAGGAAACATAATACTATCTTAGAGAAACCATCAGTATCATTCATCCAAAACCTTTGTTCTTCTTTTAGAGATAAGAAACAAGAGATAAGAAAACAAGAAATGGAGCGTTTAAATGGCTTACACGATATCACATACATGGGGATAAATCTTTTACTGAAATCCATTGTGTGAATTCCCTACCCGGTGCTCCAGCTACTGTGCTGTGATTTTATGTTTGTGTTGTGAAACACTTAAAGGCAGCATCAAAAGAGTTCATATACTACACATTTCTTAAATCACTGTCCTGAAGGACAGGAAGGCATAGCATCTACTTTAAAGAAGGGAAAAGGAGATAGCACAGTGCAGAATTCTCAATGTAGAGTCAATTATAACTCATCACAACCATATTGGACAGGGTATAACTGATCTTTTGGGTTTCTGAGATTAAGTCTTTGCAGGGTAAGACAGACTCAGCCTTCTCTCATTGAGCAGCTGGTGAGTCTGAACTGTTTACCCTTTGGTTAGCAGTTCAATTCATAACTTACTATGCCCACCAGGGTTACTCACTGTTATCATGTCTACGTTAGCTCATAGTACTTTGTAAGGGCAAAGTAGTACTGTACCATATAGTCTCCAAGATTATGTAAACTTACAGAAACAGGCTACCACTTCTTTTTTCTGCATCATGGCAAATAGATTCGAATCTCTGTTGGCAACTGAGTGGTTCAACTACTGCATCACTAGGGTTTCTTCAAAGAAATTGTATGTGTGTGTAGGTAGTCACTTATTGGTCAATTCTTAATCTGAAATTTAACATTTATGATAATAATAAAAACTATATTGCCCCAGTATTTTTCACTAATAATGCACACATGACCACCACAATACTGAAATGCAAACTGATGTAAAATGGGCTATGTTATACAGGGCTTCCTAGAGAAACAAAACCAAGACACTTATGATTTTATGAATAGATATATAGATATATATAGCATGAAGAAATATAACCAATATTTAATCCACACAACAGTCCAGAGGACTCAGTTCAACTCACTTATGTGAAACAGTTAATATACTAGAATTCCTTCAACTCGCAAAGGCTACTGGGTTCAAGGTCAAGGAAGCAGACAGCTGACTCTTCTGTAGAGAAATACATGCAGTCTGGCCACAGGCAGCAAGCAGCAGCGAAGGTCAACAAGTTTCAGCCATATGACAGAATCTGACAGTTCCCAACTCAAGCGATGTATCTACCAGCGGTGCAGTGAAATAGGTTTTGAAGGAACCTCAAGCTCTAGTGACACAATAAACCTAGCTATCACACGGACTTTGACAGTTATTTTATAACAAGTTTGCAGGGCCATGATTCTCAATGGTTTGTCAATTATGTAATGGAATTTTTGGCATTTTAAAAATGATATAGTTTGATTCCCGGTGGCATAAGTGGTTGAGGGCGGAACTCTGAACCATGGGCTTCCCGGTTCAAATCCAGTGGTGGCCCTCAGGAGCAGCACTAGATAACTGCCATGACCACCAGAGGGCAGTGATGCCCAAAAAACAAAGCAAAGCAAAATGATATAATTTGACATCGATGTAATGATAAAATCTTCCACTATTTTATAATTTTATGTGGTCATCACCCATTTTTGCATAGCATCAATTTTTACACAAAGAACTAATCTTTCGGATAAAACTATGATGATGTGAGTAGTGGGTATTATTATCTCTTTTAAATTTATCTTAAATATCACACGCTATAAATTATGTTGTCATTATCTACTTCTGAGAGAATTATTAAAAACTTCCTTTGAGATAGTGGATACAATCAATTACTTACTTGAATTATATTTATTCAAATATAATTCACTGAATAGCACTTAATTCTATAAAATGGGACAGGGAAAAGAGAATAATAGGAAATGAACCAATGCCCTTCTAAAGACAAATATAATCCTTAATTGATAAGACACTGGTATCTTATTCTTTGTTTGCGTCCATTTCATAATAAGGTAACAATAGATTTTTATAAAGATAGGTAAAATAATTACATGTATTTTTTTCAGTTTAATACTTACCATATTGTTAGGATATAATACTATGTGTCTTATTCTATTTCCCTGTCTTACCTATAGACAGTCATTTAGAGAGAGTACAGAAAATGTTCCTGAGATCGTTTAAGGCAGAGTATTATCACACACTCATCAATTATCAAACTAGTAAGAAAGCAAGGGTACATATATTGCATCAATATAGGAGGATAGTTTTGGAAATTACAGGCTTAATATTTGAGCTTTAATATGAAAAACATTAGGAAACTACAGGAAATAAGAAACTAACTATAGGAAATACTAAATATAACAACTTGACAATTCATTTAAAATTTGAGTCATATTCAGTACAGCTTAAAAACATTTACAACTTTATGGCAGCTTCTGCAAAAGAGAAAATATGGAGCATAAATAAATATTAGAAGTATGAAATTAAATATCCCATAATTCTTATTAAAGACATTTTCTCAGGTCTTATTCACAGGGTTGTTTGCAAACAGTATTTAATCAAAACTCACAGTCTAAATCCCAGGTCACTTAAACTTGTTCACAAACACAGTCCACAATAAAAATCAGCCCTTATTGAACACTGCAGCCTGGTATTCTGTGGGATATTTGGTTAAAGATAGGATTCCCACTTTACTATTATTTCAGCAATTGGGATCATTTTTTTATTTGCCTCACTGACACATAAAGAACAACAACAACAACAAAAATTACCTCCTCAAACATAGAACTTTTTCTTTAATGTTGTTTCTTGAGTATCAATCTTGGAATTCTGAAGTAAGCACAATACATTTTCTTTCTAAAACTGTCTGACAATCAGTCAGGAACCCCAATTTCACCCTGGAAAAGACCTCACAAGTGTACAGGGAATAGAGTAAATAATGTGTACTCATTGACCGGATCAATAATAATAAAGAATCAAGATGGAAGACATGCATACTCAATTAGACCTCAATTATTAAAGGAAACACAATTAAAAACAAACAAAGAAACAAACAAAACTTTGTGAATGGGTGAACACAGCAGGTTATCGGTTTTCCATTCCACAGTGTATGTTTTAACTTATCCATCTCAATCCTCCAGATATCACTGTTAATTCATCACTTCCTTCCTGTGTTTCCTTCTTCTAGTCCTCCTTTACTCTTAACCCTTTACTTATTGGATAATTGTCCCCCTTTTCATCTTAAATGGTTAATTATTCTAATATAGAGATGTGCTGAGCTTTTTGAAGGGTAACTGAGGGCCATAGCCTTGGGTTCAGGGGTGGGTATGGGGAACGAGTCTCTAGGTGACCAATGAGCGTTATTGTTTTCAGTTTTCTTATTTCTTTGTTCAGGATGGTCTTTCTTGTCAATAACAACTCCAAGTTCATTTCAATTTTACTTTCCTATTCTTTTTTTTTTTAACCAAACAAATCACTTTTTAGCATTGAGGAATAAGGAATCTGGAAGAACTCTGTGCTTATTTTATTTTAAAGAAAAATACAGTCCATCTTAAGAAATGAAACAACAATGTCCTATTAATCCTTCCATATGTGCTTTTAAAAAAAAACTGTGCCTCCAATTTTCCCTTTTCCTGCCATCATCCCTGGCCTTTACAGTTTGAGTTTTATACACATTTCCCCCTACTCTGTACAGGAATAGTTAAATAGATCATTTTCAGAGTAATTTGTAGTGGTCTTCAGGCCTTATCTGGTTCATTTATTCTCAGGGCTATGGAGGGTAATACTTACATCACCCATTAGTTCGCTAGACAATTTCCTTGTCTTTTCTTTCTTATCACTTTCTTTCCCTCCAAACATTGCACCTTGGATGGCTGTTCAAACTTCTGAAACTTTTAATCCTTCAGTCACTGCTCACAAAAGTTGAATGCAGAGTGCTGCATTTGTGAAAAATGTATGCTAATTGACCTCAGTGTCTCCTTAGACAATGACCTTGAGCCCACAGGCCCAGGATCACATTTCTTCAAGGTGTATACTTGTGTTTAAAATTACTCCATAACTTTGGCCCCACTCTATGCCACAGAATTCATGAATATATTTGCAGCAACAGGAAATGGTGTTGCTGTTAGGTCCCCTTGAGTCCCTTTTGATTCTTAGAAACCCTAGATACAACGGAATCAAACACTGCCGGGTCATCCTCAGAAGATTTTGGTTTTCTTGATATTGAGTCATCTTTGATAGCAGTAATCCTTGATCTTCATCAGCAAGTGTTTTCAATCCTTCTTGTTTTCAGCAAGCAATTTTGGGTCAACTTCATGTCACTGGTCTTTAATAAACTTTCCTCCAATCCTGATGTCACGTTCGTCTTCATATAATCCAGCTTCTCTGATTGTTTGTTCAACATGCACATTTACTGAATCTAAGGAGAGGATAATAACACTGACACATACTTCTTTTTGATAATAAACAATGTAGTATTCCCTTGTTTTGTTCACCTAGCCATCTCTTGATCCATGGGTAATAAAGTGGACAATGAAGAGCACAAAGTGTTCTGGAATTCTCAAAGGCTATACAAAGTTTGTTATGGTGCACACAGTTGAATGCCTTTGAGGAGTCATTTAAATAAACGTAAACATCTTTCTAGTATATTCTACTTTCAGCCAAGATGCATCTGACACAAATAATGAAATCTTTTTTCCACAAACCCTTATGAATCTGGTCTGGACTTCTGGCAGCTTCCTGTCAATTTACTGCTACAATTAAGGTTGGCTGATCTTTGGCAAAATACTATTTTCATGTGCTATTAATGATACGGTTTTATAATTTGTTCATTTAGTTGAGTCACTCCTCTCTGGAATGGGTACACATCTGGATCTCTTCCAGACAGAAGGCCAAGTAGCTGTCCTCCCTGCATAGATGGGTGAGGGTTTCCAGTGCTTCATCAGCTTGTTAAAACATTTCAATTTCTGTCTCATCATATACTGGTGCCTTGTTTTTAGTTTGAATTTTTCCCTTCAATATCATTGGTTCTGTTAATATTATATCTCTTGAAATGGCTGAATGTAAGCCAGCTTGGTTTTGTTGTTGTTGTTGTTGTTGTTGTTTCATCTGGTGACTGTGTTCTTTTCATTGTTTGGTGTTTTCTCCATTAATCTAAGTTAAATGTTGTTCTTGTGACTTGCTGCTGTCAAATTGGTTCTGACTCACAGCAACACCAGAGTTCTGTGCCATCCTATGATTGTTATCATGTCTGAGCACATTGTTGCAGCCACTGTATTCTTCCCTTGGAGGGCTTTCTCTCTGTATTTTCCACTTTACCAAGCTTGAGCTCCTTCTCTAGAGGCTAGTCTCTCCTGATAACATGTCCAAAGTTAGTTCCCATTCACAAGAAAATACCCTCATTTCATGTTTTCTGCCTTGAGAATTCATGTGGGATGTTGATTTTGAATATTTTCTCTGTATTATGTTTCCCTTCTATTTTGATTTTTTGAATACTCTTATCATGAATGGATGTTGAATTTTGTCTAATGCCTTTTCTGCATCCATAATATGGTCATGTGACTTTTTTCCTGTGCTTTTATAATGTAATAGATTATTTATTATTTTGAACCACCCTTGTTTTTCTGATATGAAATCACATTTGCTCATGGTATATCATTATTATTACTATATATTTCTAGATATTATTTGTTAAGATTGCCTTGAGATTTTTGCATCTATTCTATATATACATATATAGTCACACACATATATATGTATATATTCTTCTTTTGTTCTAAATCTCCCTGATTTTGGTTTAAAGGTGATGCATTTTTCATAAAATGAATTTGGAGATTTTCCTCCTTTTTATATTCTGCAGTTGTTTGAGTGAAAGAATCAGTCAGTGGAACTGTTTGGTTGCAGATTTTTCATCCATTATGGGAATTTTTAATGACTCGATCAATTTTTCCATTTCTTCGGGTTCTGTCAGTTTATATCTTATATTTTGAGCAAAAATGGGGAAAACTTCAATGAACAGAAGAATATTGTAAGGTTCAGGAAACTATCTCTTTCTTCAGCCTTCCCAAATCTTTTTTTTTTTTTTGGGGGGGAGCATCACTGTCATCTGGTGGTGAGAGTAGGAGGCCCAGCCATGCTCCTGGAGAGCTGCTGCTGGATTTGAATCTCCAACCCATTGGGCCACAGTCCCAACCACAATCACTACACCACCGGGGCTCAGCCCCCACAAATCTTCTTCGATGTATTTCTTTGTTTATATTCTCTCTAACCCACTGTGCCTGCATGATTTCTTTGTTTGGTTATAATAAATACATATTGGTAGTATCTGTTAGATGTATAAGTCAATTTAGTGAACTATCCAACCCACTAAAGATGGGACGAGAAAATACCATGTAGATAGCGGGTGCCAGAGGGGAGAAGTTGAGAAGTGGAGATATGGGTTTTATGCATATTTTCACACTTAGTCTGAGGTAGTGTATAGACCAGATTGACTACAGAAATAATCCAGGGGCATTCATGTATGTTTAAGAAAGAACTTGAGACCACAGAGCAATTTAATATTGAGAAAACATCTCAGCCTCATCAAGATCAAATCCATAAGTCTGATAGGAGCCCCTATATTCAATAGTGGTCCATAAATTCCTCTTCAGACTCACACAGCACATGTAATGATGCTGAATGCAAGAAGATCACATGGTGGAAAGTCTTTAGATCCAAGCCAGTGCTGGCTTTGCCTGCCCTCTGAGTGTGTCTTCTCAACAGGAAGGTGAAGCAGAGACAAAGTGTGGCCTGCCTCTAGGGAAAGAGGGGGTACCCAGAATCCTCATGAGAAGGCCATGACCACAGTGATTCATTGGCAGACCGTGACCTAAGTGACAGGCTGGAAGCCACTCCTTCACTCTTCATACCGCCAAGTTGACAAAAGCATATGTAATGACCACAGGTAGTTTATTATAAACATACCTTATAAATAGGCTCACTCTATTCTTGTAGTCTCTTGTATCAGGTGGGCACTTCATGAAGAACTCATCAGATTTGGTCCCAGTGCATCTCCATCATCTAAAATTATGACTAGTTTGAGGCATAAGCTATTTATAAAATGAGGAACCCAACTGATGTTTTTAGATTTATATTTTATTTTCTGTTCCCCAAAACAAAGGAACAAGGCTTCAGAGATACGCCTGACAATGGAACTATCTTTTCCATGGAAAAATTTTGTGTCAAAAATTAGTGCGATTAGGTCCACAAGAAAATTGAAAACATCTGTTTTATCAAATGTCTGCATAATTATGCATTGCTTTCATAAATGTTTATTAAATAGCAAGTGATTTACATGGACTATATTGCAGCATTCTCTGGCAGGCAATACTATTTTATGAGAGACAATATATCCTCATAACAGCTTATTATAAACTTGAAAAAATTGTAAATGAAACAGCAACTTAAGCAAATTTACTTAATTTCCCAGGATAGCTTATCCCCATGCCTAATGAATTGCATTTAAAAAAGGCTAGGGATGCCTACAGGTCAAGATTATAGTAGGATAGTGTAGTCATTGTAGCCTAATGAGGCAAGCAATTAATTCAATATTCAATGCTAAATCTTACTCTAAATATATTACTCAAAGTAATTTCTTTTATATTTTGTGGTATGATATTAAACACTCTCTCTCCTATTTCCCTTGTCCTCTCAGTAATATACAAACTAATACTTATTTATTAGTAATTACCAATGATAATAAAATATTGTTTGCCAATTTTATAGAGTAACTGTAACAATGATTTAAACATAACCATTGTGAGGATGGTGCAAAGGCAGACTGTGCAAGCTTATATTCAGAAATTCTTATGCCTGACATGCTTTTAAAACTAATGTTTTTAGCTGGTTACCAAGTTGTATTAAAACATCCCCTATGTAAAAGGATGTTGTCATCTGATTTATTATAGCTATTATTTTAGGATCAAGTGTATTATATCTTTGCTTAATTCCTGAAAGAACAGTACTAAATTTCTTGCTGCTCAAAGTGTTATGTACTTTTCATAAACTATATCTTTAAAAAATCTAATTCCATACCTCAATTTAGAATTTCATTCATGCTTAGCTCTTTATTCAAATGTGGCCTTATTCCATAATATCCGTTCTGAAAAGTCCACTTAACTCAATGGTTCCCAGTGGCCACTGATAATAATTCTTCTAAGTAGAATGGAATAAAAGGAAGTGTTTGAGCATTAAAAGCCAAATGAACAACTATGCAACATTCTAGTGGGAACTGAAGAGTGCAGTGAACAAAGAATCTCTACAGAGGTCCAGGACCAACAGGAGAGAATGTGTGAGGGTCTTCTAAAACTGGGATCCTTGAGAATTTCTGCCCTGGATATAAATCAGTGCCACATTTTTTGAGGGAGTGAGCTGATTCACCATATTTTGTCTTTTCATCTGCCTTTCTAAGAATGGACACTGTGGTTCAGATTCTTGAAAACTTCGTGTAAATTTTGAAACTCGTTCTAAAATTCAAGAGAGGAAGAGAGTGTGGTTAGTGAAGAAATCTTCAGCAAGATTGACTTGGAAGATGGTTTGTGTAGCATTCCCTGGAAAGGAAGTTTATGTACTTATTTAAAAGAACTGTTTGCCAGATTATCTCTGAGATTTCTGTGTTAAAGGGTGGATTAGTTAACTTTGAAACATTTTAACTTGATCCTGTGTTTTAGAAGTAGGTAATTCTTGACTCCTGTAATTATCGTTACTTATTCCTCCACCCCCACATTTTTGTTTGAATGGTCTCCTCTCTCTGTGATCTCTTTATCACTGGGTTGAGTTGTATCTGTTCTATAATTAACCTTGCTTCTTTACTTATAACAGTGTACTCAAAATTTATTCTACAGAAACCATAGCAGAAATACACATATTGTGATATAAAGGAAAATATGCAATTAAAATGTTTTTATGTAAGAAGCAAAACTATGTCAACTATAGAGAAGAAGAAATTTGTATAAACAGAAATAAATAAAAATATATACCTGAATTCTTATCTTTGAGTCACACAAATGGTCTGTTTAATAGGGTAGGAACACTTATCAACATTTTATCAGATATCAGTGTTCAATGGAGCTGAGTTTTACATAGTGGCTTAGAATTTTTATATATAGGAAAAAAGTGGACTTGTTTTTTCTTTCCAAATCTAATATTATTATAGTTTTATAGTCACACTGTACATATCTGAGAGGCAGGTAGCTAAGATAATTTAAACATTTAATTGGCAGCTGTCTAAACATTTTTTTCAACCCAAGCCTGTAGTGTGTCAATAATGTATTTAAAATTGGACCGTCACCCTTTTCTTTCTCTTGAATTAAGTCTTCTTGCTATTGACAAAACTTTATGGCTCTGAATATTAAGGTGTTTCTTGTTGCTACAAATTCTGCACAAGAAATAAACAGATAAGTAACTTTCTGATGACACATATCATCTGAATATATAAAACTCTTTGCCAATAACTGTGATTAATGCTGTAGAATAGATGTTGAATCCATATCTTTCTCACATTTTGATAGATTCAATTAGGTTAGACTATATAATTCCTCCCTCCATGCTTCTAAACATCATGTCAATGCAAGAGTGTGTAGAATGATTAGCAAATATCCAATATTACAAAATCAGCTTATGGTTCTTATTCCCCAACAAAATGTCCTTTGAGGCACATGGAAATGAAAGTACATTGAATAAAACAATCAATGATGCATTTCCCTTACTTCCATGTCATTCTGACATGCCCTGAAGAAATTCATCCAGAAATTAAAATGGAGACTCATCAAAAATAATTAACATGTACTGAATTATATATAGTTTTCATTCATTTTCAAATATTCAGACATCAATATGAGGTGACAAGGGACTATTTTGCTTTTTTGTGTTTTTTTCCTAACTGACGATAGCTAAGATCAGAGATGATGATTAATTTGCCCCAAGCCACAGAATTGTTACCTCTCACAGGTGAAAGGACAGCGGAGATAAGAATTTTCATTTTTTTCAAAATGAAAATCATGTGCCCCTCAAATTATGCTGATTCATGAATTGTGTCAACTAACCCTCAGAAAATAATTGAACAAAGACTGTGCAGGGAAAGTAGAGAGGAGCTCTTTTGAGAAAAATGATGAAATTGTGAATATAATGTTGATATGTTAGATTGTATTGAGTCTATCTTTTCTCAAAGATCCTATGTGACAAAGTAGAATCGTCTCATAGAACTGTCTGAGCTGTGGTTTTTATTGAAGTTTTCTGTCAGGTATTTTCCTTGGAGCAGCTAGTTCGGTTCAAACCCACCAACCTTCCAGTTAGTAGACAAGTGTTTAACCTCTGCTTCACAGGGCTTTTACTCTTACCAAATGTAGCAATATCTCCTTCAGCAGATCTCAAAAATATGCACGGCCATTCTCCTGCCTGTCCACTGTAGGTAAGTAAAGAGGCAGTGATCTAAATGGATTGCAGAAAACAAATTGCATACTTGACAAAAAATCCAAGTTCCAATGATCTAGTGAACATATTGCCAATTCTTTTTTGAGGGTCTTGGAAAATCAAAGCCAGGTTAACCACTCAGTGTAATCAAGTTGATGCAAACTTACAGGGGCGTGGGAGGGGTATGGGACAGGGTGGACCTGTCCGTCACAGTGTCTGCGACTATCACTGATGGCAGTGGCAGAAAGTCCCCTGCTTCTCCCGAAGAGAGGTTGATGGTTTTGAAGATCCCAATCCAATGTTCCTGGTAGTCTTCCTCTGAAGCGGTGATATTCTGACTTTACAGAAAACTATACAGAAAATGAGAGAAGTTCAGTGAAATTCAACTAAATCTTCAGAAATGTTTAATCAATCCTCATTTTCAAAGAACACTGCCTCTTAACATTTAATGTGTTTCCAGACTAGGTATCAGGGTATTCAGATTCTTCCCTGGTTTAGCGAATGATTTTTTTTAATCTTAGCAATATCTCCTTGGCTATCATCTTCCCAATATCTTACATAAGACGGTGTCATGACAGAAACTAAGGACCCCTAGGGAATGGTAGGTTACGTAATGAGTTGCTAATCTCAAAGGGAGTGGTTCAAACCCACTGGTTTCTCTGGAAGATAAAGGTCTGATTGTCTGTTCTCGTACAGATGAGTCTCAGACACTCAAAGGAGTGAGCTACTCAGGCCTACAATGTCACTATGATTTGAAATTGACCTGATGGAAGTGTGAAATGTGTGTCTGTGCAGTGCTTTCAGCCGGATTCAGGAAGAAAATAGTTTTTGCTTTAGCACCTACAAGTCTGAAACCAGCCCCTCCACCTTTTTCCATATATGTGATTCCAACTGCAGTGTCCCTACAGTACAGAGTAGAATGTCCCCATAAAGCTTCCAAAGTTGAACATATTTACAGAAGGTAATGCCACATCTTTCTCTCATAGAGCTGCTGGTGGGTTTGAACTGTTGCCTTTTTGGCTAGCAACCCCATGTTTAACCCATTATGCTACTAGAACTTAGTCCCAAATCTGGTAAGATGGGAATATGCTAACGGAGGCAGAAGGTGGAACAAAACACAGAGATTTTAAAAACTCTGAATAGAACCATTTTTGAATTGTTTCTTCCATTTATATTCTCTGTATCATTATCACTTGAGTAACTTTCATGTATTTCAATTGCATGAGTAGTGAAGCAAGGTATGCCATTATGCTACAGCACAAGTAAGTCACTTTAATAACTATAAAGCTTCTGGAAAATTCTTCAAAGAGGTCTTATTCCACAATGGGAATCCCTTGGCTACGAACTAAAAGATGGGAGGTCATTCATTGGGGTTCAACTACTGTTTGAGTATACTCATGTCTGGTTTATCCTGGTTTAACCCCACAGCTGGCAAGGAATTCCAACTCCTAGGAGTCCTGTAGCGATTCTTCATTCTCTATTATTGAATTGATCTAGCCAAACCCAGTAAGGGGTTTCCAAGATGTAAACCTTTACAGGAGGAGATAGCCACATTTTGCTCCCATTGAATGACCTGTAGGTTTGAAATGCAGACCTTGTGCTTAACAGTCTGCTGCTTGCTGTACAGTGCCACCAGGCTTCCTAGTGATTCGATGAGAAACAGTAAACCTTACCAGTAGATCTTCTGAAACTACAATCTATAGGGAAGCCGATTGCCGTTTCTTTTTTCCACTGGGATTTTGGTGTGGTAGAACCAGTAATCTTTGATTAGCAACACATATTTAACCACTGCCTGCTCAGTGGCTACTGAATTTTTATGAAGATCCCTAAAATATTTGCATAATGATTTTATTGCCATCTTTCCCCCTGAATATTATTTTAATTGGGCCGTAATAAATATCTTATTCTTAACCAGAGTGGTTTACTGTATAACATTTTATTATTCTATTTATTATTGTCAGTAAGACAGAGTATACTTTCCACTCCCGTTACTGAGATTTGTACCAAGTAACTGAGTAGCATTCTAGGCTTTTATGTCCACAGAGATTTTCTCTTCACTCCACTGGCAGACAATGCATGTAACAGTGCCATTAGAATGAACTCAAGTTGGACTTGACCCTGCTTAAAGCCAGAATACATAAACATGTCCTCCTTCTGGCAGAGTAATATATATTAAGAGCAGAGGCAAGAATAGCTGAGACATATCTCTTTCCCTGTTTCATAAACAATAGAAGGGTACAGCTTTCAAAAGATTCAAATGTATCCCCAGAGGTGATCTTCTTCCAGGTAAAAGTTATGTTTTCTTAAGTTTCTTAAAATTTTTCTCATTTGTCCCCATCATCTAAGGAACAATTTACAGTGAGGTCAGCCTGCTGCTTGAAGACAAGTCACAGAGAGTCTGAGATTTCCATTCCAGGCTGCCTCTCTGATTTAAACTCCAAGTGCTGGATTCAGAGCTGAAGATGTTACCATAGGTTGTCTTTTCTCTGTCTCTTAAATCTAAGAATACTCTTTTCTTTTTCATCCCTTCTCAAGATAAAATGACTTTGTATTGCTCTTATTTTAAAAATCAAATAATCTTTATATACACTGGTCTTCTAGAAGCAGAACATCTTTATGTTCAACCTTAGTTTTATGAAATTCTTTCTTAATTTTTATTGTGTGTAAATTTTCTCTCAGAAAATATTATTACCCCAAATATAGTTCAGGCCCTTTAAACTATTTGCATAATATGCCTGTGAATATTCTAAGAATGACATCAAATCAAAGGATGGTGAAGTGATAACGATGGTGGCAGTCACGATACTGAGCCTACGTATGATACAGCATGATATTTTCAATGTCTATCGAGAGCCTGAGGAGAAATTCTGAAAAAAATTAAGATTTTTTTTGTTTCTAAAGCTCCAAAGTTATAATATGTATAAATATAATAATGATGTAGATTAAAATGCTTTTATTTAATTACATGATGACTAATATCTTAGGAGGGAATCAATAACTTCAGAAGGTAGATCCTGAAATGAACTGGAGAAAGCAGGAATATGTTATTAAGAGACTTTTATGCTGAAATATAGTCGTGCCACTAATTGGTTTTGCAAATATGCTCAATGTAACCAGTTGCTCTGAGACTTACTTGAGTCAAAAAACATAAAGATAGATCACAAAATTTAGCATAAATATGAACATAGCATGCTATCGTTTATGGAAATGTAGGTGCGTGGTGCAATATTAAGTTTATATAAAGTACTCAATAGTTGCTAGATTCCCTTATTTATGTAGGCAGCATGAGGAAAATGTATAATGAAGATGGTATGTGAACTAAATTTTGTCTGTGGACTAAGACTTAAACATGCATATATTAAAAAGCTGTTTGTAGGTAGAAACGATGGACAGTCAAGGCTCTACGATGGTTCAGAAGTCGTCATCATCAAGTCAGTTCCAACTCATAATGACTCTACACATAGGAGACCCCTCCCTATGGGTTTCTGAGACTGAGTATCTTTTGATCCTAAAATAGTTTTATTGAGTGATAAGTAACCCATTGTATAATTCAATAACTCAATCATAGTAAGTGAGGTTGTGAAATTATAGCACTCCACTTTGGAGTATTTCCTTTGTTATTGTAACCATTGATATTGAGTTCCCATTTCTCACACACCCTTCATCCCTTTGGTGGACCCAGACTATTATTTCAGTTACTGTCTTCAAAGTACTACCTTTCTATATAAGAAAACATGTGAAACAAGGACACAGAACACAAAAAATGCTCAGTACCCAGCAATAGTGATAACAGAAAACAGGGAAGGAACTTGATTAAGTAGGAGCAAGCAATATTAAAAATCCAGGATGAATTGAAAGTGAGTCCCTAAATAGGATAGCAAGGGGTGGATTCCACTCTTAGTACATATACTCAGAAACTCTTTACAATGTTCTGTATAAAGCATTGCCTGTTCACATCCCTGATCTGTGGGCAGTGCAAGTAGAAAGCATCTTCTTCCGTCTGAAGATGGCCTGGTCGTCTCTAGTACTTACCCTGTGGTTAGCAACTCACCACAGCGGTAACCCCAAACCTCCTCCAAGCAGGCTGGATGTACGGCGCTTGAGGAGTGAGTAAATGTAATGCTGGAACTTCCTGAAATTATGTGTGATAAGTTTTAGATCTATAGAAGTACACTGAGCTTAGATTTTAAATTGGTTGACAATGAGGGTAAGGATTGGGACTAGTAATCTGGAACATATTTTATAAAGAAATTATGGGAATGCAGTGCTACTCATTTATCTGTATGCGTCTGTTTCAAAAACCATAAGCCAAACCCGTTGCCATCCATTCAATTCTCACATATCACAACTGTCTAGGGCAGAATGGAAGAATGGCTCTCTGTGTTCCTGAGGTTATAAACCTGTCTGGTAGCAGACTGCATCACCTTTGCACCCCCAGAACATCTGAGGGCTTCACCTATTCAGACTGCTACCTCAACACTTCACCCTTAGACCTCTAGAGCTCCGGTAGGTTCTGAAGACCAGAAAATTATGCGAAAATTAGTTTCATGGGGAAAAAAGAACATTAGAAAATAAAATCAAGCCTGACTATATCATTACAAACATCCAAGTTACATTATTATATAACTGTTGATCAGTATATATCACTACATCATTATATATACACCATTATATACCTGTTGATAGTGATTTACTCTGACCTTGGCATTTGTTCTGACCAGATGTACAACATTAATGAGTAAAGTAGTTATAATGGTTATTTTTACTATCATAACTGTGAAATTTTGGATCATGAAATAGTCAATCCGTGAGGAAAACATGTACACTTAAATTTTTTATATATGTGTTTATATGTACACATATATGTAAGTTTTTCACGCATACATTTGGTGCATTTGCTTTCAAGCAATCTGTGGTAAATTAATGTTCCCCATAAAATGTGGAGATATGCCAAGGTCTGGAAGCCTCCATCATTTATCTACCTACATGACTCTACTGGTGTATGTTTTTTTGCTGCTGCACCCGTTTGTGACTCTCTGCACACGCAGGTGAGGATTTTCTAGGACACAGTCTCTGCAGGAGAAGATTTCCAGGTCTTTTCTCCTGCAGAAGTGCTGCCAAGTTTCAACCGCTGGCCTTTTAATTAGCAGTTCATTGCTAAAGCATTACTCTCCCCTCTCCTAAGTATTCTGAAAAGTATATTGAAATCTCAACGTTAACTACACATTTATATGAGGAACCCTGAGAAGTATGTTAACTCATTTTTAAAATTAAAACGCTGCCTATTTATGCAATAGTTTCTAACAATGTCTTTGGCTCTCAATGTAAATTGATAAGACAAACAGTGAGAAGAATATAAATAAGAAAAGGAGTTAAAGTGCCATTAAATGTGATCATCAGAAAATTAAATATATATTAGAAGTGGATGTATACTTAAAATAGAGCATGAGAAAACACAGATTGATTGACCTCATACTAGAAGCCACAAACAGTTGGAATTTATAAATAAAATCACAATGTCCTCCACAAAATAATCCATAAAATAGAAAAGTACACTAAAATATCTATGAATAAAATAACAACAAATATTCCTGGAGAATAAATAGCCAGCTAAGTGTTTCTAGTATGAAACAGCAACACAAAGAAGACCAGATAACAGAGGAAAGGTCCCCTATGTCCTCTGTAGGAAAACACAGTTTCATAACACAGCTACCTCAATTTGTTTATAAATGAAACACAAACCAATACAAATACATACAGAAACTATTGTTGTTGAAAATTCACTTATCTGTTTTGGACTTTAACTATCAGCACTGATTGGCAATTCCATTCAGAGTCAGTCTAAAAGGTAAGTGAAGAGGGTTATGTATAGGATATGCCAAACTTGCTGTCCTCAACTCCGTGCTGTTTCATAGCACCATCATATGATTTCCTGAAACTGTAGCAACTCTTTACCGGAGTGGAAAAACCAGTCTTTGGCTGAGGAACTATTGATCACGTGGATCAAAGCCAACATGGCAACACCGCACCACTGGGGCTCCTATGTATTGTTGATGCTGAAGTATGACTAAACATTTTAAATATGGAAATAGTGACATTGCACATGAATAGACAAATCAGTGCAGCTGAAAGGGAAGAGGAAGGTCAAAATGTGTAGCTGACAGCATAATTTGCTATATTCAAATATTTTGCATCACTTAGAAAAATTTTTGTTTGCTACAATGTTTACATAACTTAGAAGCCATCTGGAAAAATAAAAAGTGGAGCGGCACATCACACCACACAAAATAACTTGAGGTATTCAAATAAGTGAAATATTAAAAAATAAACACATGAAGATATATCAAAATAAATAGATACTGGAACACATATGGGAACTCATGAGAGTTGCATAATGATAGTTTGCATAATGAAAATCTATAGGCAATTAATATCAAACTGAAAAAATTGTATTTAAGTATACACAAAATTCAGAAACAAGAGATTAGGTTAGATTCATACATATGACATCATGCATATGATGAAAATGAAGATAAAATATGAAAAGTCCCAGGCCAGCATTAATTGTAAAGTACAAAATAATATGCTGGAAAGGAAGTGAATAGACTGGCAGCCTCATAAATTTCTGGTGGGATTTCACAATGATTCAACCACCGGGGAAAATATTGTGCTGCTTCCTTAAAGAGCTGAAAATAAAAATACCAGATGATTCAACTGTCCTATACTTGGTATGTATCCTGGAGAAATACAACTGATAATAGAAATGGATAGAGATATGCAAATGCAAATGATAGGAACAACCTCCATGCTCAGCAGTGGGAGAAGGACTATGACTATAAACATGTACAAAACGCAATAGCATATACAATATTAAGAAGTAATAATAGGGATCTACACGTAGCCTTCTCTCTAGGGCACGGACAACAGGGAAGTGAGTGTTGGGATACATTGGACAGTGTACAGGATGAAAAAATAATTTGTAAATTACTAAGGGTTCAAGGGGAAGGGGGGGAAGGAAGGGTAATATAGGGAGCTGATAATGGGGGCCTGGAGGGAGGGAGAATGTTTTGAGAGTGATGATGGCAATGGGTGTGTAAAAGTGGCCTGAATACAACTGATGTTGTTAGGGATTGTGATGGGAGTTGTAGGGGCCACCCAATAAAATGATTAATTTTTTTAAAAAGGGGGGGAGGGGAAAGGGGAAGCTTTTTTTTTTTTTTTTTAAAGAGGAGCTTGTATCGAGGGCTCAAGTGGAAAATATTGGGAAATGTATGTGGAAATATGTGTGCAACTGTGCTTGATACAAATGATGTACTGAATGATGAAGTAGCTGTAAGAGCCCCCAATAAAATTTAAAAAAAAGTAATAATGAATCCAAAAGCACACCTAAACATGGAGACATTGGGGGATGTTATCCTGAGTGAAATACAATAATTCCAAAAGAGTAAGTATTGTGTGAGCCACTATCATTATATTTTTAAAGTTTTTTGCGTAAAAAGCAACATTCTGATAGTGGGGGACATGGGGAAAGAAGCATTTAAGAACTTGAGGAATGGTGTGTGTTTCATCATTGCTACACTGCACCCTGACTGGCTCATCCCATCCCTGAGAGTCTTCTGTAAGGGAATGTCCAGTTACCCCTGATTCTACCTTACAAATTCAATTAGATCAGAGGATGAACACTGGTATAGCGAGGGGCTGGAAACATAGGGAATCCAGGACAGATAATTCCTTCAGGACCAGTTGTGAGAGTGGCAATACTGGGAGAACGGAGGGCAGGTAGGGTAGAAAGGGGGAACCAATCACAAGGATCTCCTTATAAACTCCTCCTGGGGGGACAGACAGCAGAGAAATGGGTGAGAGAGATGTTGGATTGTGTAAGATATGACAAAATAATAATACTTTATAGATTATCAAGGGTTCATAGGTAAGGACGGAGTGGGGAAGGATGGGGGAAAATGAGGATCAGATATCAGGGGCTCAAATAGAAAGCAAGTGTTTTGAGAATGATGGTGGCAACATAGGTACAAATGTGCTTGTCACAATGGACGTGTGTTTGGATTGGGATAAGAGTTGTACAATCCCCCAATAAAATGACTTCATAAAAAAAGAAACATTCTTTGGTGGTTATGAGATGGGGGAGGAGAAATAATAAATCTCTGATAAGAGAAGCACACATGGATAAAACCAAGCTCACTGTCATCCAGTCATTGCAACCCTCTGTGGGTTTCTGGAACTGTGCTGTTAGGGAGGAGTACACCCAGTCTTTTCTCCAGAGAGTTGCTGGTAGTTTTGAACTGACAACCATGTGGATAGCAGCCCAACGCCTCATCACTACATCGCATATGGTGTTTAAAAGTAAAAGAGAAGGCAATGTTTATGCCCAGGAAGCAAGAAGTGATGAAGACAAAGGAAGCCACAGGTAAAAGTACAAAAGCTAAAGGCAGCAGAAGCGATCACTAGAATGCATACAGTTCGGCAGTGACAGAAACTACAGTGGATGCACAGAAGACATTTGCAGTGAACAGATTCGGGGGAAAGGGAGCCACACTCATGGATATATATATATGTGTGTGTGTGTGTGTATATATAGTTTTGATGGAGGATAGTTGTCATTTGGACTTATCTATACTGCAAACATATCCATAAGTATAGTAGGGCATCCTGGGGGCACAATTATGAAAATTCATTGCCCTTAATCTGATATTTTGAAAAAAATGTACTATTAGACCAGAGCCTCAGAAACATAGTCACAGGGGTCACCAAGGGTTACTGGCATCACATTGTCCTCAAAGACCAGGTGAGCTTGAGTGAGTGCCCTCCTGAAGTGCAGACAGAGATCTGTCTCTGCACAGAGCCAACGGAGAAAATGAGAAAAGAGAACAGAAAAAGAAACGTGCACACAGGGAAAAGTTAGTGTGTTAGTCCGAGTAGACTAGAGAAACAAATCCATAGACACACATATGGATATAGGGGAATGATTTATATACAAAAGGAACATTGAGAAAGCATCCCTACCCAGTCCAGTTCAAAGTCATGTCCGATATTAGCTCATATGTACTATACAAGTCTATATCTTTTGATTGCTGGGCTCCATCTAGCTCAGGAGCAATCACGCCTACTATGGAAGAAACACACCAGTTTGTGAGAGCATGAAGTGTGGAAGCAAACAGGTACCAGGCATCAAAGAAAAAAAGTCATATCATTGTGTGCCTAACCTCCAGATACGATCACAGGAGACAAATATGTATAGAGGCAAACATGGTGGAGAAAGCTGATGGTTCCTAACTACCAAATGATAAAGCATCTAGGGTCTTAAAGGTTTGAAGGTAAACAAGCAGCCATCGAGCACAGAGGCAGATAAGTCCACATGGAGGAAACACACCAGCCTCTGTGATCATAAGGGGTTGAAGAGAGCAGGTATCAAGCATCAAGGAACAAGAATCACATCACTGTGAATGAGGGCCAATTAGATACTCCCTTACAGAAGAGTCCTGGGGATGAGATGGGCCAGTTAAGGTGAAGTGAAGTAATGATGAACCATGCAACTTTCCTCTAGTTCTTAAAGACATCCTCCCCCAAATGATCATGCTCCCAATTCTGCCTTACCAATCCCACTGGACTGGAAAAGCTACACTGGTACCGACAGGAACTAGTAACAGAGGGAACCCAGGGCAGATGAACCCCTTAGGACCAGCAGTGAGAGTGGAGATAACGTAAGGATGGAAGGAGGGTAAGGTAGAGAAGGGGAGCTGACTACAAGGGTGTACACATAACCTCCTACCTGGAGAATGGACAGTGGAAAAGTGGGCAAGGGGATTACTGGGCAGTGTAAGGTATGGCAAAAATAAGAATAATTTATAAAATATCAAGTGGGGGAGGGGGAGGAGGGGGTAGGGGAAAAGATTAAAAGCTGATGTCAAGGGCTCAGGAGGAAAAGCAAATGACTTGAAATGATGATGGCAGCAGGCATACGAAGGTGCTTGGCTCAGTATATGTGTGTATGGATTGTGATAAGCAATTATGAGCCCCCCCCCCCAAAATGACTTAATAATAAAAAATTAAGCAAAGTAACTGTAGATATTGCTTAGTAAGAAAATAATTATAAATGGCTAATAAATAATTTGAAGATATTCCCTTTTTCTCATAAAGTGGAAATCAAAATATAGACCATCATGTGCTGTAGAGTTTTCAAATTTATGTTATTGTTAGTGATCAAATAGTTGATAAAATATTGTGAGGGTGATAGTTTGAAGGCACAGCTGCTCTCACGTATTTCTCCTGGGAATATAAATTGGCATAACATCTATGAAGGGCAATTTGACAGGAGCTATAAATTACAAATGCAGTTACTCTTTGAACCACCAATTGCAATTATGAAAATGTTCTCTACATTGGTAATCACACATGTGTGAAATGACATAGAATGTTGCTCTTATCCTAAAGATTTGTAAACAACCTCCATGTCTGTCAATAGCAAGTTGCTTAAGACATTTGTGGTATATTTACAATGGATTATTGTGCAGCTGTAAAAACAAATGTATAAGCCAATCTGGAACAAACTTCACACTGCATTTTAAGGGAATCCAGAAATTTATACAACATGGTGCATAGTAATAGCAACTGTTTTATAAAAAATGTGTACAGATACATCTTTAAGGGGGAAGGGTTTTAAAAAGTTGATGGAAAATTGAATTGAAAGATAATGGATTTTTTCATAAATTTTTTGAAGTCAGTCCAAAGTGGCAATACATAACTCCCGAGAGGAATACATAAGCTACTAGAAAATCAGATGCAGATGAGGAAGAATTGTCTGATTTGAGTTTTTCAACAAGTGGCCATTTTAGCCTTAGTTCATAACCAAATAAAATATAGAAAATAAGAGGAAATTTTAAAGAGGTGAGAGGTGGAAGGGGAAAAGGTAGGATGGAAAGAGAAACAGAAGGAGGAACATAATGATGAAGGAAGGAAGAACAGGAGAAATTAAGGGGAAAAGCAGCAGGAAGAAAGATGGGAGGGAAAAGGTGACATGTTTCTAATTTCAACCCTAGAATAAAGAATATACTGAACGTGAAAGCTTACTCATATTACTATTATATGGCAATGAATAATTAAATCTGAAGATCAAAAGAAAGAATATAAAACACAGAAACTTTACATTTGTGAAGTCAAATCCCAACTACATTTGGAAATATATTTTAGTTAAGAATGGACTTTAATATAAGATTATCTTTCTTAGGTTGTTACTGTTCTCCCCATTTTTGCGAGGGTTAACTAAACCCCAAAATAAAGCTCACCTACATGAGTGACCCCGTAGAACAGAATGGAACTACTACTTAGGGTTTCGATAATGTGCTTCTTTTTGTGAACTGCCTCATCTTTCTACACAGAGTGGCTGCTTCATAAAGAATCCACAGGCTTTGCTATTGTCTGAAACGTAACCTGACAGCACCACCAAGGCCCCACAAAACTTGAAAATTCAAGGAATGCACAACGAGATAAAGGAGTTTAAAAATTAAGGGTTTTTGTTTTGTTTTGTTTTCTAATTTTACAACCCATGCTCATTAGAATCTACCATATTTTCAAACTTACACGTGAACTTTGTCTATTCATTAGTCTCCATTCCACAATAGTGTGTGGGTGAATATTAGGAGGTAGCTATAAGGGAATTAATAAACAGATAAATGAATGCAAATTAAAAATATGTAAAGAAAAGTGCATCATACATTGGAATGTTGTTAATTTAATAATTTTAAACTCATTGGAATTCTGCTCTAAATGGTATGCAATTTTAGGAGGGTTAAGTGATTTCAAATGAATTAGAATATATAAAAATATAATCCAACATGTTTTAGGCATTTTTGCAGTCATAATGACAATAGTGCATGAAAATATATGCACATGCAATATATGTATGCATTCATTACAAACAGATGGAAAAGAGGCTTATTAGATAGGGCAGCTGAAAATAGATTCACCACCAAAAATGTAAACAAAATACTGCTTTTATTTTTGCTTCTTTTTTTTTCTGACATAAAGTTATTTTTACACTTGTTAAAAAGCTTCTAAAGTCTTCACCATGTCTGTCTTTTCATAGTATCTTTCAAAATACATGAGAGGCTCCTTTCAGCAGTTCACTTAATTTTTCTTCAAAGTGCACTTGGACATCAGTGTTTATTCAGAATTGGGTGCAAACTTTCCTTGGTAGCCAAAAGATGTCATTGGGATCAGTCCCTGTGTTTGAAAGCTTCATGACTCTCCCATCTGAGCCTTTTTTTGTAAGATCAAAGTGTTAAAAGCATGGCTTTCAGGTTCAGGACCTAAAGACCTCACTATCAATTAACGGATTCTCACTCCAAACCCACTAGAGCCAGGTGTTGTGTTCATGAAACCTTCATCGAAGGGCATCCTTAATACTTACAGACTTAGTGCTCTAAAATAGCCACTCAATGTGGCAAAATCCTTTTCTCTCTGTATCTCACAGAAAATTGGACAAAAATCCTCCTGATACTATGAGATATCAGAAGCATTATAAAGAAAACAAACATTTTTGTACAGCACAGAATGTCCGGTAATTGGGACTCAAGTCTTTATCCTTCCAAAGATCTTGGTTGTAATATTTTCTGTCCCTGATATTTCCTCTTCAAGGTCTTTGTTCATGAATACAATTTTCTAAAATAAAAATTCATCTATGATATAACCCTAACCTACAACTACTATTAAGAAGCAAATACTTTAAAAAATCAAATTCTAATGTCTATTGTAAAAGTGGAGCCAGGAAAAAATCACAAATTCACAGTAAAGATCATGGAGGTATATATTTTTAAGCGTCCAACAAAAATAGTATCATAGCAAAAATCTTGTCTAGTAATTCAGGGTTTGCTAAATGGTAAAATATTATAATGAAAAGTAAAAAGATTTAGAGTTAGACAGCGCAAAATAGAGAACACATTCAGAATATTTTAAACTGAAAGAACTAAAGAAACAACTCAAGCCTCAAGTTGAGATACTGAAATGTCTGTGGGCAAATATTGAAAGATATTGAATGATATTGAAAGCATTAAAAGAATGAAAAGATTGCTCAAAGCCACTGCATCAAAAAGAACTAGTCAACTGTCAACCATTTCAAGAGGTAGCACAAGAGCAAGAACTAATGGTCCTGATAGAAGAAGTCTAAATCTACACAGAAGGCATTAGCCAAAAAGAAGGCTTAAAAAATAATGGAATAGCCATTGAAGTGTTTCAACAAGCTGATGAAACATGAGAAGCACTTACTAGTCTATACCAAGAAATTTGGAAGATGGCTACTTGGCCTACTGACTAGAAGAAGCCCATATCTGTGCGTACACCAAAGAAAGGAATTCCGGGAATGCACAGATTACAGAACAAGAACATTAATAGCAAATGCAAGAAAAATGTTCCTGAAGGTCATCCAGAAACAATTGCAACAGTACATTGATAGGGAGCTATCAGAAATTCAGACTGAATTCAGGAGTTGACATTGAAGAAGGAATACAATTACTTAAGTCAAACTTATCATGACTGAATGCAGAGAACTATAAACAACTATAAACAACTATAAAGTTGTTTACTTGTGTTTTATTGACTATACAAAGACATTCAACGATGTAGACCATAATAAACCCTGGATAGCTTTGAGAAGAATGGGAATTCCAGAACACTTCATTGTGCTTATGTGAAACCGGTTCATGTATCAAGAGGCAACTATGCAACAGAACTAGGTTTAAAATCGAGAAAGGTGCGAGTCATCAAGGTTGCTTCCTCTTATCATACTTATTCAATCTGAAATCTGAGCAAATAATCAGAGAAGCTGAATTATATAAGAAAACTGTAGCCTTGGTATTTTTAATCACCTAATCTGTATGTGAAAGTTGGCTAATGAAAAAGGGAGAATAAAGAAGAATCAGAGCATTTGAATTATGGCTCTGGTAAAGAACATTGAAAGTATTATGAACCGCCAAAAAGAAAAACAAAACAAAACAAAAACAAATCTGTCATGAAAGAAGTGCAGCCAAAATGCTTCACAGAAGCGAGGATGATGAGACTTCAACTTTTGTACTTTAGAAGGATTCTTCGAAAAGGACACCATGCTTGGTAGAGTAGCGGCATACCAAAGGTAAGAAGACTCTGGACAAGACAATTGGTACAGTGGCTGCCCAATGTGCTGGAACGTAAGAACAGTAGCGAGGAGGGACCAGGACAAGGAGCTCTTTCCACAGGAGCTTGTGCACAGGCTTGCTGGGAGTTAGAAACAACTAAGCATGTAACAATAACAGCATAAGGTTATACAATCTGGGATTCTTTCATGTTTCTGTCACATGTGCTCCTCGAATATCATTTTTAAAAGCAAATAGCTAATTACCAACTTAGTTCAATTAACTGTAAGAAAGATTAACATGCAAGGAAGGAAAAAAAGAAGAAGCAGATTCCACCCTTGACAGCTGTGGATGACTGAGCACACTTGCTTCCTTCTTTAAATGAGAGTGTCTTACCTTGACAAATTAAGCTGGGACCAACAGACACTGCGTGATCAATGACATCGAAATGAATGACATTCCATCACACCCTGCATTTTGATGTGCACATTTTAATAAGATGAGTGATGGTCTTGCAGTACCAGCAAGATACAAAATATCATTCTGTTTCCCCCTTTTTAAACAAATTGCCAGCTTATTGAGATTAGATTAATGCCTACTCTTGGCTCTACTTACTCTGCTAGAAAGAGCCATTTTACCTAGTCAATGATACAAAAGGATACATTTAAACTTGATAAGAATTAAGTCTCATTATCAGGGGCAAGCTGATTCTCTAATACTAAAAAAGCCCCTTTTACCATGAATGTTTCCACAGCCAGAATTGACACACATATTTTACTTAATATTCTATATAGTCTGATGACTTTTTTGTTTGTAGAAGTCTATGAGGGTCCCAAATTTTAGGTATGTATTTGTATAGAGAGCTATCCAATTGTAACACTTATTTGGGGGCTGACATTTAACATTTTACATTATCACTCTCTTTAATTGTATCAATTATCTCACCTTTGACCAAAAAAGCTTATCAGAATTTAAACAATTGCAAGAAGTGGGAAATTTAAATAATAAAAATACATTTCATTTTCTTTCATTTTTTAGCCCAAAGGGCAATATTCAAAAATTATCTTTAAAGCTATTATTATTATTTAAGATTCAATGTCTTATTGTTCCTGTCAGTTTACTAACCTTATCAGGAAAGTAATATTTGCTTGATAGAAAAAAACATTGCAATGGAGTAATTTGAAATTAAACATTCTGTTTCTGTTGCTATGCTTTCAAACAAAATCTGTATTCTACATTTCTAGTTACTAAAATATCTTAATATTCAATAAGATATTTGTGTTATAAAAATTACTTTCTCTAATCACTCTAGTGAGATTTTTAAATTGGACTTTTTCAAATATAAATAAAAACCAAAATTATGTTAACAAATGGGAACTCCATATAAGGAGGCTAGAATTTTAAAATGGGATAACTATCTGGAACTCAGACAGTGCTCATAGAACCTTTCCAGAAGGAAATCAGAACAGATAAAGCCTGTAGGAACAGTGGAGATATCAGGAGGGTAGGGGGATTATGAGGGCAGGGGAATAGGGGGAAACAGCGGGACACAATCATAATGTTGGATATAGAGCCTATCCACATCCAGGGGGACAAATAACAGCAGTGTGGATGAGGGGAGACAATGGAAAGTGTAAGACGGTAAATAACAACAATAATATATAATTGATCAAAGATTTGCAAGGGTGAGAGGGTGGGTGAGGGAGGAGGAAAAGAGGAGTTGATGCCAAGAATTCAAGTAGAAAGAAAATGTTTTGGAAATGTTGATGGAAATTTATGTACAGTGTGCTTCACACAATTGACTGATGGATTGTCATAACATTTTGTAAGAGGCTCCAAATAAAATAATTAATAAAAAGAAAACAGACTTTATAAAAGGAAATTAGAGCCCGCTGCTTTTATATTTTATGTTCATGTCCCAGTTTCTATTTTGCTGGGCAAAATCTTATCAGATGACCAGAGTACAGGGCTTCCATACTTTACAACTTCATATCATTTTGGTCTAATATATAGAAATATCACACTGAACATCAGTAACACCTGATTTGATGCTGCGTGTACCTTTTAATGGAATGACACAATGACACAATGGGCACAGACATGGCACATTGAGCAGTAATTCTTCATCTTGCTCCCGGCGTTGCTGTGAGTCAGACAGTGACAGTGAAAACATAGTTCTTTTTCAAATTAATTTAACACCAGCCATTCTTTGCTTCTAAATCTTAGAACTTCTAGTTCAAACTAACCTTGAACTAATCTACTAAAAGTTGACAGTGAACACAATTTTAAACAATAAAAGTTTAAAAGTCTCAAAAGAAAATAACATGTACATGCTCAATAATTAAAATGTGCTTTAGTAACATTGGCATAATATTTGGACAATAACAGGAAAAATGCTCTAGCCTTGGATTAAGGGGAAAACATTGCCTTTGACTGTAGTTTCCATCTCCTTTTTAAAATGGAATCAGTCAATATTATAGGTGCAAACAACAAAATATATTATTGCTAGCTAAAATAAAGAAATGTTTTATCACACTATGCCTATTGAGAAGAGAGAGTTAGTACTTCAGGGCCTGCTGGCCAAAATAGTCTCTGTAGGAACTACTCAATCTTGGCATTGTTAACAAAAGTAACCAAGATCCGTGCATGGAAGGGCACAGCTGAAGAGGAAGATCATCTCAAAAGAAGATGTTGTTCTGGTTGTGTAGGGAGATAGTGTACAACTCAAAGAATCATGCAGATTTCACAGCTGGTGACTCAGGATTAGGAGCAATGGCCACAATGTCAATAGCAAAACCTACAGAAAACACTTCTCATCACTCATCCCCTACCGCCACTTGTTCTGAGAATCCACAATTGTTTGCTAAACACTGAGCATTGTTGAAACTTTATTCATTATTATAACCTCTGGCATCTCACTGTCTAGTACCCTTTAGATGAATAAGCAATAAACTGAAATAAATAGCTGAGAAGTCCCCTTAGCAAAGAAATATTTGTAAATGATCATGTAAAATTAAATTTCTTCAACAAAATCAGCCCCAAACTGTTTACCAAGATGCAAACTTTCAGATCTATCACATTGGAAAATGTTATTTGAAAACATATTTATGAATGCCTCATGATAATCTTTCCTTGAATTCTTGAAAACTGAATCAAAAGACAGAGAAGAAAACATCTTCCTTACAATAACAACAGTTGTTAAAATATTCTCTGGATATGTCAATTTATCTCTATCATCATTGAAGAAAATGTCTTCAGTACCAGCATTTTAAAATGCATTACTTGGGGAAAGGAATGAAATTGGGAGATACGACTGATTTTGTTTGCAATGGAAGACTAGGGGAAAGATGCTTTAAAAATCGAAAATGACAGGATGCTTGTTGATCACAGTTTTGAATAGTTCCATTTCAAAACCATGAGAGGCTACTGGGAGGACTAGGGTTTCTAAACATTTGGGGACCCAACAGAATCAATAGCAAGTAGAAACTTGTTTTTTTTTCTTTTTAACCCTTTATTTCAGTGAAAGTAATTGTTGGCCTAATTCTAATTTTCAGGGTGAAATCCTTAGAGATTCCTGCTTGTCACAGAACACTTTTTAATACAATTGATGCAAATAGCAGATACCCATTAATTCTGATTACTTGTTAGATTTTGTGATTCAGAATTGTTTGATTTCCCATAAGTCCAGGTTTTAAAATATTTAATTATTATTTAAAGGCTCTTTGAAGGGAATGACATGATTTAAAATATATGTTCACTCTTCCTACTACCAGTTTGAACTAATTTATATATCAAAAATATCGTGTGCAACTTGTATTTTTCAATATAGATATTCAAAAATAACCTCCTCAAAGGCTATATACCTAAAGACTCAATTAAAATATGCAAATTATAGTGATACCTTGATTTTAATACTTGTGTACATTAAAGGCTCTGCCCACACGCGTTTCTTTGTGTTATAACTGCAGCTATCCACAGTCATGGCTTTGCTCATTATATCTTATCTATTATTTGGTTTACATTCTTATTCCTTTAGGCATCATACTCTTGACCTCTGATTGCTCAGAAGTTCTTGCAATTGTATCCTCTGTCTAATTTCTTACTTTAGCACTTCCCCAATGACCTGGAGTGTTTTATCTAGAGCTTTATTGTCCCATTTGTCTTGAACTCTGTGTTAGTCTGCATAGACTAGAGGAACAAATTCAAGGACACACATATCGATATAAGGAAAGGGTTTATATACAAAATGAATGGGACATGGAGAAAGCATCCCAGCCCAGTCCAGCTCAAAGTCATAAGTCCAGTATTAACCCATATGCCCGAAATCGGTCTATAAACTATTCTTCTGACTCACAAAGTCACAGGTCAGTGGGTGCAGAATTCCGGTGCTAGCAGGGCACCTGGCCTCTAGGGCTCAGGGTCCATCAACAGCAGAAGCAATTCATTGCTGGCAGAGATCTCCATCTGGCTGCCCCAGCTTCAGAGGTCTGATTCCATCAGGGTAAAGCTGTGTGGTCTCTCCGCCGGCTCCTCCAGTTTCTTGAACACTGCCAGCTTGTCTTGTCCGTGATTAATCATCTCTGAGACTAACTACCAACAACTAGGGGAGATAGCTTCTCATCTTCACGAGGGAAATATCGCGAGATTTCCCAGGAGTCTCAGGTGAAAGCCATGCCCACATAGAGGCCTCATTGGCTACTCAATGGCTATCTCCAAATTAACAGGCTAGACTCCACCCCTACATTTCAATCATAAAATTAACATAACCACATGAATGCCACAAACTCCAACTTCTAGAATTATTAAATATTTTTGCTCATATATATATATATATATATATATTCTACTCTTTAACAGTTACTTTATAAATGTTATCTAAATTGAAAATGTATGTCTAATGGTAATGTATGAGGGTAAGAAAAATAAAACAAGAATAGTTCTACTAATTTTCCAGTTCCTACCTGTACAGATTTATTTCAAACAGAATAGCATTAACCATTACTCTGCAATCAGCTGATTGCTGCAGACAAGTTCTCTCAGTAATACACTCCTTTCCTTAGGTCTTGCTAGCCTGCCTTCTGGAAAAGGTCCTGTCAAAAAGGTGACTTCTGAGAGATCTGCAGAGCCAGTTAAATACAAGGCAGAAAGGTCACGTCAGAAGGTTAGGGTGACAGAGTGGATAGAAGATTATAATAGATTTTCTTGAAAGATTCAGAAAAATTCATAGGGATTCTTATGAAGAAATTTTAATAAAATTTAAAAATACATTGGTGAAAACAAAGGCCAGTAAAGTTACCATGAGGAATTTTAGATCACAGAATGCACCTGCAAGTTCTTCCAGAGGAATATGTCCTAGGAGAATTTTTAGAAACTGAACTCTATCCCACTTAGAGTCGCAATGAGACTTGCCTGTTTTGAACTTTGTGTTCCCCAAACTTTAAGAATGTTTAAAGAAACCCAATTTTAGTCTCTTGATAGAGTATTGGAATGAACATTGGGTTGCTGTGGGAGAAAGATGAGGCCCAATGCTCCCTTAAATTATAAGTATTAAAAAGCATAGTAAGTCTTAGAAAAGATATAAGGTCATTATGAGTTGGAATGGTAAGGATATCTGTGTGTTTTTTCTCCTTTTTTTCTTCCTTTCGTGTGTTGGACTCTCGAGGCTACTAAAATGGCTGTCCTGACATGGTATAATCAGAAGAGTACAGAAGTACAGGGATTGGAGAGGAAGTTTCTAGAGCTATACAGAGGCTGTTGAGAAACTACAGATCTACAGTTTGATAAAAACAAACAGACTCACTTCCATGGAGTAGGTCCTACTTCTGGCAACCCTATGGGTCAGGAGAGAACCACCGCTGTGAGTTTTTGAGACTCAAACTCTGAACATGAGTAGAAAGTCTCTTTAATCACAGCTGGTGGTTTCACACTACTGATCTTCTGATTAGTACCTCTGCCAGGAAGCACTATACCACCAAGGCTCCTATTTCATTTAATAATATGTTCTAGGGTTTGTAATAAACATAACTGTTTTACTTACTTGGGTATTCACTTTAGAGAAAGATGAATCAAGTGAACTCTAGACTACTAGCTAGAAAATCTCTATTGGAAGCCTTGATTTGCCATGCATTTGTTTAGACTATTAGATCTAATTACCTCATTTCTCTGAACTGCATTCCACCTATTTGGAGCTGGGAAACATCACCAACTCTCCTACCTATGTAACAAAGACAATCAGTCTTTAAGTGAGAAGTGGTGTGTGAATTAGTGAGAGTGTAATATAGAGAAACCATGTAGAATATAATTCTAATATTTCAACAAAGTATCCTGTTAAAACAATGGATATTTTCAATGTAATTTCTGAGAAATTTGAAAGTGAAAATTACACCAAAAACATGTTGCTTCTGTTGAATGCCATAAAATTGATTTGAGTATATAATGACACCATGTGATGGGGGTAGGATTTCCCCACAGGATTTTCTTGACTGTAAAATTAGCAGAACCAGACTGCCCACTTTTTCTCTTGCACAACTTCTGGGTGGGCTTAAATTGTCAACACGTTGCTTAGTTTGACAATTGTGTCACCAGAGAATCTTCTGTATATATGTAAATATCTATATATGCATAAAAATATGGATCTACAGATGGACAGAAATGCAAATAGATAGATGGCATTATAATTAGTTTCTGTCAAATTGGTTCTAATGCATAATGAATCTTTGCACAACAGAAGAAAACACTGCCTGACTCTGAACTACTCTCTTTACTGTTGTTATGATCAAAATCGCCAATGTTACCACTATATCATTGAGGGTCTTCTGTGTTAACTGAATCTGTACTTTATTTACCAAATCAGATGTCCTTTGCCAGGTAATGGTATTTTCTGGGAACATGCATAGAGTAGTTGGGACAGGATCACATCTTCCTTGCTTCTGAGGAGCATTCTGGCTTTAATTCTTTCAAACCCAATCCATTTGTTCTTCTGAAAATACATGGTACCTTCAATATTTTTGTCATCACCATAATTCAAATCAGTTCTTCTCTGATGCTCCTTTTCGAGTGTCCAGGTTTTACATGCATTGCTTGAACATAAAAGGTTTGATCAGGCACAGGTTTATATTGAAATTGATAGATTTGCTTATAGACACCTTAAAGAGGTCTTGTGTAGTAGATTTTCCTAATACAATAGATATGCTGATTTCTTTACTGCTTGGCTTTATGAGCACTGATTGTTGATGTGGGCAAAATGAAACCTTCAACAACTTCAGTCTTCTCTTATTCTTCATTATGTTGCCGATTGTTCTACATGTGAGGACTTCGGTTTTCATTACTGTAAGTTGTAATTCATACTGAATTATTCTCATTATTTGATTCAACAAGTGCCTCAAGTACTCCTCACTCACAGCAGACACTACTATATCACCTTCATATCATAAGTTGTTAGCAAAACCTTCTCCATTTGTCTTCATATAGTCCAGTTTCTTGGATTATTTGTTCAGTATACAAAATCAATAGGCATGGTGAAAGGATGCAATTCTAAGCTACTTCTCCTGATTTTAAACCATGCAGCATATCTTTATTTTTTAATTGCATCCTCTTCATCCATGTATATATCCATTGGCACAATGGAGTTTTCTGAAATTACCATTCATCCCAATGTTCCATAATGATATATGCAGTTGAATGCTTTAGCATAGCCAATAGAATCCATGTAAATATGTTTCTTGTTTCCCTGCCTTCAGCCAAAATCCATATGAAATCAATGCCATATCCTCTTCAAAGGGCAACTTGAATTTCTAGAAACTCCCTGTTGATGTACAGCTACAACCACAGTTTATTTTCACTTGAATGTGATATTAATTATATTGTGCAATAATTTACATATTCTGTTGGATCACTTTTTCTTGGAATGGACATCGATATGAATCCCATTCAGTTAATTGTCTAAGTAGCTCTCTCGAATTCCTTGGCCTAAATTCGTGAGTGCTTTCAGTGTTTCTCAGTTTGTTGAAACATTCCAAGTGGTAGTCAGTCAATTCCAGGAACCTTGTATTACAAGAGTGCCTTGAAATAGCTTGTACTTCTTTTGGTGCCATTTGACCCTGAATGATGCCCAATGTTTTTGGTATTCAGTGACTTTGTGTTTTTTTTTTTGCCCAAGTTCTTTTAATGCTGCCTATGTCCTTCAAAATGTTGCTTATAGAATTGTTCGATTATGAAATTTGAGGCTTGAATGACTTCTTCAGTTCTTCCACATTGAGAATTACTGAGATTGTTCTTGTTTGACTTTCTAACTGTAGGTCTTTACAGGTTTTGATAAAATGTTTTGTGTTCTTGAGCTGCCCTTTCAAATTTTCTGTTCAGCTCCTTTACTTCATCATTTCTTTTATTCAACTTAGTTGTTCCATGTTCAAGGATGCATTTTCAGAATGTCTTCTTATACCTATTTCGATCCTTTCTTTTTCATCTTTTCCAAGATGTTCTTTCATTGTGCGTGGTATTTTTTGATGTCATCTCATGACTTCTGAGGTCTTTTGTGACTTGTGTTCAGTGCATTGCATCTGTCCTTGAGAAGTTGAAAAAATCCAAGATGGATTGTCAAGTCTATTTGGGCTCGTGGAAGAAGCCCTGGTAGCAGAGTGGTTATTCATTGGCCTGCTAACTGCAAGGTCAGCAATTTGAGACCATCAAGTGCGCCAAGGAAGAAAGTCCAGGCTTCCTACTCCTTGTAAAGGTGTATAATTTTGGAAACTCAGAGGGGCTATTCTACCCTGTCCTATGAGGTTACTAGGAATTAGCTTCAACTCAATGGCATCGAGTTTGATTTTGGGAATCTGAACTTATGTATAAGCAATTGGTGGTCTATTCCATGGTCAACTGCTGACCTCATTCTGAAAAATAATATTACGTGTTTCTATTACTTTTTTCCAGAGATATGATTAGTTTGACTCCTCTGTATTTCATCCTTTTATTATTGTTATTTTATTTTTTTAAATTGTATTAATAAATTATTTTATTGGGGGCTATTACTGCTTCTATAACAATTCATACATTAATTGTATCAAACACATTTGTGGCTATGTTTCCATCATTACTATTTTGCATTTAAAAATTTTTATTTTATTAATTTTTAAATCATTTGATTGGGGGTTTATATAACTCTTATCTCAATCATCCATCCATTGTGTCAAGCACTGTGTGCATGTTACCATCATCATTTTGAAAACATTTTCTACTTTAACTCTTGATATCAACTCGTTTCCTCTCCCCCGCCTCCGATAAAATTATAAATTTATAAATTATTAAGGGTTTATACTTTTCACCTAATGTACTATATATTTATGTTGTTGGGTGAAGGTATTTATAGTAAAGGAGTCTTTATTCTTAAAAAAATCTAGCATATGAACACTAGCTTTTTTCCTTATCATCAAACCCTTCCTCTTTGTTTTCAACTATTTAATACCTACTATCAATAATTATCAATACATATTAAATATCATGTTTAATGAAAATCAGACTAAAGAATTAGGTAGAATTCCCCAAATACTTTGTCACTGATTTTAGTGGCTTGTGTTTAAATTAGAGGAATATTTCTATTATGTGATTTGATGATTAATGTGACATCATTTCCCTTGAATTTGTCCTTCCTAACCTGTTACTCCATATGGTTGTCAAAATCACAGTGGCCAATACCAATCCATTTCAGCTCACTAATGCCTAGAATATTAATCTTTATGTGTTCATTTCATTTTGACAATTTCAAATTTTCTGAGCTTCACACTCGTTTTCCACATTTCACTTATTAATGATTGGTTTCTATTGCTTCCTCTCATATTGAGTTGCGCTCCATCAGTAAATGAGTTCCTGAAAGATGTTCTCTATCCATATCATTAAATTAAATCTACATTTGCTTTAAAAGAGAGATTTTCTAGTAGTTTCATAAAGAATGCATTGGAGTGCATCATTTCTTCATGTACCAAGGCTCAAGTTTCACAATTCTAAGGTGTATTAGTCAAGCTAAGTGGCACAGAAGCCAACATAGTTGTTCAAATGTGTGTTTTCAAAATTCACATTTTCTACAACAAAATTGACCAAAATGTTTAATATTGAAAGTTTTTCTCCAGAGGTACCAGGGCTGTTACTTAGACAATTATCTCAAGCCATATGTGTAGATATGGGTAGATAAGGGTGACAGGCATGTACTCTGGTGCCAATTTGATTAAGAGTGTAGGGGTGGAGTCTAGTCTGTCAATCTGGAGATACCTAATGAGATCTCTGTGTGGGCATGGCTTTCTCTGATAATTCTGGGAAAGCTCATGATCTGTCCTCCATGGAGGTGAGAGACTATCCACTTAATCTCTTAGAGACACTCCACTGACAAGACAACATGGCAGTATGATGATAGAACCTGAATCCTGGAATCTGAAGGAGCTCAGAGGAGAAGCAATTTGGGCTTGTCCTGATGGAACCAGATGTCTCGGGCCAGAGAAGCCAAGTGGAGACGCCTGTCAGTGCTGAGATACTTCTACTGTCACTGGATACACAAGACACTGCATCCACTGACCTGTGATTGTTCTGGTGTCATTGAATGTGCTTTGTAAGTCTGAAAAAGATTTTATAGATTGGTATCAGACAAATGGCCCAGTGTAACTCTCTTCCATGAGACAGTTAATATACTGACAGTCCTTCAAGTCTTGAGGGTCACCAGGTGCAAGACAAGGAAGCAGACAGCTGAGTCTTCTAAAGAGCAATTCAGATAATTTGTTCACAGGAAGCAAACAACAAGGCAGGTAGGTCACCAATGGTCAGCCAGATGACAGGATCTGACAGTGCCACAACTCAAGCAATGTATACTCCAGTAGTGTGGTGAAGCAAGTTTTGAATAGACCTCAAATTACAGCAACATATCCACAGGTTAGATGTTCCACAGGTAGTGCAGCTTGCAAATTGAGGCACAGAACAAGCGAGGCAGCCACGCACTGGTCTGATCATCAAAGAGCAAGAGACAAGAAAAGGGAGGCTCACCGTGCCAGTTATCTCTCTACCCTTCAAGTAATACCACATGTGTTCACTGGCTAAGCGGACACAATAAATCTACCATATATATATATATATAAATTATTGACTAATTATGGAAACACAATAAGAAAGAGAAATTGCAAATATAATAAAAAGTATCCAGGAAAGATGTCTTGTTATTTAAAAGCTATTACCTATGATAAGCCTTCCTGTACATTTATACCTATTGTGGGATTGCACAGGTAATAGGAATATAATTAATACCTGGTAGGCATTATTCTAAGCATTTCATATTCATAATTTATTATGCCATACATTATGATGACAATCTGCACTCTATTAATGAACACATTGAGAAATAGGAAAATTAAATAGCTATTTCATGTTTACAAATTAGTGAATGTTCAAACTGAGATTGGATCATTCACTTAAATTTAGCTTAAATTTAATACCATTAAATGCTTATCTGACACTCCTTTTTCTCATTCTGTTTTATAAATCAATGTTTTGATAAACCATTGTCTTTAGATTTTCTTGTAATATTTATGTATCAAAATTTAAATTAATAGGTTTCAATTCTAGTTTTAAAATCAATAATTACTGAGATTCTGCTAAGGACAGATAGATTTGTTCTCAGTGCTAGTGACAACATTAAGTTTCTATGTTTATTTGTCAGCAAAATAACTTAATTGGCACTGATATTAGAAACTAATTTTAAGTAAAATTAATTGATTAATTAGTCATAAAGGTAAGATAAAGATAATTAATATGGGTCTAAGCCAGAGATTATGAAATATCAACCGAGAATGCTAAGGATAAAAAAGATTGGCCTTTTCTATATCATACTTATTTTGAATTTTGTTATAGTAAAGTCATGCATGCATGAAACCTAAAAGAAACATAAAAATTATCCTTTCCATTGGTCCAAATTGCATTTCTAACAGTTGCCCTATTTATACCTTAAAATGTAATATTATGGGTAATGTATACACATATAACTAATATTGATGAAACACATGTGTAAAATATATGAATCTAGTAGCTGAAAAAGATGCACAATGAAGAAAAATTTATTGTGAAGAACTATTTTAATCTCTAATATTGTTCTCATGATATTTGATGTGACTGCTTAGAGAAAATTAAATAGAGATTGTTGAATGTTCATATTTCATTTCAGCTGTTAAGAGGTATACAATTAAAAAAAAGTATACATGTTCCCCTCTTTAGTGCAGATAAAATTATATAACATTTCTAACTACTGTTGTAGTCAGAAACAATTTAGGTTCCTTTAATATATTCACTGGTACTCTTAAATATTTTCAAATTTTTTTGAGTTTTCTGAATTAGTACATTAGCAATTGGAAACAAAAGGAAAGATAATAACAATTTTAAAAATCCATAAGAAATCTGCTCTTGAAAAAGTCTCATCACTTTAAGAAATGAATAATGAATGCAGGGAAATAATAATCTTCTAGAGATAGTTTTGGTTACCTTTGGATAGAAAATCGAGATCACTGGATAATACTCCCAAGGGAAGGAAAAAACACTATTCTCACCTATCCTGGTTAGAAGAAACCACTGACCAATCCTCTGCCATCCTCATGATAGGTCTTACATCTAAGCTCATAAATGCAGCCACTGGGTCAATTCATCTTGTCAAAGGACCTCCTCTTTCTTGTAGCCCCTCTGTTTTATAGCACAATGCCTTCATCAGACTCTTCTCTCCTGTCTATATGTCCAAATAATGTGAGGCAAAGTCTCCTCACTCACTCTTCCCTGTAGAGAGCTCTCTGGCTCCACAGGAGACTCATTTGTTCTTTTGGCAGTTCATGGTAATTTCAGTGTTCTTTGCCAACAATGTCATTATAATACATCAATTTTTCTTCAGTTGTCCTTATTCGATATTCTACTTTCACATACACATGAAGCAATTGAAGATGCCATGTTTTGTGTGGGGCATACCTTAATTCTCAAAGTAACATCTTTGTTTGTTTGTTTTTAACACTTTAAAGAGGTCCCATTTGATCTCTTGACTGCTGCGTTCAGAAGCATTGATTGTGGAGTCAATCAAGATGAAATTCTTGACAACTTCAATTGTTTCTTCATTTATCATGATTGATGTATGTTACCCACTAGTCTAGCTATGAGGATTTTGATCTCTTTATATTGAGTTATAAACCATACTGAAGGCTGCAATCCTTCATTTTCATTACCAAATACTTCAAATTCTCTTGATGTCCAGCAAGCAAGATTGTGTTACATGTATATTACAGGTCCATAAGCCTTTCTCCAACCCTGATGCTGAATTATTCTTTATGGAATCCAGCTTTTCTGAGTATTTGCTCAGTATACTGATTGACTCATATGGTGAAATGATACAACTTTAACATATACCTTTCCAGACTTTAAATCACGTAATATGTCCTTGTTCTATTCATACAACCTACTTTTGATCCATGTATGGCTCCATGGGAGCACAATATAGTGTTCTAGATTCCCATTTAGTCTCAAGACTATTAGTGGTTTGCTGCGGTCCACACAGTCAAATTCCTAGGCATAGTCAATAAAACACAAGTTCACATCTTTTCAATATTCTTTGCTTTAAGCAAAGATTCCTCTGATATCAGCAATGTTTTATCCTCTTCCATATCTTTTCTGAATACAGCCTTAGGTTCTGGCAGCTCCAGGTCAATGAACAATGAAACCATTGTTGGGTGATGTGTTGGTCAGAGTTAGCAACAGAAACAAACTGATAGACACTCACTGTGTATAGCAAGGAGCTTTATATACAAAAGCAGTTGAATATTGATAAAAATTCCAGCCTTGTCCAGATCAACTCCATAGGTCTGATATTAGCTCATATGTCCAATACTAATCTATAAATTCCTCTTCAGACTCACACAATGCATGCAATGACACCTAATGCAGGAAGATAACAGGCCAGTAGGTAGAAATTCTTGTGGATCCAGTGACAGTGGTCACAACTCAGCACTGGCAGAGGTCTCCACATGGCTCTTTCAGCTCCACACTTTAGCATAGTTCCATATGTCTTCTCAACTGGAATGTCTCATGAGGAGGGTTTCCTGCCTCCAGTGAACTATGTTTTTCTTTAGCCTCTCCAAATGAGGTCATCAAGTTGGGACCTGAATGACAGGCTACACTCTACTCCTTCACTCATAATTATTTCAAATTGATAACAGATCATATAACTACCACAAATAACCTTTAGAAAAATTAATTTACATATTGTATGAATGATATTGCTTATAATTTGAGCATTCTTTTGGGTCACCTTTGTTTGGAATGTGTACAAATATGAATCATTTTCCAGATAGTTAGCTAAGCACCTGTCTTCCGAATTTCCTGTAGACTAGTGAGTACTACCTCTGTTTCATCAGCTTGCTTTTTGATGTGATTATTAATAGTTTTAAAGAAACAGAACATGGGAAATATGAACTTGGAATAAGGGAGACAGAAGAAGAATTGCTGCATTTTTTATTACAGTGCTGGCAAAGAATATTCCAAGGTTGGTGAAAGAACAAACAGATAAGTATTAGAAGTTCAGCCAGAATTCTCCATAGAGGCAAGGATGGCAGGACTTCATCTGATGTACTTTGGACATGTTGTCAACAGGGAACAGTCCCTGGGGAAGGACGTCATACTTAATAAAGTAGAAGGATGGCAAAAGTACAAAAAAATCACAACTGTACCCTATACAGGTAACAGCAAGGGTCATGTAAAGGATGCATTTTGTTGTCTCGATATATGTGTCAACTTGACTGCCAATAATTCTCAGAGACTAATAGCTGTATTATGTAACTTTGAAGTTATGTTATTATGGAATCACCCTTCATGATGTTAATTGATACAATCAACCAGTCATTTGTAACTGGAGTGGAAATGGAACAACTTCAGCCCTGATCCAATGTAAAAGTTTTTTTTTCCCCAGGATGTGGCTGCATCACCTTTTACCTTCTAAGTAAAAGAAGAAAGGAGCTCACTGCTACAAAGAAAGAAGAGTAGTCTGCAGAGTGGAGTACATGCTTGTGACTCAGCTTTTCCACAGTGGGGTACTCTTGACCATAGGGAAAATTGTTGCAAACATACATGAAGGTCTCTGGGCCCATGAATGTGAAATGGAGTTAAATAGCTTCCCCAAGACAAAGAAACTCTTCCCCTAGAATTGACACCCTGACTTTGGACATCTCTCTCCTGATCCATGGGAGAATAAATTTGTATGCTAATGACATTCATTTGTGACATTTCTGTTATAAGAACACTAGACAAAAAAGTCTTATCTTGAAAGCTTGTGAGTAGCTAAGATCCTCTTTGTCTTCACTTCCCAGGATAAAAACAGTAAGGAGATAAGTAAAAGCTCAGAGAAGGAACTACAGAGGAGGTGGATGTGAGTCATTGGATCGAGATGGTGGGGCAGGTGGTACAGGCCTTGCATCTGGAATCAGATGCTTTCCTCATGTGCCTCAAATGTGCACTGAGAACACAGATGGAGGAGGTGATGAGGCTGTGCACTGGGGAGTTGAATGATGGCATAACCCCTAATAGGAGTGACTCAAAAATTGCACTTACTGGAACTGAATTGCCAACAGTTGGTGAAAAGGTTGACACTGAGAAGATTATTCACATTCACTCTGGCATCAACTTGCGACATTCTGATACAAGGAAGGACCGAGTGGAGATTTTTCCAAACCAGTTGTAAGTGGCTCTCACTGAGGTAGACCTGTTGGCTGAACTCACAGGTTGCCCCATGAGAGTTGTGGGCTGGTACCTTTCCCATTCTCATATAATTATTTAGCCTTCTCATGTTGACGTTCACACACAAGCCATGTACCAGGACTTTCTTTTTCTCCTTTTTCATTGAAGATAAAAACACCAAGCCTAGCTGGGTGCTGTACATTTGCTTCCAATCTGTACTGTCCCAGAAGAGCTCAAAGTATGAGGGAAGCAAAATCCCAATCAACGTTGTGCATCATGTCACCATAGGGAAAGTATGCCTATAGAAGGATCCACAACCTTACTCATCTGGACCCAGTAATGGTTCCACGTTCAAAGATCCATAAGGGTTCCCTGTTCATCAAGAACCTGTGCAGACAGATGTCAACAGTCAGCGGGCCCCTCCTGCAGCGGTTGGAGGATAGACTGGCGCAAAACCACTAGCACTGTAGGAGTTGCAACAAGAAAAGAAGAGTTTATGCAAGAGTTTTCTTCCCTCAAATAAGGACAGAGATGAAATGGGGAAAGGCAAAATACCCAGATGTAAAATTAATTACACTAAATCCATTTTGAAGATGTATAAAAGTGGAGGACTCACATAAAACTGATTTCAAGACTTACCACATAAGGCCACAGTAAAGTTGGCGGAGGATGGACACACAGAAACAGGTCTATACAAATATATACAAGTGATTATTGACAAAGATGCAAGCACCAGTAAACAGAGGAAAGGATATCTTTTTTCACAAGTGGGCATCCCTAGACACACACTTAAAGGGGTGGAGGGATTAAGAATATGAATTTCAACCTAAACTGCCTTATTTTTTTTAAATAAAAAGTACCTTAAAATTAACTGAATGCAAATGCAAGTTATCAAACATTTAGAAAATAATTGGAGAGAAGTTTCAGGATCTAGGGTAAGCAGAAAATTCTTGGATTTTCCCATGAAAGCTTGAACCCCCAAAGTAAAACATTGACATATGGGACTCCATCCAAATTTAAAATTTTTGCTCTGCAATAAGGAAAAGAAAGGAAAGGAAACGCTACAATTTGAGGGAACTTCTATATAACCTTTGATGTTTCTTACCAATCTAGAAAATACAAAGAATGGTTAAAACTCCAAAGAAAAAAAAGTCAAGAATCAGGCAGAAGACATGAATAGATATTTGAAAGAAGATTTTTGAGGCTGAGCCCCAGTGACATACTGGTTGTGTGCGGGACTGCTGCCCACTGGGTTGGGAGATCAAATCCAGCAGCAGCTCTCCAGGAGCAAGGCTGGGTCTCTTACTCCCACCAGAGGGCAGTGATGACCACCCCCCCAAAAAAAAAGGAATATTTGTGAGTGGTAGCAAACATATGGAAAAATGTTGGTTACCATTTGTCAACAGGGAAATAAAAATTAATATATTGTGGTATCATTATACATCTATCAGGATGGCTAAAGGGAACATAGTGATAATACTAAATGCTGTTGAATTTTGAACAAAAAAACTGGACATATTAAAGCACTATATCCCATCTATCTGATGGGAAAGTAAAACAGTACAACCACTCTAGAAAAGAATTTGGAGGGACCCTGAGGAAGATGGTGGCCAGATAGGGAACTCACACCCGGAGCTCCTGGAAATTGGTGAGTGGGGGAGATTTGGGGCTGGGTGGGGCTGCTGAATTGGTTCGGTTACCCCCAAGAAAGTTTAGAGCCCTCCTCTGAACCAGAAGCAGACCCAAACCACACACCAGCACTCCCCACAGACAACGGCACTCCCCATGGATGCTGCCATTTCCTTTGTGGCAGAGTTTAAGTTATCTGCTCTGCAAATGTCCTTGGAGAGGTCCGCATTGCATCAGATTGCATTAGCGCCTGCATAATTTTCAGCCAGTCCTCCCCACCACAGGGTGCCCAGGGTCTCATGGTGGAGACACTCCACACAGACCCTCACCCTTTCCCTGTACCCCACTCCCAGAGATTCGTGTCCTAGTGGAGCAGCCAACTATCCCCTCTACCACTCCGGAGACCCAAATCCAGGGGTGTCATAAGGCAGCCAGAGGCTTTTTGCCCCACCACCTGCCTTTGTGATCAGTCCCAGCCAGCCCCCTCTCTGCCAGGTTCCTGCCCCCCGACACCACACACACTCAGAAAGTCTCACTACAGTCACTACACTTAGGACCCACTAGACAGTGGACATAAGTGAGGCAGATCCTGCTCCGGCTTGGCAGTAGGGACAGAGCATTAGGGGCTAGTCCAAGGCCTTCCTATCTCCCAGCTCAATCACACACTCCCCTCTATGCTCTGAGCCAGTGGTGAATCTGCACACCAGTGGGAGGCCTCCCCTCCCTCCAGTATACCGTGGGAAGTACTCCTAGCCAGGATCAGATCACCCAATCCTCAAACCATCCCCTAAACTCACTCCCCTGCACTTGTTTAACACTTTCTATCAGACCTGCAATGTGCTCAGTTGCAAAAAATTCTTAAGGTGATCTGAAGGAAGCTGTAGCACAAAGCATAGGAAAAAGTGAAGGGAACTGCAGCAGGACAAAGGGGAAACACAATCCCTCAAGGCTATGGGCTAAAGGCAGCCTACAGAAAATCCAACACCAGCCTCCCAAAGAGAGATCCCCGGGCTCTGAGACACCAAGGGACATGACACCCAATACAAGTAATCAAACAAAAACCAGTAAACTGCTTCCACAATGTCAAGAAAAAAGAAACCGAATCCAATGGAAGATGACCAGCTGGACCTAATGGCAGTCATAGAAAATGCAGATGTTGATCAATCACAGAGAGAAATCTTCAGAATGTTGCTAAGGCATGTCTCAATATGATTGATACACTACAGAAGAAGGAAGAATTGATAAAGGAGATGAAGGCCATGAACCAAAGGGAAACACAAGAACTAAGGAGTGATCTAACAAAAACTAGTAGTAAACATTCAGATTTCACCCAGAGAATGGAGGAGGCAGAGAATAGGACAAGTGACCTAGAAGACTCACAAGCAGAAACTAGTAAACATGACAAAGTCTAACAAGTCTATCAGAGAAGCAGAAAAAAAACCTCAGAATTTTGAAGCTATGAAACATTAGAATTATTGGTCCACCGGAGGAAGGTGGATCAAGTAAGCCAACATTCAAAATAGTGATGGGATGCTTGAAGGGAAACTTCCCTATATTCCCTCTCAGAATGGCCAATGCACAGAGAGGATCAAATGGCCAGCCCCACTATGAACTATGGCTTCCCTCCTTAAACCAAGGCCCTGCAGAGACAACAGTGGAGAAACAGGATTGGGATTATACACTGCCTGACTCAACCACATCATGACAAAAGACTAAGGATGTGCAACAGAGCATTGAGTTCCAGCTGGAGTGCCAAGAATATACTTTGGGGCCAGGGTATGGCATTCATCAAACTGAACTGGGGGGGCACTCTGTGAGGTCAACACACAGACCCTGAACTGTTCACTATTTTGTTATTATTTTTACCTATCTATCTTTCTACCTATCTATCTATGTATCATATATATATATATATACACACATACATATATATACTGGACATTGGAGTTTCTTTGTTGTGACCATTATTTCAATTTCTTTGGTTGCTTCACCTTAGGATGCCTGTGTTTTTTGTATATATTGTTATCTTTGCAGGTCTATGTAGATACTATAGGTTGGATGAACAATCTGGAGGTGAAAACGATAGGAGTGATGGTTCTGGGGTTGGGGGTGGGGTGGGTAGGGTGGGAACATGGGAGATAGGGAGGAAGGGGAAAGGCAGTGGTGTTGACTAGCCTAGGACCAAGGGAATAAACAAGAGATTCAAAATCAGTGACAAGGTGGGTGTGAGAGGCACAGCAGGGGTTGATCAGGTGTAATGTAACAGAGAGAAAATACTGAAATGCCAATAGAGACTGAGAATGATAGTGACAACAAGAGAAAAGTAAAAGGAAGTAGAGGAAAGAACTGGGTTGTAAAGGGCAATTACAGACGTCTAAATACAGGCATGTCCATAGATGAATATATTCTTATAGGATGATGGGGAACTTGATCAATGTGCATATACTTACAGGGTTAGTATTAGGACAGCAGATGGGCATTGGACTTCCACTCAAGTACTTCCTCAGTGCAAGAACACTTTGTTACATTAAATTGGCATTCCATGATGCTCACCTTCCCAACACGATCAATGAAAAACAAATGTGTGCATAAACCACGTGAATAAAGTGGTGAATAAAGTGGATGGTGCCTGACTCTCAAAAGATATAGTGTCTGGAGTCTTAAAGGTTGAAAGTAAACAAGTGGCCATCTAGCTCAGAAGTAGGAAAGCCCACATGGAAGAAGCACAACAAATGGGTGCATGACCAAATGTGGTGAAGAAAGCTGATGGTGCCTGGCTATCAAAAGATATAACATCTGGGGTCTTAAAGGCTTGAAAGTAAACAAGTGGCCATCTAGTTCAGAAGCAACAAAGCCCACATGGAAGAAGCACACCAGCCTCTGTGACTACGATGTGTTGAAGTAATCCCAGTGTCAGGCATCGACAAATTAATAATTGTATCATTATAAATAAGGGGGAGTACTGAGTGGGGACCCAAATTCCATCAATGGGTGAAGTGACATCCCCTCTCAGAGGAGTTGCAGGGAGCAGAGGTGTCTGTCGATGTATCGTGTATGAGGTATGCAGTTTTCCTTTAGTTCTCAAATGCTTCCTCCTAGCCTCTACCATGATACCAATTCTACCTTAAAAATCCAGCTAGACCAGGGGATGTACACTGAAGCCAGAAACATGAGGAATTCAGGATAGATGATCCCTTCAGAACCATTGGTGGGTGTAGTCATACCGGGAGGGTGGAGTGGAAAGGGGACCTAATTACAGGGATCTACATATGACCTCATTGGAGCATGGACAGCTTAGAAGTGGGTGAAGGGACACAATCAGACAGAGTACGATATGAAAAAGTAATAACAATGTGTAACTTATTAAGGGTTCATGGGGCAGGAGGAGTGCAGAGAGAGGGGAAACATGGGGAACTACTACTGGAAGCCTAAGTGAGGGAAGATGTTTCAGGGGTGATTATGGCAACAAGTGTGCAAATGTGGTATGCATACAATTGACATATGTATTCATTGCGTTTAGAGTTGTATGAGCCCCCAATAAAATGATTTATTAAAAAAAAAGAAAGGGGAACCGATTACAAGGACCTACATATAACTCCCTCCCTTGGAGACAGACAACAGGAAAGTGGGTGAAAGGGATGATGGACTGTGTAAGACATGGAAAAATAACAATAATTTAAAAATTATCAAGGGTTCATTGGGAGTGGGAGGTGCAAAGTTAGGGGGGGGGAAAGAGAGCTGATACCAATGGTTCAAGTAGAAAGAAAATGTTTTGAGAATGATGATAGCAACAAATGTACAGGTTGTGAGAAGAGTTGTATGAACCCCCAATAAATTGATTTAAAAAATGAAATTTGAGATGTCATTCAAAGTTAAATATCCACTTAACATGTGACCCAGTAACTATGCTCCTACACATTTATCTCAGAGAAAGGAATCATGCAGAGGAATGTTTTTGACTGCTTTCATTGTAATAGTCCACAAGTGGAAATAGACCTTTTAGGAATGAAGAACAGATGAGTCATATCAAGAGATGAGAACTGGTAGGGGCATGTGTGTGCGGAATTGAATGCTTCTGTTTCTTGATGTAATTATACAAATCTATACCTGTGTTAAAACTGCATAGCATAACATGGACATGCACACAAAAATGAATGAATGTAAAATCTGATGAAACTGAGTAAGTTCTGTAGTCTAGTTAATAGTTTACTGTTAAGTTGTACGTTTATCATTTTCAAGTTTTCATTTTCACTGTTATTATGCATTATCTTTCCTCTTGGGAAAACGAGGTAAAGAGTACACGCTACTATTTGCACTACCTTTACAATTTTCTGTACATCTAAAATTGCAAAATAAAAAGTTACACGTATTAATTTAAAGAAAAGAAAATAAACTCTTTTACATTAGGTACCACCTCATCTACCCTGATAATAGAATGACATATTATCTGGTTACCAACTCCGATCACTCTGACCAGGGTCACAACAGATGCCTACAGATAAAGTGTGCAGGGGTGTGTGCATATATGTGTGTCTGTGTGTACATACATGGCAGAATTCATATTATTAAAGAAAAGAAAGCCACAGAGAGACAAATTGAAACAGTAGACAACAAAGACTTCCTAAGACAGCCTGAGACTATCTTTAAACCTAGAACTGACTTTATCCTCTGACATTACCTTAGCATGAAGCAGTAGAATGACACACAAAATAAAGGACGGTGCAGCTAAGATCGGTGCACTACTTTGAAGTCATTTATGAAGGCAAATAAACAGCAATTGCCCAAAAGTAAATATGAGAAATGTGGAGGCAAGGAAATCAAATATTGGAAATGGAAAAGAGAGAATATATTAAATTCTTTAAATCTAAATTTTATATTTTAATTTTATCACATTGTGATGAATATAACTAATGTCATTGGACACTTTTTAGAATTTCCCAAACATAAGTGCATATTATTGTACTATTTTCTCCCCAAACTCCATAAATTATTTTAAAGTAATATAATGCTTGAATAGCATTGCCATTTTATTTTATTTTTACTGAATTCTACAACAGACCTCCAAACATGGTAAAGAAATTTTTATATATCTTGAGTTCAAATCTCTACAGTTTGTGTGAAGAGTAATTTGCTTTTTATTACTCACCAAAAATATGCATTTGAAACACAGGGCAAATATGTATCAGCTCTGAAGCAGTGTCTGTGAGACGGAGATTTACTAGATATTCCAAACATAAAACCCCAACATTTCTTTATTCTTGGAATAAGAATGGAAGCTTCCTGCCAGATTTTTCCAGCTTAAATCTTCAAGAAGCATCTTAGATGAAAAACCATCAAAGTGAACTTTTCTGATTTGGCAGTGAACCAGAGAGAAGAGATCCAATAACCCAAACAGTAGTTTATCTTTACAGACATTTTACATTCATCCTGGTATTCACTTTCTGCCAGATTAATACTCAGAAATATGACATATCTGAAAGGCATATGGGAAACAGTGTTTTTTTAATAATGTTTGAAGTTCCAAAAAGCAGGGAAGGAAACTTCCAGACTGAGCAAGAGGGTCTGACTCAATGGCCTTGGCAGAGGACTTAATAGAGCTGTAGGCAGTTAATCGTAAGGGCCTCTTCCCCTTCTCCCCTACTTCCAATGTCCCTTTGCATTGAAATATAGATCTCCTTTTCTTATCAAGGGAACTTCTTACACTCAGGACTGATAAAAAGTACTCAAACCAGATCCACTTTCTCTCACTGCTGTTGCTCTCCTGTTTCTCATCTTCAGGAGCATACTGCTACATATCTCTGAATTTTTATACTAAGCACCAACCCTCATGTTTTTTTGTGAGAATTACCAAAAGGACATATGTAAATCACCTGGAACAAGGTGGGTCTTGAGTGGATGATCATTGAATGCTAGCCTCAATTGGCCTTTTCTGATCCTCTGCTCAGGCTTTCCACAAGAGTAGAAGAGTCGATAGGTGATGGTTTTCCTAGTAGTTCTTATCATCCACCCTCAGTTGGGTTCTAATTCACAGTGACCACAGGTGTTACTCCTTCCCATCTAGGAACAACGACACGAATGGGCTTATCGCTTTCCTTTTGGGTCCATGTAGCAACCATAGCAGAAGGCAATAAAAAAATCTTTGAGAAAGCAGATGGATTACATATAAATCACGCTTCTATCCCAGTTCTGAAGTACTTTTTACAATAGTTCTTATTAGAATGTAAGTGACAAACCCACTCTCTTGGAAGACCCAAACCTAAAAGATAATTTTTGAAGAAAATATAAGCTAGACATCTGGAGTCCCAAGTAGAGGAAAAGGCATGATGAAAAATAAAACTCCTGCTTAAATGATGTTAGGCAGCTCTGCCTCCAGAATGACATTGGATTTAATCCTCAGGGAGTGATAGCGATTAAAAAGGCTTATACAGAGTGTCAGTAAGATGACCTGAAATTTTGCTGAAAGGAATAACTGCCAACAATCTGTATAAGGAGCCTGCCTATAGAAGTCACATAAACAAACACATATATGTGGCAACTGTAAATTCCTGGAGTAATTGACCTCTGCACACAGAAAATAAAGATGAGAGAGGAAGCGATCTGGTTTCCTAATTAATATGGTATTGAAGAGAATGTGTTGCACTCCTTTATAATATCACTTGTACACTCAGTTTGCATAGTCACTGTGTAAATTCTACTCATCCATTTTATTGATGTAAGCTATGAAACACAGAGAATTGCAGTATTCTTAAATTGACACATAACCGATAAGTAGATACATCTGAAATTTAAATAATGACTGTCTTACTTGTCTCTAAACTTAGTAAATAAAGGTGCTTTTAAAAAATACTTCCTAAGTTTTTCTACTGCTATGAATCAGGTCACCCCTGTGAAAAGGTCATTCAACCCCCAAAGTGATCATGACCTATAGGTTGAGAAAACCTGAACTAGAGAATTGCTGTATCACCTTGATTGACTTATTCCTTGCTGTGACCTGTTTGTGAAGGGATGACTATTTGTCTACAGAAGGGCTTTGGGTTTCCATTTTGCCCCCCTAGTTTGCATCAGTAGAACTGTTTTGGATCTTTTGGTACCTAATACCCAATCACATTGGTACCTTATAATCACATAGGCTTCTTCCATGTGGGTTTTGCTGCTTTCCTGCTAGATGGCTGCTTGTTTAACTTCAAGTCTTTAGTACCTGAGATGCTATGTCTTTTGAAAGCTGGCCACCGCCAGCTTTCTTCACCATATTTGCTTAGTCATCCTTTTTGTCTTCAGCGATCATATCTGAAATATGAAGATGAAAGAATGCCAGATTATTAGAACAATGTGTTCTTGTGTTTAAGGAGGCCTATATTAGTGGCCCCTAATTTGTCTGCTGTCTTTTTAAATCATTTTATTGGTGGCTCATACATTGCTTTTCACAATGCATAAATGCATATACTGTGCCAAGGGCCTTCACATGCCATCATCATTCTCCAAATAACTGCTTTTCCACTTGAGTCCTTGATATCAGTTTCTCACCCTTTCCCCTCCATCCTTGCTCCCCCTCCTCCACCATCTCTCAATACTTTATAAATTATCATTGTTTTGCCCTATCTTTCACTGCCCAGCATCTGCCCCCGCCCAGTCCTTTAATGTCTGTCCTCCCAATAGGAGGTTATTTGTAGTGGGCTCTCCCTCTCTTTCCCACCTACCTTCAACCCATCTGGTAGCTCCACTCTCACTACTGGCCCCAAAGGGTTCATCAGCCTTAAGTTCCCCAAGTTCCATCTCTACCAGTGCACTTCCTCAAGTTCAGCTGGATTTGTAAGGTAGAATTGGGACCATAATAGTTTGCGGGGGGGGTGAGGAAGCCTTCAGGAACTTTAGAGGAAAGTTGTATGCTTCATCGCCACCTCACTGCACACTTGACTGACCTGTCTCCTCCCCATGACTCCCCTATAAGGGGGTTTCTAATTGCCCACAAGTGGGTCTTGGGTACCTAATCTGCTTTCCCCCTCATTCGTAATGATGTGACTCTTGTTCTTTGATGCGTGATATCTGCTCCCTTAGACCTCTTGTGATCACACAGGCTATTGTGCTTCTTCCATGTAGGCTTTGCAGCTTCTGTGCTAGATGGCCACTTGTTCACCTTCAAACTTTTAAGATTCCAGATACTTTATCGTGTGGTAGCTGTGCGCCATTGGATTCCTCTGCTCTGTCTGCCTCTACACCCTTTTGTACAAAGTATTTTCAATATTCCTCACTAGCATACTGAAAGAAGACAAAAGATGCTTCAAAAGCATTGATGCAACCATGGCTTGGTTCAGGCAAACCTCAGTCCTTAAAGTCACATCCTCGTTTTCAAAACTAATGAAGCTTTTTGCAACAGGTCTACCCAATGCAATGCCTCATTTAATCTCTAGACTGCTGCTTCCATTAACTTTTATTATGCATCAAGCAAGATGTAATTCTTGACCACTTAAATCTTTCCTCTAGCTATTATATGTTACCAGTTGTGAAGATTTTGTATCTCTTTAATCTGAGCTAAAATCCATAGTGAATGCTGCAATACCTAATCTCCAATACCAAGTGTTTCAAGTCCTTCTCCTTTTCAGCAACCAAAGTTGTGCCATATGTATGTCGGAGGTTATTAATTAGGCTTTCTCAAATCCTGATACAACATTGTTTGTATATTCAAGATTCTCTGATTTTTTTCAATGCACAGATTGAGTAAGTATGCTGGCAAGATACAACCCTGGCAAACACATCTGCTGATTTAAATCAAGTAATAGTTCTCTGTTCAGTTTGCACAACTGTCTCTTGATTCATGTACAAGTTCTACAGGAGCACAATGAAATATTCTGGAATCCTCATTCTTCTCAAGGCTATCCAGCCTTTTATTATGATCTGCAGAGTTGAATGCCTTTGCATAGTCAATCAAGCACAAGGCATACCTTTCTGGTAATCTCAAATTTGAGCAAAGATTTATCTAACATCAGCAATGATATCCACTTTTCCATGTTCTACTCTGAACCTATCCAGACCCACTTTCTGCTCTCTTATCAATGTACAACCTCCACAGTTGTTGTATGATCTTCAGCAAATTTTACTTTCATGTGACGTTAATGATATTGTTCTATAATTTAAACAATATCTGGGGTGACCATTCTCTGGAATGGGTACAACTATGGACCTCTTCTAGTTAGTTGGCCAAGTAGCTGTCTTCCAAATTCCTTTGCCTCCATAAGTGAATGCATCTAGTGTTTCATTGGCTTATTGAAATGTTTTGATTTCTGTTTCATCATTTCTTGAAACCATATCTGTGACTGAACCTTTTAGCATACTTTGAACTTCTTCAGTATCATTGGTTCTTACTTATATGCTACCTCCAAAAATGGTTGAATGCTGACTAGTGCTTTTTAGACTGGTTACTCTTGATAATCTCTCCATCTTATTTTGATGCTTCCTGCTTCATTCAATATTTTTCCCATGGAAACTTTCAATGTGGCAATATAAGCCTTAACATTTTTTTCTTTAATCCTTTCAGTTTCTGATATTTTGAGTATGTATTCCTTTTTTTTTCATTTTCTAACTGCAGATCATTACACATGACATAATAATATCTAACACTGTTTTCTCAAAATGCTCTTTGAAATTTACTGTTATGCCTTAACTACTTTACTATTATAAGTAAGTTTCAAGGTTTCCTCTGATATATTTTGTAGCATTATAAAATTCATTTGGAATCATTAAATTTTTAATTGTTGTCTGTAGATAATGATTAGGATGATTTTTTCAATGTATTTTGCATTAATTTACCTTTATACTATTATGGATTTTGCAACAGTATCTCTTTTTTCTCATGTGATGCTACATAATACATTTAAGCTTTTCCAGAAACCTAAAACCCTATATCCATTTACGTACTGAAAAGTAATTTTAATTTCTAAATATCCAAAGTGAAAAACAGATTTCTTAAATTTAGCTATAGAGATTTAGCAACCACACATAGCTACAATACTTTGAGTTTCTAACACATTTAAATGTTATATACCATATACTAAAGGCATATCATTTCTGAGAAGCACTTTTTCTCTTAAAAATGAATCCTATCCCTTCCAGTCTTCCACTTTCCCTCCTCTCCTCACAAGTCCAGTTTAGCAGTATATGTACAATAGTCACTGGTTTTTCTTATTAATTCAGACCATAATGGTACATATATCATTATGAAGATAATATTGAGAAAATATGAAGTTAGCCAAAAGACATGGTATCACAAACTCACATTGTGCATGGTTTGTTATCCTCCTTTGTGATTTAAGTGATTCCAAGATTGTATAAATGTTTTCTGTTTCTTGCCAGGTTAATTAGCATTGTCTCCAGTGGCTAAGATACAATTTCTTTTTTTTAAATTTTGTTTATTTGTTTTGTTATTGTTTGGGGGGGGAATCACTGCCCTCTGGTGGTCGTGGGAGCTACCCAGCGCTGCTCATGAGATCTGCTGCGGGACTTGAGCGGCCAAGCCTGCAGGCCACAGTCCCACACTCAACCACTTACTCCACTGGGGCTCAGCCTCAGATGCAATTTAATGATTTGCATTTCTAAATGTATTTTTTTTCCTTCTAAGAAAACACCTCTCAAAAAATCTAAGTCTTAATTTTTACCACTATGTGTGTCTATTGTACAATTGACTGGTTTTATTGTCCCAGAGTTCTTTGAATAAGAAATATTTTGATGATAGCAAAGTTCAAAAAAAGATAATGTAAACATTAGCATATTTCTTTAGAATAAGTGCAGTAGGTTCCTTATCTTAATCTACCCCAAATTATAGCAGATGCAGCATTATTTTATTCTCTTAAAGTTTGGACCATTAAAAATCAAGTAAACAAAACAAAGACTCAAATGTACTCTAACTATATTTCCAAGGAAATATATTTTCTTCAAAATTAATTCAGCGATTAATTTTAATGAAAAGTATTCATGCATTCATATGTGACCTCTGTTCTTTAAAAATTACTCCATCAAGTATTAGTTATGTATTCTTTCCTTTATCATTTCTACTTAATTTATGGAGAGCAGAGGGAAATTGTCTCATTGTCACAGGTAATAGTTCTATTACCTGTGCTCTTCCAGTGGGAAGACACTCAAAACAAGAAAGAGGAAGAGTTGCCTTATCAAAGTGGAGTAAACCTTAATGATATTGATGGTCCAAAGTTTTGAGGCCTTCATTTGCGCATAGGGGACCACCTGAAATGAGGAGAAATGCAAGCATACTTTATAATTGAAATTTGGAATGAATCTAGGAATATTGGACGCCGTCAAAAATGGAATGTAATGCATAAAGGATGAAATCCTAGGCAAATGTGAGCTAAGTGATCTGTTACTGATGATTTTGAATTAAATAATTATATGGCTTGGGAATGGTAAATTAAGAGAACTGAAGATTTGGGTACTAGGGCAAAGTGTGGTGAAGAAATCAGACACTGCCCTCTATCTGAAGGAATAGCATCTGGGGACATAAGGTGTGTGCTAAGATCAGTAGCTAAAATACAAGCATGTGAATGGGTGAATATATTCATATAGGACAATGGGGAACTAGATAAATGTGCATATACTTATCAGGTTAGTATTAGGACAGCAGATGGGCAGTGGACCTCCACTCAAGTACTACCTCAGTACAAGAACATTTTGTTCTATTAAATTGGCATTCCATAATGTTCACTTTCTCGACACAATCCCTGAAGACAAATGTGTGCAGAATCAGGTGTGGTGAAGAAAGCTGATGGTGCCAGGTGAAGATGTAGTGTCTGGGGTCTTAAAGGCTTGAAAGTAAACAAGCGGCCATCCAGCTCAGAAGGAACAAAACCCACATGGAAGAAGCACACGAGCTCATGGGACCACGAGGTGTCAAAGGGATTAGATTAGTTATCAGAATACAGGAACAAAAAATCATTGAGTTTCACCTCTCTGATATGCTCGCTGATGACAAGTGTGTTTATATGCAAATGTGGTGAAGAAAGCTTATGGTGCCTGGCTATCAAAAGATATAGCATCTGGGGTCTTAAAGGTCTGAAAGTAAACAAGTCACCATCCAGCTCAGAAGCAACCAAGCCTACATGGAAGAAGTGCACCAGCCTCTGTGACCATGAGGTGTTGAAGGAATCTGGTGTCAGGCATCAAAGAACTAAAAGAGTATCATTATAAATGAGGGGGAGTACAGATTGTGGGCCCAAAGCCCATCAATAGGTGAAGTGACTGTCCCTTACAGAGGGGTTGCAGTGAGGAAATGAACTAGTCATGGTACAGTATAGTAACAATGAAATATGCAATGTTCTTCTAGTTTTCAAATGCTTCCTCTCACCCACTATCATGATCCCAATTCTATCTTACAAATCTAGCTAGACCAGGGGATGTACACTTGTGTCAGAAACATGGGGAATTCAGGATAGATGATCCCTTCAGGGCCAGTGATGGGAATGGTGATACCATGAGGGTAGAGGGATGGCAGAATAGACAGGAGGAATCAATTTAAGGGATCTACATAAAACCTCTCTGGGGTACAGACAACAGGGAAATGAGTGAAGGGATACATTGGACAATATACAATATGAAATATTAAAAACAATTTGTTAATTATTAAGGGTTCATGGCGGAGGGGTGTAGGGAGGGAAGAGGAATATGGGGAGCTGGTGCTGGGGGCCTAAGGGAGGGAGGATGTTTTAAGGGTGCTGATGACAACCAGTGGGCAATTGTGGTCTGTATACAATTGATGTATGTATTGATCATAATAGGAGTTGTATGAACCCCCCAAAATTATTTATTACAAAGGGAGGGGGGAAAGGATCTTATACCAATAGCACAAGTAGAAAATATTTGGGAATGAAAATGGCAACATGTGTACAAATATGCTTGATACAAATGATGTATTGAATGTTATAAGGGCTGTAAGAGCCCTAATAAAATTTTTGAGAAAAAAGATCAGTAGCTATATAAATGAAGTATCACCTAAATCTACATGGAAGAAGCCTGTGTGATTTAAGATTGTAAATAATAAAATATAAAACTGGAGAAGGGAACAATCTTACAGCATTAATTTGAACATTTAGTTTACAGAGGCTAGGTATAAAAACAAGAGCCAAAAATCTGTTTACAAGTATTCTACATGGATTAAGCATCTGTGAATCTCCTTGGATCTTTAGACCAAGAATGTGAGAGCCTAGTTATCAGATAGAATACATTGAAAATGAACTAATTTCAGATGTACATAGGTTATAATTTAATGCCTTTGCTCCTGTTTTCCCTTTCAATTCATTTCAAATTTTCTCTAATGTTTAATATTTTCTGCTTTCTTTTTCAATTGAGATTTTTCACTGTTATATTTTGTAATTGTTTCTTTTATCCTTTTTGTATGTTTTCCAAGATAGGTAAGTATAGAGTGTAAAATCAATACTACCTTACAAAAGTAAACGTTTGTTGAAGATTTTTTTTTAAATGCAGGATGCATTGATAGGCAAGTGTCAGAAACTAAAGTTGGTTTAGAAGGAGGTGTGGAATGAGAAATATCATTACTAACATCTGGTTGATCTTGTCTAAAAGTAGAGAATACAAGAAAGATATTTACTTGTGTTTTCTTGACTATTAAAGTGTTTGAATAATAATAAAATCTGGATAGCATTTATAAAATGAGAATTTCAAAATTCCAAACTATGCACAGACAAAATATGTGTAGAACAAGAGATTATCAAGTGTTTTAAAATTAGAAAATGTATATGTCAAAGCTTACAATCTTATCAGGTTGATTCCACTGATATGCTGAACAAACAGGCAAACAAAAATCTGAGGAACTGGACTATATCAAGAACACTGGGCATCGGGATTGAAAGAAGACTCATTATTAACCAGCAATATGGAAATGACATGTTTGCTTCCTGAAAGTGAAACATTTATTGCTAGAAGTATTTAATGATGAAGTTCAAAGACTACATATACCCTGGTATTGGTTGCATCACAATGTAAAGACATGAAACCCTTTAAAACTGGACTAATAAAAATCACTGTAAATGTAGAAAGCACTGAATTTGCAGAGATTTGCATTTCACTTGGCTATATAATCAAGGTCTATGGGGTCAGCCATTATGAAGTCAAGTGACTTAGTGCATTAGGCAAATATGATGCAAAACAAAAACTAAACCATCTTTAAAGGGTTAAAAAAGAAATCTGTCCAAAAAAGGAAAGTTGTCACTTTAAAGACTAAGGTACACCTGACCAAAGCCAGGAAATTTCAAATCACTTCATATCTATGTCAAATATGGATATTGCATACAGAAGACCAGTGGAGAAGTGGCATTTTTCTAACATGATAATAGAGGAATGTTGAATATATTGAATGGGCTTTCAGTTTAATGAACAAGTCTGTTTTGTTACAAGCACAGCCAGAATGCTCCTTAGAATGTAGGATGGCAAGATGTCACTTCCGTCTTTGGACATGCTAGCACCATGTTCCCTTCAAGACTCTGTGTTTGGTGGAGTACAGGGTCAATGTAGAACAGGAAGACAAGACGGAGTGACAAAAGTGGCTGCAACAATTGGCTCAATTGTAGCAAGGATTTTGCAGATGGCATAGGACAGGACAATACATAATATAGGATTGAGTCAGATTGGGAAGCAATAGATGCAACTCATATATTTATGATATAGTATCAGAAGGCTTTTACATGGTTGAAATGTGAGAGGGATCAAGTTGTGAGTGACTGTATCCCAGCTTACTCTACTAGATTCCAGAGATTATATATATATGTGTGTGTGTGTGTATATATATATATATATATATATATATATATATAAAGGCAAGGGAGAGAGAAGATATAGTTGAAGAGACCTGCTAGAGAGAAATTACATGGGTTCTATTTATACAAAATATTGTCGTTTATCTGAAATTTAAATTTTCTTGTGTCCTCTTTTGTGTTTTATAATAAAATACAGTACAAAGTACAACAGTTAATTGGTAAAACATAGAAAAATCAACCCCATATTTCTTTTAAGGGAACTGAAAAATTAAAATATCAATGTCAGATTATTGATTATCTAATTTTTCTCACTATCCAAAAGACCACAGGTTTGTCTTAAACTCTACTGTGTTATATAAAAATAAAAGATTATAAAATCATTGAATGGATTTTACTTTTTTAAAAAATCATTTTATTGGAGGCTCTTAAAACTTATCCCAATCCAGTCATCCATCCATTGTGTCAGACACACTTGTACATCTGTTCCCATCATCATCTTAAAACATTGTCTTTCTACTTGAGCTTTTGATATCAGCTCTTCATTCCCCCCTCCGTCACACTTCCTCCCTCATGAACCCTGGATAATTTGTCACTTTTCCCCATGCCTTACATCGACCACTATCCCCTTCACCCACTTTTGTGTTGTCCATCCCTCTATAAGGGGTAATCTGTAGATCATTGTGATTGGTTCTCCCTTTCTCCCCCCACCTTACCCTGATCCTGCTGTTACCTCTATTTTCATTCTCATTCTAAAGGGGTTTATTTGTCCTGGATTCCCTATATTTTGAGTTCTTATCTCTACCTGTATACATGCTCTCGTTTTATAAGGTAGATTTATAAGGTAGAATTGAGGTCATGATATTAGAAGAGGAGGTAGGGGAGGAAACATTAAAGAACTAGAGGAAAGTTGTATATTTCATGAGTGCTATATTGTACTTTAACTGGCCCGAGTGTCTTCCTTGTAACCCTTCTGCAAGAGAGTGACCAATTGTGTACAGATGGCCTTTAGGTCTCCACTGCAGACTCCCCCTCATTCACATTGAATTGTTTTTTTTTTTTTTTGTTCTGGGTCTTTGAGACCTGCAACCTGATCCTGTAGACACCTCATGATCACACAGGTTGGTGTGCCTCTTCCATGTGGGCTTTGGTGCTTTTCAGCGAGATGCTTATTTATCTTCCAGCTTTGAAGACTGCAGATGCTCTATCTTTTGCTTGTCAAGCGACATTAGTTTTCTTTACCACATTTGCTTCTACACATGCTTTGTCTTCGGTCATCATGTTGGGAAGGTGAGTACCATGAAATGCCAATTTAATAGAACAAAGTGTTCTTGCATTGTTCTCGTGCCAAGCAGAAACCTTAGATTAACACTGAGGATAAAATAAAACCAAGTCCACAGCTGTCTTGTCGATTGCAACTCATAGTGACACTACAGAACACAATGGGGTGAAGTCATAGAGCTTCTGAAACTCTGGCAGAATGATTGGGGGATATGGATTGCCAGTCTTTGGGTTAGCAGCTCAAGGACTGGTCATGTTAGCAGATTAATGTGCCACTAGACTCTTATGATTGATACTATAGCTATAGGAATGTGCACAATCTGCCTGGTAATCAGAACTCAGTGTCTCGGAAGATGTGAACAGAGAGTTCCTCAAATTAATGTCCCTTTGAAATAAAGACCTGATACCTTGAAAATTTTTATTCAATTATTGATGGAAGTGTTGTTTTCAAACTATTTTGGGGAGCCTTATTTTACTTATAGCTAACTCCAGAGTAAATTTATACACATAAATAATTTGGGTCTAGTGCTTAGAGGTATAATTCAATGCCCTATGCTTCAGTTGGATCAGCTCAATGGTTTCTGGATGGGGATTCTCATAAGCATTTATTGGAAATATATTTTTATACTTAAATATAATTAGAGCATGTATAGATTGGTAACTTCAAATTGTCCTATTTTGCAAATGTATATTTTCTAGAGAGACTTAATTTTGTTCTATTTCCAAATGTTTCAAATTTCAAAGTACCAGTACTTTTTACCGCATTTTTACCTCTATTTTCTCTCTCTCTCTCTCTCTCTCTCTCTCTCTCTCTCTCTCTCTCTCTCTCTCTCTCACACACACACACACACACATTTTCCAAGTGACTGTAAAGCTCTATCATTATTTCTAGATGGTTCATCTGCTTGACTTTAGTCTGTCACTCACAAATCGAACTCGGGTTAGTAGAGAAGGCTCCAGCTGGAAAAGTAAACTTCCTGTTCAGGCCCATCCTGTTTCTAATCTGCTGCTGTGTAAGAAATTTCCTTCAGGGATTTCTTTACTTCCTATTGCTTGGTCTTTGTTGCTATTAACCAAACAAATATTAATCTCTCTTGGTGCCCATCTTCTTTTATTGTCTACCTTTTTTTAAGCCTAAAACTCTGCCAGTACTTTTCACACTTAATCATGTCCCTGCAGGAATACTGGCCCTAGGTCAAAGCTAGAGGCAAAATATGTTGTGAGGTGGGTTTCCCTCCACACTGTCCACAGCTGTCATCCTCTGTCAAATCCCCAAACTGTAAATTATCCAGAGTTGGCATAGGATCATGAGGCTTTGTAATTTCTATTAATTAGACAAAGAAGACCTTGTACTTTTCCATATCAAGAAAATAATTAACTTATAAGGTTATATTTTTCACTGGTTTGTTTAGATGGGCTTTTGATTATAGAATCAGAAATTGCAATGGAGAAAAGAGCAGGGATAATCAACAGAGAAAAAAACCTTTTCTTGGAGCACAATGTCTCACAAATAATACTTTGGTCCTAAGAATGGCATACTGTCCTTTCAAGGAAAACATTTACCACACTGATATATTTGAATATGTAAATCACACTTTGGGTGACTATGATAATGATGTGGTTCTATGGCCTTGAGAACTTCCTTTATTTTGGAAACAAGGAAATCATATACTCGTGTATAAGCCAAATATTTCAGCACATTATTTATGCTGTCAGAAATGTGGCAAAATTAGGTGGATTATCTGATATTTTGATTGACTTATACTTGAGTGTGTATGGTATTTTAATTTGCTTCATTTATGTACTGAGTGGACTTGAAAGAACTGCTTTTCAATTGTTTTAAAAATTCTAGGCATTGAGATTCTGGATAAGCATCTGGTTTGAAATTAGTACAGAAATGATAGGAGACTATTGGTAAACTTTTCTTATAGACTTTCATAGAATCAGCTTTAGATTTGAGTGACTAAGACTATGATTTTAAGTCCCTTTGCTGTCTGAACAAAATTTGAAATGCTGTTTAATTTTGAATCCTGTAACAATTCTAAGTAGTCAGTCTACGGAATCTAATTTTCCAGAACTCTGTATTAATCAAAGGTTCTTTAAAAAATTCGCCATACATTTATATGAGGAGCTTCAAAAAGTTGTGGGATATGTTCATTATAATTTAACTCATTTTCCATTTGAACCTCTCTTGAATAATGAGATTGGGTACACTGTTGACGGTCTAGAAATAACTATAGATAAAACTATAGATTTTATAATTCCCCTGAGAACTTTGAGGTCAAAGAAACCATATTATGTTTGTGTGCTTGCATTAATATGGAGAAAGAAATGCTTTCATATTTTGAGTTATTATCAGTAGCATATAAAAGACAAAACAGACATTTACATTTTGAAATATGAAATATCACGATAAAGTTTAAAAGTTTGCTTTTATATGTCACACACAAAACATGGAAAAGTTAATGCATTTTAATTATTTAATTTTATCTGACCAGCATTTCAGATGAGACAAAAATGAAGTGTCTTGTGAAGTCCAAAACTGATGTATATGTCATGTCACTTGATATTCACTTTTTTAGTGATGAAAGCATTTTAAAAACATCTTTCCTTCAGTAAGTTTTATACATTCATTTTAGTGATAGGAAAAGTGCATAAAATTGATAGTGCATAAAATGCATAAAATTGTAATTCCATTCAAAAAAATAAATACTAGACTAGAATGAACATTAGGCATAAGAAAGTATATTAGATGAGCGGTATGACCTGAAAATAGACTCAATACTGTCTAGCCAGAAGCCTAAATGCACAGTAGTGCGGCAATCAGTGGCTCGCAAGCAGTTGCGTGGTGAGCACTTACAAAGAGCTCCGTCGGAGACAGAGCTGGGCATCTGTTCAAGTGCACTCCTGTGGGAAGTCTAGAAAATGCTCGGGGCTCTTTTACTCTGTCACGTGCTGTGGCTCTGAGGTAGAATCCGCTGGGCCCGGGCCAACAGTCACTACTATATAACCATGGGACCACAACTCTAACACTGGGGGAAGAATGCTTGACTCTGTCATATGTGCTGAGTGGTGGTAAATATTTTAGCATCCATTGACAGAATTTTGCACCAGAAAAATTGAAATACTTATGATGTCTACCTCATAAATTTTATAACACCTAAATTATAATGTGTATATGACAGCACATTTTTAAACTGTAGCTGCAGCAAGATCATTTTCAACATTTTCCTACTTGTTATGCAATCCAAGTGGCACAGTATTTAGAGTTCTAAAAATTATCCACTGACTGTGGCCATATTATAAGTCTAGAACATGTGCTATAAATCTTTGTTACGTATAGTGTTCATCTTTCATTACTCTAATCAGGTTGCAATAATCACCTCTATCCTACTTTCTATCACTAACTCACCTGATATATTTTCAGCACACTGTAGATTTATTTTTCAACAATTCATACCTGAAAAACCATGATCATGAAATAAATATGGGATAATAACGAATTAATAAATAATATATCTCTATTCATGTCCACCTGCTTCTTTAAACACTTTAATTGGGCATCCTGTTGGTTCTAATGGTTAGACCTACTTTGGTGAGAAAGAGGAGGTGTTGCACTATACAATTGTCTGAAGCGTCCCAAATAAAAGACAAATTGGTTTAGAAATTGAAAGGCTAAAACACTATGATTTTAACTCACGCTGCCTAAGCTTTTCAAGGGAATGGATGCGATCACACCTGGTTATGAAATCTTAGTAACATATTTTTAAAAGCATCTGGTTTCATGAATCTGAAAACAAGAAATATTTATGAGGGTGATATATATTTTTTACTTTGTCATATTTGGGAATACTGGCTTTCACTATATGTCTTATCAAATATTTTTTTACTTTGTAAGTCCAAGTCATGACATGTTTTGGATGCATACCAAGTTCTATTACCTTTCCCAAAGTTTGGAAGATCATTTGCCCAGTGTTGTATGACAATAATTAACATTTTCAATATCTAGACCACTGACATGAAAATGAAACTTTCATCCTTCTTAAGTAAAAAATATAATAGTTTGGATACTGATATCAGAGGAATGTGCTTGGGCTTGATACTGAAAACATTTCCTAGGAAGAGGTTGAGTTTCATTTGAGCAGCCTAATCTTGTGACACAAAATGGTAGTGGTTGAAATATGCTTCATAATATTCTTTTCTGTAATCAATGTTCTCATGTGAAGCTAGAAAACACTATGAAAACAGTGTATCATATGAGTATTTCCTTACAATATTTTCACATGTTATAGTTAAGGATCATAATCTATAATGTACAGCAAAATACTGATAACCAATTCCAGCATGTGCCATTCACTGCATGTATGTGCTGTGATGCACATGTATGTAGGTGAAGGAATAATTCAAATAATGTACCAATAAAATTATGGTTTTTGAAAAATTAATAAAGAAAAGTGTTGGATAGAAAGACACAAGAAAATGAAACTTCTATATGCTGAGGGTTTGAACTCAGAAATAATCAGAATTTGAAGGAATAAATATTACAAAATGTATAAAAATAAGGAAAATCATTGTAATATCTAAATTAAATACTACAGCTATATATTGAGCTTCCTAAAAGAAGGAATAAAATTTTCTTATTTATAAAATGCTTGTTACATGAACATTTATTCAGTTACATGTGTTTTGAACACTTTTTTGTGCTGAGCATGGCTCTGGATGATACAACAATAAGAAAGGAAAAGGGGAGAAGAGAGGTTTGGAAGGAGGGAGAGTGAAAGGAAGAGGGAGGGAGGAAGGGAGGAAGAATGGGTGGGTCGACATTCTAGAGTGGGGAACAGAGCCACAAACAAGTACATATTTAATTGTTTTAATAACAAAAAGTAAACGCAATGTCAGAGATAAAAGATTCGAAAGGCAATATAATGGGTGGTTATATAGTAATTGTTTGGGAATTGGAATCTATTTCTAAGTGATCAAGTTCTCTTTGACCCGAGTTTTGAATGACCAGAGGACAGAGGCCATACATATATTTGGAGCCCAGCTAACAGCAGATGTAAGATCCAGAAGCAAAATTAGTATAATCTGCGTGTGAAAGACCTAGATGATTAATGTGAATGAAATATGGAGAACACATGATTGGCTCAAGGTGATGAGACAGGGCCCAAAAAGGATTTGGTGAGGTTTAGATTTCCATTCTAAGTAAGGAAGAAATCATTAGACAATTTTTGGTTGACATGATCTAATACATTTTTTCACAACTGCACTTGAGTAAAACAGACTGGCGGGAAATGGGAGATCTCATAGAAGCCTTATTGGTCTAGAAATGAATTGTTCATCTGAGGTTGAAATATTAATAATGTGAATGTGGCTAGTGTGATACAGATGGAGTAATGTGAGTAAACGAAAATTAAAGTCTGCAGGTAGCGTTGACAGACAGGACAACTGGTGGGAGAAGTGATGTGTGGGTTAAAAAAACAACAACAAAAACTATAGAATTATTTCCTAATTTAGACTGAGTACCTATGGTATGTGGAATAGTGTAGAGAAAAGGAAGTGATAAAAGGTTTTATTTGGTATATATTAGTCAAAAGATTCTATGTTTCAAAAGAAATGTTAAGGGAAACAGATGTCTAATGAGAAATATTTTTAAGGTAAAAATAGAAAACCTAGTTCATACTGTATATCTTGCAGATAGTGCTACTTTAATTACATGTACAATATTAAGTTTAAACATACTTTGTTTAAATGCTGACATCCATTTAACATTAAATGTTTATAGCAGAGTACATACTCTGTGAAAACACAATAAGCTATTGCTAAGCCATTTTCTACAGGAAAAGTACATATTTATTACATATGTGAAAGGTACATACTAAATGATAACTAATTTTTTTTAAATTAAGTAAAGTATTTGTAGAATTAAATGAAAATTTTTATTTTTAGAATGGAAATGTGCATATTGTCATATATTTGTGTGTACCATCATTGGTAAGCAAATAATTTTCTTTTGACAGGAATCTAAGTAAACATTTTAGATTTAAGAAATGGAGACTTTTCTAAAATACAGACTTTTCTTGATACAAAATTTTATTATTTGAAATAATAGAGTTTTATGAAGAGCAGTTCATAAATATTTAAAAGGGGTTTCTCCATATTTGCACTGAGTTCTTTTCATATTTTTAAATTCAATGATTCCACTTAAAGAGTGCACTTGACGTTAAATAGTAACATGAAATGATGCATTTCCCATTCCAAGTGCTTTATTTTGTTAAATGTATTTTTCCTCTACTAAATTCAGGTTGTTGTTTTGTCTTTCTGATTCAATGCTGATGAGAACATGCTAAAGAAATGACTGTCTATGTATTAGATAATTTTGCATTTTTAAATATCAAATCAGAAGTTTTTTTTTCAACTCTTTTACTTTTTTTCTAGAAATACATTTGGCTAAATGTACTCAGCCAAAAGTACCATTGGAATTACTAGATGCTATGAAATCAATGGGAGTAAAGTGAATTATTTAATTCTGCCTCTGATCCTAATGCACTTCATCCAGTGTAGTAGAAAATGTCATTCACCAATGATTGCACATGTTCAACCATTTGAAAGAAATACAAAGCTAGTTCTAATTAAGGAACCCATCTTCCTAAAAGATCTTTACAACAAAATGGTGTCATATGTGACCACATGTCACAAGCATTGCATATTTTGATTTTCTAACACACAAACTCAGAAATAAAAACTAGCCCACTATATAAGCAGTCATACTGATAGATAGCAAACAAATATGTTTAATGAATTTAAATAATAAAATTAGATTGGGAATATAAATAATAATGCAAATAAACATCTACATTGCAACGGCTCTCAGTAAAACCCTGGAAATAATAATTTTCTTATTACTTTTTGAAAAGTTCATTAAGTTGTTTTTCTCTTATTGAGTCTTCAAATTTAGCTGTTGACATTAACTTTTCAATGTTGACTCAGTAACAACCAACACACTATATGCATGTGTGTGCTTGTATGTAGCACCCTTTGTTGATGCAAGTTCACAGATAAAATGTAAGACATAGAAGGTTAAAAAATGGAAAAGATTAAGTGGAAATCGATGTTTCTATTTAAGCTTAGCTTCTATCCAGCAATTTTCCTCACACAAGAGGTCAGATCCTATTTTTGTTTAATTCATCTGGTACCAAATTCACATTTGTAGGCCAAAGCAGCCACATAATGGAGTATCAGAATTTATTTATATGTCCACTGAATTTGAAATACTGCAGTAAATAGTTGTTTAAAATAGAGATAAAATGCAATTGACTGTTATGTACAATGTTTTTGTCTTATTAGATTATGTCACATTAAATACTGAAACATTTTTAAAAGATGAATATAATAATGTAGAAATTTTAGGTAATTGTAATATACAGAGGTAATCAATACTTACACTGTATTGCATTACATTCCGTAATCAAATTTGATCAAGATGTAGATTTCTTTGTAATGTAATTGTATAAATTCCGTAAAGAGTTTTTCCATGTCATTAAACACTACTCTACAATAAATAGATTAACATTATTCCGTTTCCTATTTAGAGTGATAAACCTTTAACCCTTTCAAGACCAAATGATTTTATGATTTGAATTGATTGTTGTAACAATGTATTCTCCATAATAAAATGCTTCTTGAGTGAAATGGAAAAGGAATATGTTGATGTAATGTGGATTTTTTTGACAAACCAATTAGAGGGTTTCTCCACTAGGTCTCTCTGGTGTTCAGGTTTGGTGGCATGAGGTCTATTCCTTAACATTTATGCAGTTTTACAGACCAGCATACAATAATACTGGGTTCCTGGTTTCTACAAAATTCCAGAGTCATTAAATAAAGGCAGATACTTTTTTTTGGAGGCGGATACTTTATATCCCACTTTATATCCCACAAAAGGGTTAAGTAATACTCCATATTAGCTATGAAGGGGCAGCAAAAAAGAGTCAGACTCTTGACCTGATAGATCCATGATGACTGGGACCAATGCTCCCTCACAGTAGCAACAGCATTAGCTGTGTAGGTGACTTCTTGTCTAAACCTTACATTTCAAAGCATGCTTAGCCTTGTCCCTACAGCTTTGCCCATACCCATGAGTGTTTCTCATGACTAATTCTAAACGGTGACTGTGGATTGATTATAAAACACTCAATCCAGTGCAGCTCACTATTTTCTCTTCTTTTGAAATTTGATCGTGATCCTTGGATGATGGACACATATAGGCAATATATTCATTTAAGTCTGATTTTGGTGTTATGCTGTGTATAGTTGTGTTATATTCTCAGCTTTACATTGCAGCGGGAAGTTTCAGATACTTTTCTTAGCTTCAGAAAAATAATTTCAGTTCTCTAGGGAATGATATCTTACATAGTGTTCACTTGCAATCATTCAGTATGGAATATAATGTAACACTGATATAACAAAATACTTCAGATACAGCAAATTCAATAAAAAATGTAGAGCTCATGTAGACTGGATCTCCTGAAGGAACAGTGAGTTAAGGGATCTACTGACAAACAACCTGAGCTTGGTACCCCGCTCTGTTTTTCAAAACAAAGATGACTGATTGCTCTGAACGCCCTAGAGAGCAGTTCTACTGTGTCCTGTACAATTTGTATCAGTATGACTTCTATGGGCTGTACTGTGTTTCCTTATGTGCACTTCATAACAAGCCTTAGGATATGGCCATTCAAAACCGAAAATATCCTTTCACTTTAGATTATTTTTATTTAATAAAGTGTTAATCTGATAGCATTGTCTTGGTCATCTACTCCAGTCTCTGGACCAATGGAGGCATTTTCCAGCAAGTGGAAGCATTTTTTTTTTTTAAAAAGAAACAGCCTATTTTGATTCGGGTAGCACAATTAGAAGTGCCATTTCAAATAAGTCGCAGATGTGCTTTATTTTAAAATCCACCTGTTAGATTGCATTGGTTCTCTTCCATAGAGCCAAACTGCAGATAAATGAAAATACCTATAATTTACCCCTTCACACTTTTAAAATAATGTCTTCAATTATTTTTATGCTTGGTAAAATGGCATGGCTCCTCAGTTCGGTTATCAGATTACCTTCCTATGAAAACGTGGTATTTGCTTACCAGAAGTCTCATTAGTAGGCAATTGAAGACACCATGGGATATCTAGACCCGTTTACTTCCTGTTATAGATTGTGCAGTGTTGTCTTCAAGTAGGAGCCCAACAATTCAGACTATAGTATATTCAGGTATCAGCTATGATCCTGAACAAAAGATCTGGATTCTTTGCACTGTCAAATCATAATGGTAGAGTGAGGTTCCTCAGGTGGAATATCTTGGTCTTTGTCTTCACATGAGAAAGATTCACAGCGGACCCTGGTGTGTGAGCCAAGTGAGTTTTATAAAGAATAGAAGTTCTCGGTTTTACACGGGCACCCTCAGGGCGCTTCACACTCACACGTGGATACCTGAGGGCCGAGTTACCACATCATGGTCAGCGGAGGAGCAGCAGGAAAAGAGGGCAGTGGCCTCTTAGTTTTGACTTTTTCAGGGCCCTCCTCCTAGAGGCATAGTGGACATTATTGGTTGATGCCATCAGCTGAATGAAGACCCCTGGCCCACAGAGGGGGGCACAAGAGCACTGGTTTCCCGTCTCAAAAGTCTGAATGGGTGCATGCCCTCTAACCTTTGTGGCTGCCTGGGCTCCGCTGTTTCTCTGCAGCAACCTCCTGTAGGGGCATAGACAGGGGCTGCTCCCTCTCCACTTCCCGAATATTATCTGTACAGAATGGCTATGCGATGTACGCAGAAATAAAGAACATGATATTTATAATGTGCATTCCTAGAGCTAAGAAATACCTTGTTGAATTATGAAGCAAGGCACCTGTTTCCAACCAGTTGGTAGGTTTCAAATAATCTAGTCATTAGTTAAATCTTAGCATTTTATGAGATTTTAAGTGAGAAGGCCTGGTAGCACAATGGTTAAGCATTCCACTGCTACCTGAAACATAGGCAGTTTAAATACACTTGGTGTTTCATGAATGAAAGGCAACACACACTCACACACACACACACACAAACATCAAGAAAATGGTTCAATAGTTCCCATTGTTGTGGTAGCTTGAAAGTCTATAAGAAATACAGGCAGGTCCCAAGTCCAAGTCTGTGGGTCGGATGTTAACCTGGAGGATTCTCCAGACTAGCTTGGGTTTAACATTTTTCTGCAAACTTTTTGAAGTTTATTCTTAATTGATTTTTTGAGACTTCTTCAAATCAATTGTCTGTAAAATTTATTCTTAATTCATAGTTAAAATCTTCACAGAGGGTTTACAAATCAGCATTGCATCTAACAAACCTTAACATACATACCTCTATATACTTGAAATCAGAGAACTGTTTATTTTGTATGCAGAAGTCTTTGATTCATTATTCAGTGATAAAAAGAAAATGGGAAAATGGAATATGGTAGATTATTAAAGCATCACAATTCTATCCATAACCCTAATTAAGTCATTGCTTTGCTTCTTTGTTTAAAAAAAATTCACCAAAGTTTTAAAGAAGTCGAGTTTATATGTGGTACTTTAAAAGAAAGCTAAGAATCATCTAGGGCATTTCAATGCACACATTTAATATGAGCTATAGTGAAATTATACTGTGTAAAAAATTACTTAATAAGTTAGTTTTCCCAAGTTTCTCATACCAAACTTATGCATTTGAATATTTTTTAGATTCATAAAGTTGTAAATCATAAATACAACCTAGGAATCAAGAGAAACAATTTGGAAAGCTCAACCTTTCCAAAGACTCTTGTTTATTTTTAATATTTCAAGTGAATTAGATTATTAACTCTTTATATATCATTGCTGATGTCAAATGGAGTTTGGATGAAAGCAAAGAGTATCAGAAAGATATACAGGTGCTTTACTGACTACGCAAAAGCATTATTCTATGTGGTTCATAAGAAATTATAGTAACAATTATGAGTAACATTGCAAAATAACAATTCCAGAACTTTTAATTAAACTCATGTAGGAATTACGCAAGACGCAAGAGACAGTTGTTTCAGGGGTCTAAGAAGGAACTGCACGGTTTAAAACAGAGAACCTGTGTATCGTAGTGTTACTTTTTCACTGCACTCATTCAGATGAGCCTTGGTGGTGCAATAATTATTCCTCAGGCTGCCATCTGTAAGATGAGTAGTTTGAAACACCCAGGAAGTTCCGGAGTGTTCATGAAAGTCTGTGATTTCTGATCCTCTGCAGGCATACAGTCTGTATGAAATCAAAGTTGTTCTTGTTTCTGGAGTGTGGCCACAGGGGATCTGGCAGAGGCTTAATCTAACTCGATTCTCTGCAGATGGATTTTTTTAAACAACCATTTTATTGAGGGATCATATAACTCTTGTCATACTCCATACAGTCATCTATCGTCTGTCAAGCACATACATGCATTTTTTGCACTCATCATTCTCAGAATATTTGCTTTCCACTTGTGCCCTTGGTATCAGCTCCTCATTTTTCCTCTCCCTCCCTGCTACTCCCCTCATTAAACCTTGAAAATATATAAAGTATTATTATTTTGCCATATTTTATACTGTCGATGTCTCTCTTCACTCATTTCCCTGCTGTCTGTACCCCAGGGAGGAGATTATATGTAGATCCTTATAATTGGTTCCCCCTTTCTACCCTACTTCCCCTCCACGCTCCTGGTATCACCACTCTCACCACCTTTTCGGAAGAGACCATCTGTCCTGGATTCTCCATGTTTTAGGTTCCTCTCTATGCCAGTGTACATCCTCTGGTCTAGCCAGATTTGTAAGCTAGAATTGGGAACATGATAGTGAGGGGGTGAAAGCATTATAGAACCAGGGGAAAGTTGCATGCTTCTTTGTTGCTGCAATGTAGCCTGGCTGGCTCATATACCCCCCATGATCTTTCTATGAGGGGATGTCACGTTACCAACAAATGGACTTTGGGTCCCCAATCTGTACTCCCACTAATGTTTTTTTTAATTGTTGTTTTTTGGGCATCACTGCCCTCTCGTGGTGGGAGTAGGAGGCCCATTCTTTGCTCCTGTGGAGCTGCTGCTGGAATTGAACCTCCATCACAGTGGGCCGCAGTCCCGTGCACAACCACTCCCCCACCGGGGCTCAGCCCCTGTACTCCCACTAATTTATAATGATAAGATTTTTAGTTCTTTGATGCCTGATCCCTTTGACACCTCGTGGTCACACAGATTGGCGTGCTTCTTCCATGTGGACTTTGTTGCTTCTGAACTAGATGGCTGTGTGTTTACCTTCAAGCCTCTAAGACTCCAAATGCTATATCTTTTGATAGCCCATCACCATCAGTTTTCTTTATCACTTTTTCTTATGCATACATTTGTCTTAAGTGATCATGTCAGGAAGGTGAGCACCATGGAATGCTTATTTAATATAACAGTGTTCTTTCACTGAGGACACACTTGACTGGAGACCCAATATCTATCCTGCAGATGGATTTTAGGCTCCCACTGTCCTCCATAGGTTCCTACAACTTGGATGTTACTATGGTATAATATGATTACTCGCCAAATGACCCCCCTCTTGACTCAACCTGAATTTGCTCTATGTTTAAATATTTCTTGCTTATTGTATGACAGAAATTTCCCCTCTGGCTTTTTAAAAATATATTGTTAGCGGTCTTTTCTTTCTTACTCTTTATTTTTTAACTTAATTTATTTTTTCTATTTTTCCATAATTTCCGTTAGTTTTCCTAGTTTACGAATCACAAAAGGAGTGAATTGATAGAGACAATACTAATATGATATTTTGACAGGAACAGAGGATCCGGAGGATAAGGGGAGTTGGGGAGCAAATAGTGAATGTGTTGTGGGGGAGGGAAGGGAGAACTTGAATTGATTGTGATGATGTATATACAACTCTTTCTTTTAAAGTGACTGAACTATGGAAATATATGATAAGTGAAATATCTATATCTATATATTCAACACTTTCAGATACTTAAGCTTGCAGGAGCAGTTCTACCCTGTCAGATAGGGTCACTAAGAGAGATCATTGACTCAATGTCAGTGAATGAGTGAATGAAACTTATGAAAATTGTGTACTCGCAGATAATTCCAGTATTAGATGAAGAAAAATAAGGTATCAGCCCTGAATGAAGACCTTTCAACAACCTCTGATCTCTGTATTAGTCAACCTAGCTTGTTGAAAGTGAAGAGGTCTCAGAACCCTTTGATTTTTGACAAAGATTAAAAACTACCATCTTCAGTATGGATTATACCTCACCATGAAAACAAACAAAAAATTCTTACAACTGGACCAATGAGGAACATGACACATGAAGAAAACACTAACATGGTAAGGAATTTTATTTTACAATGTTCCACCATCAATGCTTCCAGAAACAGCAGCCAATAAAGCAAACTGCATTTGGAAAGTCTATTGTAAATCACTTCTTTGGAATGTTGAAAAGATAGAGATACTGTTAGATCTCTCCCTCTCTTTTGAGAGCTATACCTCCATTCTTAACTTCATGGGGGAAAGAACTCACTCCAAAGTTTAGTTTGTGATCCATGTGCATTTCATGAAAGTTAGAAGCAATTTCAGATTCACAAGCCTGACAGAGTACATGGCATGGTTGGTGGGTCTCAACACAACCACATTTGATGGTGCAGCCCGGCCTCGCTGAATTGTGTGAGTCTCTGGCTTTTCAGGAATTCCATTGGGAGGCATGGTCGACAATACTGGTCAACCCCATTGGTTGAATCAAATTCAGATGGGCCATTTCAGGTGTCAAGCCCAACTAGATGTACCATCCCTTCCAGACCAGGAGCTGAAAATTAATAAGACCAAATCGAGAACTAAGGTGTAGCTAAACCAATCCATGATATTTTTATACACACATGAAGCACAAAGAACACTTGGGTCTGTGAACTATGAGTGGTGGTTAAGAATATTAAATCTACCAAGGGATTCCAGAAGAATAAAAACTACGTCTTAGAAGATGTACAGTCAAAATGTTCCTTTGAAGTATGGATAGTTAGACTTCATCCACATGTTAAATATTTTATTAGGAGATATCAATCACTGGTAAGGTTATCATTCTTGAAGAAAAAGAGAAGATCATCAGTGAGATGGATTTACAGTAGATACAACAGTGGATGCTAACATAGCAACAAGTGTGAGTTGACACAAGGACCAGCAACACAACGTTTTATATACTGTCACTGGGAACCATCCCTATGCATCTAATAACAAAAATGGGCATTTCCAATTGCTATTTAGAATTTTTATATGTGCACACTTAAAAAGACCACTTACTTCTATCTCCTTTATTGTAGAGAATTTATCTACCTGTTATTTATTTCAATAATTACGAAACAACAAGTTTCTAAACAAATGGGTTTTTCTCTAAAAGCTGCTAACAGGTGGTTAAGATAAGTTGTTGAGGGCACTAAATTTTGTATGCTAAATTGATTTTTAATCTTTTTCACCTGTACCAATGAAGTCTCCTATACTAACATCAGTGTTTGTTGGGGAAATTAGGTTTCATAATGAGGAAATCAAGTATAAAACTTGAAGAAGTACATCATCTTTCTTTATTCGAGATTGAAGGTGGGAAAACAAAGGAATTGTTTTTATTCCCTCTAATTTCTTCTGACTTAAATCATCGTGGGTCAAGTTCATTTAGATCATCATATTTGTTACCTAGATCTCAATAGTTTGTAGAAATTAATACTTATGATAGGTTAAACAATCTCTGCCTCAGAGTCTTGACCCACATTCACATCCAACTACAGATCTCTCACTAATTCAATGCCAATTCAGAAAAGACTCTCCTTTCAAATTCTCCACTTTCATTGTTTCATTCCACTTAGATTGGTTCACAAGTAAATCTCTACTCATACATGCTTCAATCAAAGTTCTAAAGCATTAAAATATGCAAAAATCACAAGGTAATTTAAAATAATGTAATAGCTAAAAAGAGAACACACCACAATGATATGTATTCTATATTTCATATGAAATATAATGTCTTCTGTGGGACTAACTTCTTCAAACAGTTGCCTTTGAGCATTTAGAAATTTTGCACTCATGCCATTCTGCAGGTTTGTGTGTATTTGCAAAACTAGCTACACTGAGTTATTACATAGATGGATTCCATTAGGAAAGGATAATTTATGAATTGTCCATTTTTCTGTAGGTTTATATATCACCTTCTCTAAGCGGTATTTCCTTAAGAGTTTTCAAACATTTGCTATTCTTCTGCCATTTTCAAGAAATGTATATTGCTTGCCTGTTTCTTTTTTTTTTTTGACTGTTTATGTGTTGTTGTTGCTATTGTTCCTAGATATCATTGAATTGGTCCTCTCAATGTAAATCCAGGCACAACAAAATGATATGCTGCCTGATCTTTATCGTCCTGGAGTTGGGGTTCAGGCTCCTTGATCAACGATATAGGGCTTTTTGTGAATTTTGGTTGTCGACCACCAGACCTTTCATCCAAATCTGTTCTAGACAGTAGATTGCTCTGCTCAGCATCATAGCAATACTGACAAGTGGAGAGTGACCACACATGAGGTACATCACCTTAGAACTTAAGGTACGTCTCCAACATTGCCTTCAATTACCTGCACTTCATAAATTCCTCTCCCCTCTTTCATTTCTTTCTCTATTTTGTTTACACTTGTAATCTTGTAGACATACAATCTAGTGCATAGAAGTTAGTTTAAAAAGGTTGTTATATGATGGAATTATTAATTAGCTATTTTTACATCGATGGGTGTTCTATGTAAGAGAATTTATAATATCCTGAACTAAAAGTTCAGCAAGAGTCAACTAGAAATTTTATTGTAGGAGTAAAAAGGATAGATTTTAGGGTAAGATACCACGAGGAGTCCTGGTGGCACAGGGGTTGCACGTTGAGCTGACAGCCACAGGGAGATTGCTCATTGGACTTACAATTACAAGTTCTGCAGGTTGAATCTACCAGATGCTCCAGGAGATAAATATTTGACTTTCTATTCCCATAAACAGGATGAGACTCATAAGCCTACTGTCCTGTCCTATAGGGTCACCATGAGTTTTCAGACATTTTTTCATCCAGGATTCTCATTAATCAGTCCTGGTAGTACTGTTGGGTAAACTTTGGATAATGAACCCCAATGTCAGCAATACCGACCTACGACATAACCCAGCCTCAAAAATTCTACATAGGATTGTTGTGGGTTGAAATTGACTCAGATAGAGAGAAAATTGTCCTTAATAGTAGTCATGTCACACAACATTTGTCGGTTAGATTTTCATACTGTCTTGGTTTCTTCATTGCCCTGTTACTAGGAGCTATTTCACTAGAGTTTTCAAATATCAGCAGATTCATACGAAGTGAACAGTGCCAGTAGAGCGACCAGACTAAGAACAGACTACTAAAAAGAATAGACTGTCCACTTCAAAAGAATTATTCATAGAAAACCTTATGGATAGTAGGAAAACATTACAAGATACTGAACACCTAATGATTAGAAGCACACATCATCAAAAATAGTGCCAGAAGATGTGCTTCAGGTCTGAATGAAGGCTCACAAAATGTGTCCAAGGAAGAACTGTCTTTCCCACCTAGAGTCCACCATGAGGATGTGACTAGAGTAAAGCCTGGGTGAGTCAAGCCCTTGGGACTTTTATTTGCTCATGGGTTGTGACTCAAAATGATAATGAAAAGCTGCAAACATCTATCAATAATTGGGACATGTAATGGATGAAATGTGAACCTAAGGAAAATTTTAAATGGTCAAAAATAAATAGAACACAAAAAGATTAATTTTCTAGATATTAGGGAATTGAAGTGAACCGGTGTTGTCTATTTTGAATCAGAAAAAAAATATGATTCACTATGTCAGGGATGTTAGAGTCAAGAGGCATGATTTTGCATTCATCTTCCAAAAGGGCATTTCAAGATATTCTCAAAACACAATGCTATCAGTGATAGGATAGAATCTTCCCTTATGCAATGAAAACCATTCCATACAACTATTATTAAAACAAACTTATGAACAATACTAAAACTAGTGATTCAGAAATTGAAGAAATTTACCAACATTTTCAGTATGAAAGAGATCAAACATGCAATCAAGATGCGTTATTAGTGGTTAATGTGATGTATTTTTAGTGGGGAATGGAATGCAAAAGTTGGAGAAACAATGAAACAGTTTTTTGGGAAATATGACATTAGGGATAAAAATGGAGCTAGCTGTGGGAACATATTGATTGATGATATGACAGTTCGCACTAAAGCTGAAGAAAATCGAAACAGTCCGTGAGTGCCAAAATACAACCGTAAGCATATTTTACATCAATTTTGAGATCATCTAAAGAACAAAGTTGACATTCAGAACAACAATGACTGAAGAGAATAATGACTGACATCATGAAGTCCAAGAGCCTAACAGAAAATTTCAAAGGCAGCTCAAGAAGAATAAGTAAAATATCATAATGGATGCACAATGACTTTGAAAACCAAAAAGGAGGGACACATTCAACAATACAGTTTCAAAGGTGGAAGATATATTTCCATAAGCAAAGCATTGAATGATGTGGGAAGAATTAAAAGAAGATGGAACGAGAATAGTCACTGTTGCAAAAAGAAGAGGTTACCATTCAGCCATTTTAGGAGATAGTATATGAGCCTAAGTCAATGGTTTTGAAGGAAAAAAAATAAGCTGAATTGAAGGCATTAGCCAAACACAAGACCCCAGGAATTGGGAGAATATCAAGGGAAATGTTTCCACAGGTTGATAAAGCACTTTAAGCACTCACTTATCTATGCCAAGAAATTTAGAAGACAGTTTCTGAACCAACTGACTGGAAGAGAGACATATTTGGACTCATTCCAAAGAAACATGATGTAGCAGAATGTGTGAATTATAGAACCCAAACTCACTGCCATCACGTAGTACTGATCCATAATGACTTGCGGGTCAGAGTCTAATTGCCTCGGTATTCTTGAGAATGTAACATTCTGTGGGAGTTGAAAGCTTCATATTTCTTTCACGAAGCTGCTGGTGGCTTTGAACTCTTGAGCTTGCAATTGAGAATACTGTAATTTTCAGACCATGAGACACACCCAGGTTTTAGACCAGGAAAACAAGAAAAAAAATTCTGAACTAAATGGTACTAGTATACTAAAATATTCTGGGGTACCACAACTTTGGATAAACTCTGATTATTCCCCAACTTTGGGGGGGGGGATGTGTCTATCTGAAAAATATGGTAATATAGCTAATATGATATGCAAATAAAATTTTGCTGAAGATGATTTAAGAAGATTTGCAGTACCATTGACAAGGAGTTGCCAGAGAGTCATGTTAAATCCAGAAGCAGATATTGAACTACCCATATCATGGCTGGTGTCAGATGGACCTGAGTTAAAGGAAGAGAATATCAGAAAGATATTTATATGGGTTTGCTTAACTATGTAAAGACATTTAAGTATGTGACCCATAACAAACTCTGAGGAAAATCAGAATTCCAGAGCACTTAATTGTACTCAAGTGGAACTTGTAGCAAAATGTCATTATGCAAACATACCATGGCCATACTGCATGCTTTAAAATCAGGACAGGTGTATGTTCTGGTTGTATGCTCAAATTATACAATCCATATAGGAGCAAATATCTAGAAAAAAGTGTATAATAAAAAGAAAGTGCTATGAGATTTGGAGGATGGTTTATTAGTAACCAGTGTTATGCAGGTGACACAACTTTGCTAATGGAAAGTGAGGAGAACTTGAAGCACATACTGATAGACATCAAGGAATACAGCCTTCAGTATGGACTACAACTCAATGTAAATACCAAATTCTCACAACTTAACCAATAACATCATGGTACATGGAGAAAATATTGAAGTTATCAAGGGTTTCAAATTGCTTGGAATTACAAACAAAGCTGACAGAAGCAGCAGCAAAGAGATGACATGATACATTGCATCCAGTAAATCTGATTCACAAGACTTTATGAAAGTGTTGAACACCAAGTAGGTTATTTGAAGACTAAGACATACCTGACACAAGTCAGGGTATTTTCAATGGCCTCATCTACATATGAAAGCTAAACCTCAAATATAGAAGACCAAGGGATTGATGCTTGTGAATTGTGGTGCTGGCAAAGAATATTGAAAGTCCCATGGATTTTTTGAATAACAAACACATCTATCTTGGAAACACAGCCAGAATACTCCTTAGAAGTGAGGATGATGAAATTTCATCTCATATACTTTGTACATACTGTCAGGGAACACCAGTTCCTGGACAATGCCATCATACTTGGTAGTGTAAAGGGGCTATCAAAAAGAGGAAGACCCTCAACAAGGTGGATTGACCCTGTGGCTGCAAGAATCTATTCAAACCTAATGATTGGGAGGATGGCATAGCACTGGCAATGTTTCTTTCTGTTGTAGATAAGGTCTTTGAATGGGAACCCACTTGAAGGCAATATAACAACAACAATCATAAAAAGAAGATGTCATTACTGATACTCATGTTAAGGCGATAAAATATATAATGCATAACAAATCACATCTTCCTTAAATGAGGTATTCTATAACATAAGTTAAAGTAATACATAAGGTAGAATACTCCTATGTTGGAGATAATACAATTTGATTAATCGAGGAGAATTAAGAAAATGCTCTTTTCACTTAAGAGGAAACATTCAATAGATACTTAGATTAAAACTTTTCAAAAACTCTCAAATTCATGGTTGTCTAGTTAATTCCAACTCAAAGTACCCTAGAGGACAAGGAGTAACGGCCCCAAACCGTTTCCAAGGCTGTCAATCTTTATAGAAGCAGGTAGCTTCATCTTTCTTTTAGAGTGGCTTGTACTTTCAAACTTCTGACCTTTCAACTATCAGCCCAACACTAAACCCACAATGCCAAATGGGCAAGATTGAAACCTTGTTTAAGTGTAAAATGCAAACCAGATGATTGAGAATTTATCTGAAATTCTTCCTTTACTGATGCCATAAAAGATTAAGATGGAATAAAAAAGCATTGTAATAAGTCATTGCCAATTGTTTTTGAAACAAAGACAGATCTGGAGTGGAGTACCAGAATATTTTTTTCATGAGCCTTATATGGTCAGTCAACTCAAGATGTGAGTAAAATAATTTTTATATTATACAAAGTATTTTACTTAATACAACTTTGCCATAGATAAGATTATATGGTAATTTTTGTCCAGTACTTGGCTTCCTCATTACCTCTCACTTTGTCCCACCTATTTCACTTCTAGTATTTTCTATTTGGTATCATGTCTGACAGGAGAGAATATCAGAAAATATTTACTTGTACATCATTGACTATTCAAAGGCATTCAACTGTGTGGACCATAATAAAATATGGATCACCTTTAGAAAAATGGGAATTCCAAACAATTCACTGTGCTCGTGTAGAATTTTAAAAATTTTTTTCATACTGTACACTGTGCAAGGTGTCCCAACACTCGCTTCCCTGTTGTCCATTTCCCAGAGAGGAGGCTACGTATAGATCCCTGAAGTTGGTTCTCCCTTTCTATTCCTCCATCCCTCCACCTTCCTGGTATTACCACTCCTATTACTAGTCTTAATGGATCATCTATCCTAAGTTTCCCAAGTTTCCAAATTTACTGTACATCTCCTGGTCTAGCTGGATTTATGTGGTAGAATTGAGGTCATAATAGTGGGTGGGAGGCAGCATGAGAACTAGAGGAAGGTTGCATATTTCATTGCTCCTACCCTGTATCTTAACTGGCTCATCTCCTTGCAATCCCTCTGCAAGAGGATGTCACCTCACCTATTGATGGGTTTTGGGTCCCCAATCTGTACTCCCCCTCATTAATAATAATGTAATTTTAGCTCATTGATGCCTGACACCAGATCCCTTCACCAGCTCATGATCACATAGGGTGGTATGCTTCTTCCGTGTGGATTTTATTGCTTCTGAGCCGAATGGCTGTTTGTTTACTCAAGCCTTTAATACCTCCAGACACTATATCTTTTGGTATCCAGGCACCATCATGTAAAATTTTTAATGGGTCAAGAGGGAGTTGTGTAAATGAAACAAGGAAATAGTGTATGGTTTAAAATCTTGAAAGTTGTGTGACAGAATTATATCCTCCCAACATACTTATTGAACCTATAGGCTAAGCAAATCATCAAAGAATCTGACTAATATAAAGGACAGTGTGGCATCAGGATTAGAGGAATGCTATTTAACAATCCACAATACTCAGATGGCAACCTTGCTTCCTAAAAGCAAGAACTACTTTCAGCCCTTGTTGATGAAGATCATGGATTGTAGTGTTTGATATGAATTAAGATTAATGTATGGAAGACAAAAATACTGGACTAGTAGGTAACATCAGGGTGAATGGAAAAAAATTGTTGTGATTTTGACTTGCTTGGTTTCACAATCCAAGCTCATGGAAGCAGTAATCAAAATGAGTTGCATTGAGTAAAAGGTGCTATACAAGACTTCTTTAGAGTATGGAAAATCAAGGATGTAACTTAGTGGATTAAATGTGTCTGTCATAAACCATGGTGTTTTCAATTGCCTCATATGAATGTGAAAGTTGGACATTGAATAAGGAAGACCAAAGAAGAATGGATACCTTTGGATTGTGGTGCTGGAGAAGAACATTGAAAATACCTTGAACTGTTAAAAAACAATTATGTCTTGGAAAACTTAATCCTATATACTTTGGACATGTTAGCAAGAGAGATTAGTCCCTGGAGAAAGATACCATGACTGATAAAGTGGACAGACAACAAAAAAAAGAGCAAAACACTCAATGAGATGGGTTGAAAGGTAGCTGCACAAAGAGCCCAAATACAGGGGAAAAACAGGATGTGAGGATATCACAGAATGCTTCAGTGTTGCATTCTTTTGTGCATAGTACTGCTGTGGGTTGAACTGACTCCATGGCATTTAACAACGAAACAGCCTTCTTTATTTAGGTTCCTGGACGTTAGTAGTTCCTCTGCAGCACAAAGCCTTGATCTTGGGAAAGTAGATCAATTGCGATATCCAATAAAATAGGCATCACCCTCCGAATAGTTCCTAAATAGAGTAAAACAATAAAAACAAACAAACACAAACCAGTTATTTGAGAACCAGTTATTCCTTGAGTTTAATAGACTTTAAATGTTTACTAAGCAAACAGACTCATCATTCTCTCTGTAAAGCGGATGATGGATTTTACCATAGACCTTGCAGTTAGCACCTCAATGGGTAACCAACTATGCAACTAGCTTTTCATCCATTCTCCTCCCCTTCTTTCTTGCTGCCATAGAGATGATGAGAACTCATAGTCAATGTGTAAGACAGGGTAGAACTTCCCTTGTGAATTTCCAAGGCAGTAGCTCTTCAGGGGAGTGGAAAGGGACATATTCTCCTGAAGATGGTGGATTTGTAACCCAACCAGGGTTTGTAACACCCCACCTCCATGTAACCACTGTACCATCAGAGCTCCCTGTTGAAACCCAATTATTAAACTATGTATCCTCTTCACTACCGAAGGAGCCATGGTGGTATAGAGGTTATGCAATGGGCTGGGTTCCGCAGAAAGAGATGACTTCCTCTGGAGAAAGACTAGACTCTACTCCCTTAAAGAGTTACAGTCTTGAAAACCTACAGGAAGTCACTATGGGTTAACATTGATGCAATGGCAGTGAGTTTGAGCTCTTAGAGTTTCACTACCAAAGGAGACCTGGTGGTGCAGCGGTCACATGTTGGGTTGTTAGTGTCAAGATGAGCAGTTCAAAATCACCAGCTACTCCCTGTGATAAAGATGGAACTTTCTACTTTCGTAAAGATTTACCATCTCAGAATCTCACTACCCCATCTTATGAGCTATGAGTTGACTTAATGGTAGTGAGTTTGGTTTTTTCACAACCAAAATCAACCAACCATCATAGAGTCTATTCTGACACATGATGACTTTTATAGGAAGTTCAGAACTGGCCCTACGATTTTTGAAATTTTGCTTGCTGAAGCAGAAATCCTCATCTTTCAGAGCAGCTGATATGACCAAACTAGACCCAAAGCATAATCCCCTGAACAACTAGGGCTCCTATCTAGTCATTGGGGGTTTTAAGTGCCCTTGAGTTGGTTCCAATGCAGGTTAGCCCAGTGTTGTGAGCTTCTGTACACTAGAGTAAAGCAATGCTCATTCTTGCCTATTCCTCACAATGGTTTTAATGTCCAACCCCACCACTGCACTCCCCAGAGTCAACCCCTCTTGTGGAGGGTTGTTGCCTCGCTGCCCCTCTACTTTCTCAAGCATGATGCCTTTGTCCAGGGTCTCCCCAAAACATGTCCAAAGGAAGTGAAATGAAGCTTCACAATCCATGCTTCTAAGGAGCTTTTGTGTTGTATTTCTTCTTAGATAGATCACTACACACTATTTCCTCTTAATTTTCCAACCCACCTTTTGTGACAGTAGCAAAAGCAGCAAAAAATTGCCTTTGGATTGATTCTATCTCAATGACCCTATAGTTGAAAATAGAACTATCCATTAGGCTTTCCAAGTGTGTAAATGTTTATGGAAGTAGATTGCCACCTATTTTTTCCTGTGAAACAGCAGAGAATTCTAGCCAGAGTTATCAATATAGCATTTAGTCACTGCACCTCTGAGGTTCCTTTTAGGGCAGTACACAGAATTTAATCTTAACCACCTAATATATTTTTAGTGTGAATGTTAAAAAAAGACATATATGTTATAATAGAAGGCAGAAATATTTTCTTTGGAATTCGAAATCCAGCACCTGATTCTGAAGTAATCCTAGAAATTCACTGATTGACATTGATTACTTATGGAGGTCATCAGGGGAGTGGAATTAACTCTGCAAGATTTGACAGAATTGGAGTCCTATCTTTTATCCAATGACAATGGACAGACCCTCTAAAGTACAAGTTGACCCATGGCTTGATCCTTTCTTCTGAACTGATTCATGTCTCACAGATCCAAGTTGCTTAATTCATTATCAGCAACTTATGACAGTTCAGGTCAAGAAGCATTTTCCAAAAACTCTCTTAGAAGTTACTGAGAAATTTTAACATTCTCAACTGACATGTGAACAATCATTTTGTATTATACACATATCAAGTCTGTCAGATTCTTTACTACGGTAGATGATGAGTTTTATGTTCTTGTCTAATAGGCATGATAAATATCAAATATTTGGAGTGTTCTTCTAAGTAATCTTTCCAAGAAACTGTTTTTTCCTGTCACAATTCAGCATGTGCATGTACTATTATCTTTATTATGCTCTTTTACATGACACTGCTCCAACACGGGTCTACTGCAGTAGTCTCTTCAATGTAGATAACAATTTAGCATAAACCTGGGTCATTCTCTGGATCACTCACCTGTATATGGATCATTCCAGCACAGGCCTAAATTATTATCCTGTACCCTCACTCTATTTCAGCATCCCAGATCTCTTCACAATCTATCTTTTTGCCATTCTTGAAAGCTACTCTAACATAAGAATCCATAGTATCCCCCCCCCGTTCAACAATCCCATAGCACCAAAAATCATGTATTGCTAAGCATAATTGAAATAATTTTATAAATTACCACTATGTGATTTGAACATGTTGAAATACTGAGGATAATGAATGCAATGTTAGATTAGTATAACTCATTCCTATGGTAAACCCTGGATATTGAAGATGCTGTTAAGAATTTCCCTGATGCTCTCAAAGAATATGACTCTAGTCTGTTCTCAGTATGTAAATTTTTTATCACTTTAAGTTTAAAGGTTTGCTTAGTATCAGGAATCACAAAACTAACTCACTCACTCCCATCAAATCAACGTCAATGCATAGTGACCCTTTAAGACAGACTAGAACGGTCCCTGTGAGTTTCCAAGACCATAACTATTTATGGGAGTAGAAAATCTCATTTTTCTCGTGGAGCAGTCAGTTAGAGAGCCTAAGTTATACTTCAGCACACACCCTTATACACCAAAAGGGCAGCGTTCATTTCTTATCAATTCTCTTCTCGGGACCTTGTTGGGTTTTTTGGTTTGTTTGTTTCTTATTTCTTGCTCACATTTTAGTAGCTTAGTTATCTATATACCTGTTATGACCATCCAAATTCAATTCACAAATGAAAAGTTCTTGTATCTACTTTCATAAAAATCCACAAGAGAAAGAGCAGAACTGTAAAATGATACATTGCTCTTGCCTTGAAGAAAACTAAAGAAGAGTTCTTTATCTATAGGAAAAATTAGTACTGTGAGAGGAATACAATACAGGATCTCGTCTACAGCTCATGAATTTGGCAAAAAAGAAAATAGATGTAGCATGAAATAGAATGTTATCTGTGCTCTAGAAAACTACATAATAAATACCTTTTAGTTTTGTATTTGAAAAGAAATAAAAATATTCACCATTTTCCCTGTACTCTTTGAACATCTCTGAGTTAGTAGCAAATTTCAGTATCTTTTAAAGGATTCTCTGTGGGGAGTGATAAACAAAGAAGCCATAGAAATGGCTTTAAATCATATATCAAAAAAAGCAACACAAGGCTGAGGATAAATGAACTAAGTAGGAAATGAGGGGGAGTTTGTGAAGAAGGAAGTATTTTAGAATGCTTATGTAAATGACTCTGCCAGGTATTTTATATATCTTACCAAATTTAATAATTCAATCCCTGAAACACCTTTCTCTCTTTCTTAGTTTCTTATGTCCATTTTCCAATTCTCATGACACTCTCTGCCTGGACCAGGAACACCTCCTCCTGCGGGAGCCTCCCCCTGTTGGGCAACAATACTTCATGGATATATTTCTTTTCTTCACCCACCCTAAATTCTCTCAAATGAACTATAGTAAGTAATTTACTAATTATATTTCCATGCAATCCCCTCCAATATCACCTTTGAAAAGCTCTTTGAATACCTGAAGGTATATATGATGTTCTCTTGTATTCCTTGCATGTTGCCAATCAGTAAAGGTCTCAATAGGTAACAGAAAAGGCTGAACATTTTGGTCCACCTAGAGGTGTTTCAGGAGAAAAACTTGGCCACGTGTTTCATAAAAAGCTGCCATTGAAAGTACTGTAGAGTAGTTCCATGAGAGAATACAAATGGAATGCTGAGTTCTCGATCGTCTAATAGTTACACTTTACTTATCTGAGTCTTTTAGGCATGGCGTGACTGCTGAATTCTTTTTTTGTTTGTTTGTTTAGATTTATTCCAAAGGGACAATAAGATCAATAAAATATGAAATTTGTCTGATCAAAGCATAATATGGTAGGTCTCTTTCTTCCTTTAACTGAGGTCCACAATGTTGCCAATAAATTTACATTTTCATGAATTGTAAGCCTGATCTTTATCATTTTACACTTGAATAGATGGCTTTAAAATTGAAACAGAATTTCTAGCTATTTAATTTATATTATCCATTTGAAGCATCAATGTGTTAAAATTCTTTTGGATCTGGACATTGCCATTGAACATTTTGTTCTTTTATTCTTGTCTCTTTACCTTTCTTAATTACAGGATGCTGGATGCTGACCAAGTCAAAAGTTCTGACATAGCATTCCAAATTATCTTCCACATTCATCCTGTTCTCATTTTTTTCTTGTTCTTTGTATAGGACTCTCAGAAATTTTATAATTATCCTTACTTGTAGTATTTTTGTTGGCCACCTTTTTCCATAAGTACTCAGAAAATATTCTGAAAGTCATTAATGAATGCATTATTGCAATCAAGACATTTTCATAGTCATAGCCATAAAAAAGAACATTGAGTTTTTTTTATGAAACAGTATACTATTAGTTAACACATGCTGCCTCCTGAATAAAAACAAAACACAAAATATTTACCAATTATGTTTTTAATGATATATTATATTTTGCCAGGGATCAACAAAAATTTACTAGTTGTGAAACCTTTCATTTTTCATGCCTCATTCATCTTCTTCGATGAGAAAAACAATGACACCTGCCTCACAGTTTTTTTTGGAGTTAACTGTGTTAACTATGTACAATGATGTATATGATATTATAGTACTCACACTATACAGGTTGTCTATTGCTTATTTGAGAAATGGAACAATAAATGTAATTTAATAATTATAGTGTAGCATTTTTTGATTTTTAGAAGAATGACATTTTTTAAAATGAAAACAAACAAAATAAAACAAAAAATATAGGAAAGGATAAAAGTATAAGACCAAATATATTGGGTTAAATGACATTAAATTATAGCAAAGAATATGTCCAAGAGTGATACAATAAGGAAAGGATTGAGATTACGTACAGATGCAAAAGCAAAAAAGTTTGCACTGTGAAATTTAAACAAGAGTCAAAATTTTGTTAAACTAATTGAAAGGAAATGTGGGCACAATTTATGGACATGCTTGAATGTCAGGGGTTGTATATTTTACTAAATTTGATCAAATTAGAGAAGCAGCATAAATTTTAAACCCAAGCATATATTTTTGAGACAAAGTTTTATGTTGTGACAGAAAGAGGGGTTCTACATGGCATGTGTCACAGAGATCATCATGCAAATAATTTAAATCTACACTGGAAGAGTTAGCAACAGAAATTGCAAATCACATCATATTCAGGTCATATTACACATCTTTTCATATAAGGATAACAAAGAAATGAGAGACCTGAAAGTTGTTTTCTTTGTTACATTTGTTGACTAGTTCTCCGGTGGTATTTACATGACTCTGTATTTTTATATTTAATACCAACCCCCTTAAGTGTAAGCCACTATTATTTCATCTCCATGTTGTTATTAATTGCTGTCAAGTTGGTTTTTGTGACCCATGTGACAGATGAGGACTGCTCCATAGAGATTTTGAGGATGTAATCTTTATGGGAGTGTAGTGCCAGGTCTTTCTCATTCACAGGTCCTGGGGAAGCTCAAATGCTGACTTTTCAGTTAGCAACTGATCATTTGACTGTGGAATGGCCAAGGTTCCTTCATTTTACATATCTGGAAAACAAATGTGCAGAGAGGTTAGAAATGAAGGAACCAGGAAGTGGGTAAGGCAAGGAGGTAGAGGAGAAACTGAGCTAAAAGCTGGAGCAGAGGCTCTTGGGGTTTAGGGAGTGAATTTCTTTAACTTATTCAACCTTATTTGCTTGACCTTGAAACAATAATTCTTGGTGGCTATATGAAGCTAACATAGACTGCATCACACTTACTAAGTGGAAGTGATGGTGAATGAAGACATTATTTTGGTGAAGACAATGTTTGGTATAAACATGTTGACTTTAAGAAGCCAATGGTCACCAAGCTACAGTTTTTAGTTTAACAAATAAAAATACTAGTGTCTTGGTTAAGTTTGATTTTCAGATAAATCGTGATTACTTTAAAAATATTAACATGGCCTACTCCATGTTGGAAACATACCTATATTTTAAATTATAAAATCTATATTGCATATTTTAACTGGCAATACAGTGTCAAGGTTAATATGTTAGAAAAGTAATTGGACATGAGAATCAGTGACTTGAGGAGAATAAAAATGGAAAATATTAAGTTAGGAGTCATCAGTATTTGCCACCTTACACATAGATAACACTCCAGTTGCCTGACATCTCAGCCTTTAGGTACTCCAGAGAGGTGATAATTGAAAACCATGAATAAATGAATTCCATGTGTCAAAACAATCAAAGCAAGAACACTGTTAAGAAAACACTGAATTTTGGAAAAGAGTTGAGAAAAAGTTGAGAAATGGCCACGTACTCATAAGAAGAATCATGGAAGGAGAGTTTAAAATTGAACCAGTTTTGATATGATATATAATTTAGATGAGTTATTAGAATTGAAATATTGAGTACTATTAATGAAAGTACTATCAATGAAGACGAGGCCAAAAGAAAAGACCATTCATTACCTTTGGGTTTATCTATTATTGCAGAATGGTTGGTGCATTAGGATAGTAACTCATTACGCGGCTGTGGCCAAGATAGAACAGTGTGATGAAGCACATTTCCCACAACAGTAAGCACATTTTCTCTTCTTAAATAAAATCATGGAATTGAATACCTGATTATTCACGTGGATATCTATAGAAAGTCAAGAGCAAAATTTCAAATGATTCAAAAATACATTAAGGAAATATTTCAATTGAGTTTTAATTTTAACTTATGTGCTTGTCAATCTGATTTTTAAAATTATTTGATCATTTTATTGGGGACTCATACATTGCTTTTCATCATACATAGTTCAATACATAATTACATATACTGTGCCAAGCACCCCCACTTGCCTGCCCTCGTCAACATTTTCCCAACATCTGCCTTTCCACCTGGGCCCTTGATATGAGTCTCTCTTCCTTCCCCCTCCATCCTTTCCCCCTCCCCCCCCGTCCTCTTTACCCTGCAATCATTATGGTCTTGTCATACCTTACACTGCCTGACATCTCCCCCTGCCCAAATAGGAGACAGTCTGCAGATCCCCACAGCTGGCTTCCTCTCTCCACCCCACCCTCCCTCCACCCATCCGGCAACTCCACTCCTACCACTGCCGCAGAGGGGTTTATCCACCCTGAGTCCCTGCGTTTCCAGCTCCCATATCCACCAGTGCACCTCCAGTCCAACTAGAACTGCAGGGCAGAGTTTGGACCATGGTGGTTGGGAGAGGAGACCTTCAGGAAATAGAGGAAAGTTTTATGCTTCATTGCTACCTCAGTGCCTTTTGACTGACCCATCTCTTCCCCATGACTCCCCAGTAAGAGGGTGTCCAATTGCCCACAAGTGGGCCTTGGGTCCCCACTGTGCTCAACCCCTCATTCTTATTGATTTGATCCTTGTTCTTTGATTTTTAATGAAGAAAGATGGACATTAAGAAATGCTAGCAAAAAGTAAAGAAGGCTACAGAGGAAATGTATTTAATTTTTTCTTCTTCCTTTAAAAAAATACTACTTGATAAATTACCGAAAAGGAAGAGGCTTACTCTCATCATCTTACAGGTTTGGGGTTTTGGTTGTTGTCATTGTTGTTGTTTAGAAGTCCTATATATTTCAGTTTTCATTTTCTAGCCAGAGCTTTACACTTACATTGTGGGCTGCCTGAATTCTTAGCTAGAGGATCTGGGCAAGGGGCGGGGGGCGGGGGGTGGGGGGCGGTGGAGCCAGATCCTGATATCATGCAAGCTATTGGTGGAATTCAGTTCCTTGTAATACCAGGGCTTGTCTTCCTTGTTTCCCAGATGTGTGTCAGGGGATATTTTAACCTTCCCGAGATTCCTTGTAAGTCTTTGTCAAAGGTCTTCTTACTACACTGAGAATCCCTCAGGAAGGATGTAAGGTCAGTTGACTAGGGGCTTTAATTATATCGCCAAAATTCCTTCATAGCAGTGTCTAGATTTATGGTCAATTCACCAACCAGGAGTCTGAAATTTTGTGTAGGGCTTGAGCCATTAAAGGTGGGAAAGAACCTTTAGCACTCTGTCTAACATATTATTCATCAACCTTTAATTGTTTAAAATAAAAGGAACCCTTGAAACAAAGTGATAGACCACTGTCTGTCATGTACTTTGTCAAGACAATAATCCAATAAACACGGTTTTGTAAAATTCTCACAGAATTTCACCAGAATTTCAGATAAACTCCAGCTCAGAACAATGACAGATTTTGCCCATATTACACAGTCTATTCAGGTCAAACCAAGCATGGGTTCTTAACCTTCCTCATGCCGCAATCCTTTAATGCACTCCTCATGTTGTGGTAACCCCACACTCTAAAATTATTTCCATTACTACTCCATAATCATAATGTTGCTACTGTTATAAATCATCATGTAAATATTTGATATGTGAGATGTATTTTCATTGTTCAAAATTTAACATAATTGAAACAGTGATTCATAATAAAATAATATTTAATTATATATTGTGAAATATTTATTTCTAATGACAAATCAATGAAAGTTTGTCTTGAAGCTTAGTGTAGCATGGGTAACAGTCACTATGCTAGGTACTCATATGTGAGCATATCTGCATGTGAGTGGACATGCCCAGAGACGGATAGAGAAGCAGTGTCTTGGTTCCTAAGACCATCGGAACTATGTATTTTCCGATGGTCTTAGGTGACCTCTATGAAAGTGGTGCTCTACCCCTAACAGGGTTGTGACCCACAGGTTGAGAACCACTGTAACAAACATGCATTCTAGCCTTTAAAATCCAGTTTTGAATTACAGTTTCTAAAACTGAGTCAGGATTATATGTATGAAAAACTAGAGTCACTGTGCACTTCAAGACCTTCTGTTCCTCTACCCAATGCTAACGCCAAATGAGAATAATAAAGCAGTAATTTTAACTACTCCATCTACCAATAGAATACTAACTTCATGAAGATGCAGCACAGGGTTTCCCAAAGTAGATGATATTTTCCACTCTGTGGTGCTAGAATGATCCGGGGAGCTGCAAAAGCAGATCCTTACACTTTAACTTGGATGATGGACTATAGCACAAAAAGTTTTTAATTGCTAGAGGGGTGCTGGGAAGTTTTTTTTTTTTTAAGGAAGAGTTCGGTAGGCCAAATAGGTTTGAGAATCTATGAACAAACCGATTAAATCAAACTGGCAGGCTCATAGTGGAATTCAGTCACAACACCAATAGTAAGAATAAAGCTTTCCAAATCTAGAATCTGTGTAAGGTGGAACACTTGTGAGAGAAGGAAAATGATATTTATTTTCCACTAAAATGAACAGGAGGCATGTGGTAAGGCTGCACCCTGTAAAGAGAAAAAATTAGCAAGACACTGTTTTCCCAGGGGATGTGCCCAATGGACCTGAAGTTCAAGGCAGAAAGGTCAGCCTGAAAGGAAATGACAACTGTTTATACAGATTTCAAATTGGTTATACAAATTATTTCATTGCAGGACACAGAATGATCAAGGGGGCTGATGACAAGGAAGCTTTAAGAAAACTGCACTGGTGAGTAAAAGTCCAGAAAGGTTTCTCAGGAAATGGTTTTCCATTAAGATAATACATCTGCTCATTCTTGGGAGGGCTCTTCTATAAGGGTTTCATTGGGAAATCTTACTCATCAATATGTTCCCCTCTCTTTTTTAAAAATCATTTTATTAGGGGCTTGTGCATAATTTTTCACAATACATAAATAAATATACTGTGCCAAGTACCTTCGCATGTCTGCTGCTGTTATCATTCTCCAAACACCCTCCTTTTCCCTCAAGCCCTTGGTATCAGCTTTTCCATCCTTTCCCCTCTTCCCTTGCTCCCCCTTCCCCACCAACCCTGAATACTTTATAAATTATTATTGTTCTGTCATATCTTACACTGACCAACCTCTCCCCCAACCCACTCCTTTGATGCCCATCCTTCAAATAGGAGCTTTTGTGTATATCCTTGCAGTTTGTTTCATCTCTCTACCCCACCTTCTCTCCACCCTTCCAGCAGCTCCAATTTAACCACTGGATCGAAGGGGCTCACCCCTCTTGGTTTCCCCATATGTCCAGCTCCCCTCTCCTCCAGTGTACCTTCTCTAGTCCATCTGGATTTGTAAGTTAGAGTTGGGACCATGATGGCTAGGGGGAATGGCGGGGGAGGAAGGCTTCAGGAAATAGAGGAAACTTGTATGCATCATCACTGCTTGGCTGAATGGCAACTTGATTATCTTCAAGTCTTTAAGACTCCAGACATTCAATCATTTGGTAGCTGGACACCATCATTTCTTCTACTCTGTTTGCCTCTGTATCCATTTGTCATCAGCAGTATCAGGGTCAATTGGTCCAATGATTTTGATGTTTGTTCTTTGATGCCTGATACCTGATAGTTTTAGCACCTCATGATCACACAGGCAAGTGAGCTTCTTTTATGGTGGGTTTTGTTGCTCCTGAGCCAGATGGCTGCTTGTTTATGCTCAAGCCTTTAAGATCTCAGATGCTGTATCTTTTGATAGCTGGGCACCATCAGTTTTCTTCACCACTCTTGTTCATGCTCCCACATGTCCCCAGTGGGCGCCTTGGGGATGTGTGCAGACTATGCTATGTGTTGTTGTCCCCCCCCACCCCATTTGACGTCTGTTGCCTAGACATTTCACCACCATGTGGCCACGCTGGCTATTGTGCTTCTTCTATGTGGGTGTGGTTTCTTCTCAGGTAAATGGTCTATTGTTTATCTTCATGCTTTTAAGACCCCAGACGATATATCCTTTGATAGCTGGGCACCATCAGCTTTCTAAACCACATTTGCTAATGCACCCATTTTACTTCAGTGATCGTGGTATGTTCCCTTCTCTTATTCCTTCAGATTTCTTTTGTTGTTATTGATATTCACCAAACTTAAAGGATATATAATATCAATAGTATTTGAGTTTCTTGAGGATGTCTAAAATACTGTTTTGACATATGAACTGAGGATGGGGAAGAGTGATGGAAATATTGTCTTCTAGGTAAATGAACATAGATAAAGGATATACTGAATAAATGATTGATGTTACTAGAGTAATTCTTTCTGACTGACTCTGGTAAGACATTGAGGAGCTCTGGTGGCATAGTAGATAAGCCTTGGGTTGCAATTAGGAATAAGGTCCATGGTTTCAAACCACGGGAGAAAGCCTGGGTTTTCTACTCTTAGAGTCGCAGGATCCGAAACTCACAGTGGAAGCTCTCCCATGGCCTATAGGGATGCTATGAGCCAACATTGACTTGATGGCAGTGTGTTTGCATTTGAATAATAAATTAAGTGTGCAAGGACATTAAGAAATGGCTTAAAATAGTGTACAAATTGTCTAATGTGGCATAGGATGGAAAAATGGCATCAACTGACTTGCTTGATTCAGGACCGCCATTAGTTTCCTTTTGTAAAGAACACAATTATCTGTGAAGTATCATAAAATAAGGTAGGTCTGCACTTCTGAAAATCAATCAAGGAAAACTATGACCATAGTGGTGCAGAATGTAACTGATCCTGAAGACTGCAGTGGGTTGCCACGGGCTGCGAGGATGTAAGTGGAACACATAGGAAACTTGCTCGAGTTGTGTAGTTCAGTGTTAGTAAACAGCAAAAATAATTTCAAATCTACATCTGATTTTAAAACTTACAGTACCCCAAACTTGGCACAATTGTTGTTAGCAGTATGTATAGCCCCCCAAAAAAGATTTTGAAAAATATGTGACAGGAGAGAGAGAGAGAGAGAGAGAGAGAGAGAGAGAGAATTCAAGGCCTTCTGTATGCTTTTAATGAAAGTAAGTCATCTCTATACTATTTATTCTATGAGGAGTATGAATTAGCAATGTTGATCATAGAACTGGAATAAAGCATTAAGAAATGTGAGTAGTGGGTAACTTTCTTTAAAGACGATGATAGGGAACATTAATAATATAATTCTCTTTGTTTACAAGGATGGATATACTGATTGAGTATGCAATCCACCTCAGCAGACATTCATTAAGCACATTTGTATTCAAGACAATGTGTTACATTCTATAGATGTACTCTGGCCTCGGTGGACCTAAAAATCTAGTAAAAGGACAAACATATTAATAAATTACTTTGGGTACTTGATAAAAATAGGACAGATAACTAAGGAAGGAGAACTCAATGCCAATTTAGTTTATTGGAGGAAATCTTGACAAAGACAATGATATATGAAGTAGGTCTTAGTAGAACACCTCAAGTGTAGGGGAAGGCATAGAAATGAGTTGAGTGCAAACCACTCAGGGAATAATAACTAGTTTACATTTTCTTTGTTTTATATATAAATATAATATAGATGCTAAATGAATCAGAAAAATTAAAATTGAGGAGAGTCAAAATAAATATCGGCATTTCAAAATTTTGTAAGTTCTTTTGTATAGTAAACCCATTTCAAGTGAGCAAGATAATTGGTTTATGTTTCACAATGTAAATCCAAGGATAACATAGAGAATAGAATGAATAGAAATTGAATATAGGTATACCAGGTAAGACAGTTCAGTTATCTTCTTAGGTGTTAAAAAGAAACATTTATAATCTTTGAGACCTATGCCATTATTATGTTCCTCTTTGTACTTAGAGTTTAAGGGTATACATAAAAGTAGTTAGATTCCAGATTTCCTGATTTCTAATTCCTGATTAAATTAGTGTTATCTGTTCTTGTATATTTATTTTAAAAATTTTGAATAGTTGTATGATATCTAAAAAAATTAATAGCTGTGCTATAAAATAGACATATGACTTTGGGGTCTTAAAATTTGCCCTAGGAAGGGCAGGTTCTCTTCTGGCTGGCCACTCAGACTTATACTTTGTGAGTAGCAAGAAAGAGTGATCAAATGAAAATAGATTTAAAATTAATAAATATTTAAATTGCCAGTGTATATTGCCTCTTTTGAGAAAATCTGTAATTGGGGAATTAAAAATGTAACTTACTTGACACTAGGCAGGTCTTCCTATTATTCCTATTCCACCACATTGTAAATCAGTTCTTGTGTATATACACCAGTTTTGCTCAAGGATAGATGGAAGCAAAATTAAGACTCTACTTTGACCTGTTTACAAAAAAATAAATCAAAGTGAAAATCATATATGCTTGTTCATCATTTAAATCACCATATCTCTGCAAATCAAATGTAACCCAATCACTGTCTGGAGCTCTAACTAACCATCTTACCAATATCTTGGCCTGAAAAGGATGTTAGGGAGATTAATGAAAGGGAAAGAAGCATCCATTCAGATGTTAATGCCTCATTCTTCTACTTTCTTCACAAAAATATGCTGAAGATAACTTTTTGACATAAGCTACAAGTCTGACAGTTTTCATAGACTATTGAAATTTCCCTCACAATGAAATTAAATTTACAGCCTATTTTGCTTCGTTTTATTTTTAAATAAACTATTTTTAAGTATAAAATTCAATGACACTGTGTTGTGCAACTATCATATGTATCTATTTCCATGCATTTTGCATTATGCTAAATCTATGCCCAAATTTGCTTTATTTTTGATTTCACATAAAAGAATTTATTGACAAAAAAAACTATGTCCTCATACTTTATCCATATATTCTTCTGTGAGTTTTATTGTGGTGTTAGCTCATATATTTAGGTTTTTGTCTACTTGGAGTTCATTTTCTTATGTGATAAGAGATATAGAATCAACTTGTGGCAGTGTGTTTGAATTTGAGCTTTAAATTATGACATATGGGTTCACCTAGGTTCTTTTATAGGTAAAGAGCTAGTTGCCTTAACTGTATTTATTGAGAAGACTACCTTTTTCCTATGGAAACCTTGTCAAAAATCAAATGATCATAGGTTTATTTCTGAACAAATGATCTTAATTCTGAACATACTTCTGATCATACTGTATTTCAAATGCATATTTTATGCCAATATTTTGCCAATTTGATCATTATATAATTTTATATAATGTTTTGAAATATGAAGTATGGATTCTTATATTTTACTTTTTATCAAAATTACATGGACTCTTCAGGCACTCTTTCAAGTTCACATGAATTTTAGGATTGGTTTTTTCATTTCTACCAAATTACCTGTTATAATTTTGATGGGAATTTTAACTGAATCTGTAGATCATTTTGAGTAATATACACATCTTATCTTTACAAAATTAAAATTTTCCATCTGCTTTCTAAGGGGTGTTTTCATTTATTGATATCTTATATAATTGCTTTCAATAAAATTTTGTAGTTTCAGAGTATAATGTTAGCACCTCTATAGCTACATTTATTACTATTTTATATGGCATTGCTTCTTTACTTTTATTAGTAAAATGCATATTGTTAATATTGAGAAGCCTGCCTGATTTTTTGCGTGTTGATACTGCACTTTGTCACTTTGATGAAGTTACTTATTCCATCAAGTAACATTCTAGTGGATTCTTTGGTGCTTAGGATAGTTTTATCTTTTCCATTCAATTTCTATACCATTTTATATTATTTTATTGACTAATCATTCTCATGTTTGTATGTTACATGTTTATAATAAACAGGCAAAAGAGCAATGGTCTAAGTTGAATCTTTACCTCTTTCTCTATCTTAAAGGGGTTTGAAAGGGAACAATACAATTTGAATGACTTTGGGGGCTTTCCCTAAATCCTAGCTCCAGTTTAAGACCAATTAGTTCTTTTTTTGGGAAATAAAAATTGTTTCCAAAAATAATTTTGTTTCCAAAAATAAAATTGTTTTCAAAAATAAATATTGTTTCCAAATAAACAGCCAGCCAAGTGAGATGTCAACTAAGTTCCAATGAAAGAACACAACAGCATCATTCACCAAAGGATCACAAGTAATATAAACCAAAGTTAAAGGAGGGAATAGTATCAGAGTCTAAATTGTGAGAATCTGATTTTCAGAAAGCTATGAATGTCAGTGGGAGCCCAAGATGTATTTGTGGGAGCTATAAGCCTCTAACCATAATAGAAGGATGGGAGGAAAGTGGTTACTAAATGGATTGCCTTGAAGAAATGACTAGAAGATCAAAATGATAGGCTTGACTTCAAAGGTTAAAATCTTGTCAGTTGACACCCACCCCCCCTTCCCTCCTCCGCACCCCTACCCCCGACATACCACGCCCCCCAATGCTGGTTAAGCCTGATTGGTTTTCAACATTGCTGTATATTTGGGGTGTTTTTTTGGTCCATTTTGGGGTTATCACAGATGTTCTATGACATCAGTGACCACCATCTGGAATTTTGGCTAGAATATTTCGTACATGAAACCCCGGATTGATGAACCTATAGGGACAGCAAGTGGAATAAGAGTTTCTGGGGGGTTACAATGGTGGGTATGAGAGCAAGAGTGAGGCTATGTCAAGGAGTTCAGGAAGGAAAAGAATATTTTTCTCTCCTCCCTGCAACCCCTCTGCAAGCGTGCCTATTGATGGACTTGCGTCCCCACTCAGTACAACGTGGCAACTATAAGGTATGCAACGTTTCTCTAGTTCCTAAATGCTTCCTCCTACCCACTCTCATGATCCCAATTCTACCTTGCAAATCTGGATAGACCAGGGGAGGTACACTGAAGTTGGAAACATGGGAAATTCAGGACAAATGATCCCATCGGGGCCAGTCGTGGGTGTGGTGATGCCAGGAGGGCAGAAGGTGGGTGGCGTGGAAGGGGGTAACCAATTGCAGGGATCTACATATGATCTCTCTGGAATATGGACAGTCGGAAAGTGGGTCAAAGGACATGGCGGACTGAGAACGATATGAAAAATATTAATAATGTGTACACTACTAAGGGTTCATGAGGGAGAGAGACGGGAAAGGGTGAAGGAAGGGGAAGTATGGGGAGATGGTACTGGGGGCCTAAATGGAAGGAGGATGTTTCAGGGGTGATGGTGGCAACAGGTGATTAAATATGGTATGCATACGATTGACATGTGTCTTGATCGTGATAGGAGTTTCATGGGCCCCAATGGCATGATTTAAAAAAAAAGAGGGGGAAAGAGGAGCTTACACTAAGGCCTCAAGTATTTGGAAATGAAGATGACAACATGGGTACAAATGTGTTTGATATAAAGGATGTATTGATTGTTATAAGAGCCGTTAGAATCTCTAATAAAATCATTTAAAATTATATTTTACTTTTATTTTTACCTGCATCTGTAAATGAATTAGAGTATCCCATTATTTTATACTTATTTGACTAAAATTTTAATCAGAATCAAAGCCACTTTTTCTATAATTTCCTTGTAATATTTTTAAGCATTCCTAATTTAAGTGTTTTAAAATATTTTCCACTTATATCCTATCTATCCATCATCATTGCCATTGGAAAAGAAGCCAATGTTTATTTTCAACATATAGGGTAGAAATCATTTTCCTAAGTTTCCATTACAGTGAGAGCTTGAGGTTTCCTTGGTAGAAACCTTAAGCTAATGACATATCAAATATAAGATGATATACTGATGTCTACATCTTCTGAATTAATGTACACATTTTCTCGTGAATTATAAATAGTCTATCTTTTATATTATGACGCAGATTAAATGGAAAATAATTTTGCCTCCAAAAGAAGGAAAAGTGTATTTTGGACTAAATTATTGTCAACACAATAAAGTCCTGATAGCACTGTTGGCTAAGTGTTGTATGGCAACGTCTGGGACTAGCTCAAATCCACCACCCACTCGTGGGGAAGATGAGGCTGGCCCTCCAAAAGGATATTTGAAGTCCCCCAAACCCTATACAGGCAGTGGTTTAGATGGGAATATGCTAGATACTAGTGGAATAGAAGAGTAGCATGTGCCATGTGTTCCTTAGAGGTATGCCTGAAACATTGATTAATTCAAACTTGAACATTTCTTTGGTAAATTTAGAGCATTCTAATTTGGGAGTTGTGGTGGCAAAACAATTTAGTTCACATATGAAAATCCTTGTTCCATAGAACACCTGAGCAGCTATGAAAAGTTTGTATAAAAGTTTACGTAAAAGATAATGGAATTTATCCACAAACTTTTTGATGCCCACTTAAACTGAGAGTAACTTGATGGACTTTATTATAACACCTACCACGGATGCAGTAAATTTCTGGGGGGCCAGGGGAGGTATTGTGATATCCAGAATAAACTGGATGAAGAACTGGATTCTGATGATAATCCTTTGAATTTCGGACAGCCTCAGATTCCCGAAGATCACGTAGTTGTCCCCGAGGTAGTTAGTTGAGAAACTAGAAGCAGTCACACTGTAGGGAAGTGGTTGTGCATTGGGCTGCTAACTGCGAAGTGGGAAATTTGAAACCATCACCTTCTCCTGAGGAGAAAGTCCAGGCTTAGTAAATAATTAGTCTCAAAAACCCACACGAGCAGATCTACTCTGCCCTACTGTGCGTCGATGAATCCTCATTGGCTCGATGGCAGTACATTTGGTTTTGTATTTCGAGAGTAGCACAACCTGAGAATCTGCATCTGAGAGCAATTGTATTCAGTCAAGATTAAAGATGACAGCTCTAGGCCTCGTAATTAGTGAATGCGTTAACATATACACTGCTAGTTCGTCCCCTGAAGTCTCTTGCAAGCAGAGTAAAAGAAACACCTAGAGTTTTCAACCCAAGAGAGATAGACGTCACATCAAAAATGCATGATGGGCCCATCTTACCTTGTCCCCAATATTCTTCAGAGTTAGCTTTAATAGAACACTGTCACAAGGAGTGATGTTGGGGCTTTGGCACATTGGAGCATTTCTCAATATTTCAGACTTTACCATCCCTCAGGTTTGCAAATAGATCTAACATTACTGATTACTGGGCAAGGGTGATGATTTTAACAGCTAGCAAGCCCCCAGCCATTTGGAGAGAACAGCTTTGTGTATCCATGTCTAGAAACCCCACAGCCCCACCCCCGAAAGTCAGTCATGATTTTTTGCCATGATGCCAACAGAAGGGAATGGTCTGTGCACATCCTGAGAAACAGCCAGATGATACAACAAAGCAAGCAACTAGAAAAATCGACCCTGGTGGTTAATTCAGTCAGGTTATTTTTTTATCTGTATAGCAATTTCACATAAAGTTAAGCCATGTGTTTCCTAAACAATGTCTATAACTTAACTTTAAAATATATTTGCCATGCATGTGGATATAATCTGGCACACATTTAATATAGTACTAATATGAATAATGATTTAATATTCCCAACATAACAAATATTCATAAAATACTGGGGATATTATATATCCAGCGTGAGAAGTTTCAATATAAGCATGGACTGAATTTCATTTTGATTGTCCATTGCATGGGACACAGGACTTGTTATTACTATGTATATGATAATAAATGAGATTTGAGGCACATGAAGACGGCTTAAAACTCAGGGTATTTTAATAGTGCAAAAGATGTTTCCATTTTGCAGCAGTGAATGCATTTTTTAAATGTGCCTCTAAAGAAAGAAACAAAGAATATTTATCAGCATATTACATTTATATTTTATGAGGATATTTAATGTGTCTTCATATAAGGAAATTGAACAATCCTTTGAATAAATAAATTAATATCTAAATAATAAAATTATATAAGTGTATTTTATTTTTTATTTCCATGCAGACTGATGTAAGAAATTGATTGATGTTGTTATGCATCACTAAAAGACTCTTGCCTATTGACAAATGGTGCTTAGTTACATCAGTTACGTGCCTATCTTGGAATATGGTGATTGAAGAATTTCACACACAAAAATGCATACTTTATACATTTTGTATACAATATAAAATGCATTTTATTTTTTATTTCAGAATAAGGAGATATAATTTCACCATGAATTCTCTCTCATTGACCACATAAGAATGCTCCAGGAGCATTCATCACGTATTTGATTAGTGATAAATCTGACTCATGGTGACCCAATAGGACGGAGTAGAACTATCTTTTCTGAGACTGTAAGTCTTTACACGAGTAGAAAGTTGTTTCTTTCTCTCTCAGAGAGGCTGGTGGTTTTGAACTGGTGACATTGTAGATAGCACTCCAACTTGTAACTGCTAGGGTTAACTCAATGGCGGTGAGCAAGGGATATACTTGGTCCTGTCCAACGCAAAGCAAAACCAAATGCTTCTTTAGTTGGAGAATATCCTTGTATTTATATCATGTACTTTGCAATCCCTGTGAACCCCATTGGGTATCAGCAATAATCCAATGAACTGTGAAGATAGACCTCAAAAAAAAAAAAAACAACAAAACCCCCAGAAAGTTCATGAACACATTTCTAAGCATTATTTCAAGGAAATAAAACATTCCTTTAGATCTGAGCAGGGTCCGTTATCAAATATCATGCAACAAACTAAGGAAATTTTTCCATCTGCTTTGTAAGCCTTATTTCTTTAATTACCTCAGCTCTAAAGAATAAAATTGCATGTTCAAAATTAATTGTTTTCTTTACTGTCTTAGTTTGAGTTATTTAGAGAAGCAAACCACCTCCACACACATACACAAATATCTAATGAAGCTTATATGTGTACAGAGAAAAGTTTGCAGCAAGTAAATATCTCACACCATTGTAAAAAAAAAAAAAAAGTACAAATGCAACTTCACACAACTACCAAACCATGGGTTAGATTGATTTGGGGGTCAAACTTAGGTTAGATTAGTTTTCCAATATTGACTTGTGTAGCTGCAGTGCCTAACAAATCCAAACTTGACAGAAAAACCAGAGGCTGGTGGCCACTGAGGTGGGTGAATCCAAGAATAGCAAGCCAACCTTGCAGCTGCATAGGTGAATGAATTCAAGAAAGGCAGGTCAGATGGCGACCCACAGGTCACTCCCAGGATTAACAAGCAGTACGGCAGGCTGTTGCCTCTGATTCAAGTTATTGTAGATCCATAAAACAAATGCAGTACTGAGCCCTAGCAATATGCAAGCAAACATTTCCACAGCATCCCCTTACATTGGAAACAGACCCTGGGGTGGTGAGCTGAGTAAGCTTTTGAAGTTCAAGTCCAATCTTATTTCAGTGTAGATGGATGCAACTGATCAGCTCTGATTACATTGTGTTAGTTCAGGTTCTTAGGCCTTACTACATGTTAATTGCAAAACTGCTCATAATCCTGCCCCAGCTTCTTTGCCACAAAATTTAATATCAAGTTTACTAATCGTCAAATATATACTTTTGAGTTCATGCCGTCATTCAATACCAATTTCATTTTGTAATTTTACTTACTTTATACATTTTATTATTCAACTTTGTTTTTTAAACTGGAAACAAGGGGTATTTTTTGGACACAAGTTTCAAATGTGACATAATTTTATATCCAGACAATGTTAAATAGCAGTAACTAAATGAAACAAAAATGGAACAAAATGGAACAGCAACAAAAATGAAGACTCATAATACACCATGGATAAAATGAAAAATATTTGTAATTCCCTAAAGACAATCACAAAATGAACTTTTTTATTTCTATACTCTGGTTTAATGGGTAAAAAATGTTGTATGAATACTTCTATTGATCAAATCATTAGCAGCAATATAAAGATAGCAATTTGTTCTAAATTCTCCATCAATTCATTGTTACAGTAAAAGATAAATTAATAAACAATGTGTAGAACATGAACCTTTTTTAATCAGAACTTGCTGCATTTGCAGACCCCATAAACAGTGGAAATATGTCTTATTTTTTCGACCTTATTTTCTTCCAATGATGTAGACAGTGGAACAAAAGCTGTCCAAACTATTGTCAAAACCATTGGACCATTAAAAATTTGTTCTGAAATTTTCTGGATGTTAAGCAGAGACCATTATTCAGAATAAATTTCTGGATACAAAGCTGAGGGTGAAAATTATAAGATGAAGTTGTTCTGCATTTTAATCGGCTGAATCTGTACATTATTTTGTTCGCAAACTATTCAGTCCTAGATCACTTAATTTTCAATTTGCTTTGCTACAATTAGATTTAGCAAGACACACAACTCAAACATTACTAATACACGTGAAAACAACTGCACAGAAATTGCATGTTGTCATATTTAAAATGAAAACATTAATTTTATGAGGAGTGTTTTCTAGAAAGTTATTCTTTTTTTTTTATTCTAACCCTAACCCTAACCCTAGAAAGTTATTCTTAACAGTGTTGCGGTTAGAACAATCACAGACTGTGAACTAGTTTTTCAAGGGAGAAATTAATTCTGTGGGTCCCTGTAACATAGAAATTTCTTGGACTTGCTTAAACTGGTTGCTTAATTTAATCCACTTTTAGTGCACCAAAGCTCAAAATGTAATAACAACATAAAGGATAATGCATCATATTTTAAGAGGTTTCAAAAAGGTTTATGAAAAATGCAATTAAAAGATAGTGAGTTTAAATATACCTCGTGTAATGTGTGAAGAATTAATAAACTGAACAAATGATAAATACCAATCAAATAATTTTCAATGAAACAAATATTGTTCTATATTTCAGTTTCTCTGTATAGTCTTCTTGTGTTTTTTTAATTAAAAAGTTATCTAAGAGTCATCTTATGATATACATCTTTTAGAGATGGAAAATCTATCAAAGGGTTTAACACATTTACTAGTTTAAGAAGAAAATGTAGAGAAAAAATTACAATTCAAGTATCTCACTATTTATTTTAAGTTTCCAAAATTGATTTTTCTATTTACACAGCCCCGTTCTATGACAGTGTTACCAATAGCTTATGTAGTGCTTACATAACCTCATGTCAACAGGAAGATCTTAAGAGTGAAAGAGCTTCCAGGTCACAACCTGATGATGCTTCCTGTCGGCGTGACCTCACAAGCATTGTGGGAGCTTCTCTTTCTCCCTGGAAGAGTGCCACACTCTCTGCTTCACATTACTTTTGACACATCAAATGGAACTACACAGATAGCAGGCAGACCTATAGAGCTGGGGAGTCACATAAAGACCTGTGCCAACACTCAGATGCTTCCACTGCCCCTGGAGCCACTAGATTTTCCACCTGCTGGTCTGTGATCACCTACATTTGGCATCATTGCATGTGCTGCATGAGTCTAAGGACTCACATTAGACAGATGGGATAATATCAGACTTATGGACTTGCTCTGATCTGTGCTGAGGTATTTTCTCAATATACAATTGCACTTGAAAATAAAACTCTCTTACATATACACGAGTGTCCCTGTATTTGTTTTTTCTTGTTAACCTGGACTAAACCATGTCATTTTAATAATTTAAAATATGTCATTTTAATACCACACATTGAGCATCCACTTAATTTTTATAGGATGTTGCGTAATTAGTTGTTATTCAAAAGTGGATGGCTTTTTTTCTTTCTATGTAGTCATTATATTTATTTTTGTTGAATCTACTTCACAATAGGCAATTTTTGAAATGCATTTCATCATGGTAACATATTAAAATTGGAAGCGCATGTTGTACTAACACATACAATCCTGGAGTCATGTGCTCAGGTTCTAGATACCCCAGAAAACATAGTTGAAGATTAAGCAGACCTAGACCAAGAGAGAAGATGAAAACATTAACTACAAAATGCAAGCAATAGACTATATCTTCCGATGGGTTTGTCAGGTCATTCTTTAGATGGATAATCCAGATTCTCCAGGTGATGCAGTGGAAGAAGCAGAGTCTATTTCGTCCCTTACAGATTTCAAACTTCAGAAACCCTATATTGGGTCATTCTGAGTGGGAATCAACTCAATATTACTGAATTTAATTTTTTCATGTTCCCATTTTAATGTGTATTAATATATTGCAGTCTTATAATTGGGTGAGTTAAGTTCTCTAAGATTCAGAAGTACATTTAAAGACACCCCCTCATCAGCTCATCATTACCAAGATATATAAATAATTTAAGAGAACATTTTGAAGAAAAGAAAAGTTTGACGGCACAAGAAAATAATTCAGATGCTGATAGACAGGTCACAACCATGGAAGCACTAAAAGAAATGAATCAATCACAGAATTGCTCAGAAGTACTGAGTGCTAAAGATCAATTTTGCTTGTGTAACCATACAATGAACCATCATTGACACTAAATCTTGCAAGAAAAGAAATGGGAAAGTGCATGATATTCTTTCAAATAGATTTTTCTTTAATAATATGCTTATATTTGAAAAATTGATGAAATCTTGCATGCAACCAAGAGATTAGAGCACGTTTATCCTGGTGATTTAACTACAACCCCTTGTGGAGAAGTGTGACAATTTTATTCTTATTTGAGAACTAGGTTTTCAGATTTCAGGAAAGATATTTACTTTGGTAGGCATGTGTGGTTACATGAAAGTAAAAAATAAACCTCACTGCCATTGATTCAATCGTGACTCATAGTGACCTTTTAGGGCAAGGTAGAACTTCCTGTGGGCGTTTCAGACACTGTAACACTTTGTGGGAGTAGAAAGGCAGTCTTTTTCCAGAAGCACTGGCTGGTGGCTTTGAATAAGCAGTGCAGCATATAACACTGTGCCACCAAGAATCCTTCATGGTTCTATAATGGAAGAGAAATACTGCACTTATTTCCCAACGTTGACGTTCCTTTGTGTATGTTCTCAACACTAGTGATCACAGTCTGCACCACAGAGTACATATTCTCTGTCCAAAAGTGACTCAGAAACCCTTAGTGCACAATAAAAATTCAGAAAAGACGATTCACTTCAGTTGCTATGTATGAAAATAGATATTTAATCCATAGTACTTATTTACATACATAATAAACATAATGAATCACACAGCTCAAGTGTGATAAAATCTTGGAATCATTTGCAGCAGCAAAGAATAAGAAGAAAGATTGCTAATTACAACATGTTAGAGATGAAAGTTCCATCTAAAAATGAAATATAGCAATTTGTTTTAATGTTTGTCTTCTGGTCATTACATTTTCTTTTATGACATACTTTCATTAGTTAAATTACAATTATAGAAGTTATTATGAAACAAGCATCAACATTTGAAGATGAGTCATTTGATGCAAAATTGGTAAAAGCAAATTTTTTGTTATGGAGAATCAACAAAATTTTACATTGACTTTTTAAACAACTAAGTCACTGACTCATTTGCTCTGTTACAAAATATGAGGAATTTTATAGAAATGTGATGTAATGTACAAAATGTGGTAAACAGAGGCATTTTCACTAGCTCAAAAATCCATTATTTTTTAATTCCACTTATTCTACAAACTTTTGGAAGAACCCTCACATAGTAAAATCTTTAGCATCCTACATCCACTATTACTTGAATAATCTGGTTCATCTCATTTTGCTAAAATGACATGTGTTACTTTTTCATGCATTAATGGATATTATAATTAGATTTAAAATAGCTTACATCATGGAGAGTCGAGATATACAAATCAACACATCCAAACACGCAATCTGCACTTGTCAACATAGTTAAATGCAAAGGTATCGGGTCACTGTGAGAAGATAGAGATGACCAGTTCATCTTTACTGGAAATGTCCCCGCAGGCCTCTAGGGAAGTAATCTGCCAAAGCTGTCACCCCCATGGACCCTCAGGAAATCTAAACTGCCAGCACTGTCTACAGGGGAGGGCTTCCTGCATTTCAAGAGCCAGGGTATGCCAAGCATTAGCATCCTTCCAATTCTTAGGGTTCCCTCCCTTTCCTGTCCTCACAATATTTTTATCCTAAGTGATCTACACTTACTGCCACAATGACCCTAAAGCTTCAGGTTTAATTAAACCCTGTCAGGTTCAGGGAACTCCCTGACAGACTTTCTTCTACATGCCCTGGTAGATGTACACTGGCCAATCCCCTAACTGCCCCTAACTCTCCCTGGGTGGCCTAGCTTTTACTGCCTCCATGTTTCCATAAGACTTTACATGGCAACTACTGCAGACCATGCGCCCTCTGACTCCACTCAGGCTGCCTATCCTGCCCTCACCTATACTCAGCTACCAGGAAATTTCAAGAACACAGAAAGGGATACCTAAATGACCATAAACTGGTGTGGGTCCTACCGGTCCTGGACCACCTAATGCCTGTCTCTAGGCTCCTTCTGATCATACTCTGGCTCATTCTGGCTGCTCCTCAGGACAGGGGACTAGAGCCAGGACCAGGTTCCAACTTCCTGATCAGTCCCAGAAGCAACCAACTTCCAGGACATTTGCTGCCTCTGTACCTGCCCCAGCCATTTGGATCTTCTGGATAGCACCTGTGCCTACCGCCCCCACTCCAGAATCCCTCCATTCAGTTTGGCACCCCTGAAGCTCAAGGAAATGCCCTTCTCCCTCTCCTGGGAAGTAAAATTCCATGCAATCTAAGCTGTCTTTCAATGTGCACACAGAGTCCCCAGGGATGTTTGTTTCATCATTGTCATACATGCGCCATTATATGTAAATGATTCTATTAGTAGATGGTTTACTATTCTCGTCCATATGAAATTATTGATAAAGATGCAGTTAATAAGTAAGGAATAAGTGGTTAGATACAGATGTATATAACAGAGCTTCAAAAATTTAATGGGAAAAAAGGAATTAAAAACAAAACTTTCCCACAAAGTTTTATTTTATTTTTAGGATCATTTTATTGGAGATTCTTACAACTCTTGTTACAATGCATACATTGATTTTATCAGACATATTAGTACATAAATCACCATCATTCTTTTCTAGACATATATTTTCTATTGAACCTTTTGATCACCTCTTCCTTTTTTACCTACCCCTACCGTGGCTCCTTGATAGATCATAAACGGCCATTGTTTTCATATCTCATAACAACCACTGTCTCCCTTCTCTTCTGAATTCTGTTGTTTCTCCCTCTAGAGGGGTGTATATGATTATGTGCCATTAATTGCACATTAGCACCCCTGCCTCCTCATCTCTCCTCCTTCCCCTACACTTTCCTCTATTCCCATTCCTATTCCTGGGTTCCATGAGTTGTGAGCTTTATGTGTTGCCTATACCGAGGCACATGCTTCCATCCAGTTCAGAGTGGGAAGCAGCTCTGGGGTCATGATAGTCAGAGGAAGAGCAGGTCTCAAGGGACCAGAGGTATATTGTATGATCCACTAGTGCGCCATTGCACCCTGACTGACTCATCTCCCTGCAACTCCTCTTTGTGGGGATGTTCCATTGTTCACAGATGGTATTTGGGTGTCTGTTCCAAGCCCCCTCATTCTCACCAATGTGTTTTTCTTTGTTGGTTGCTATGACATCTGTTGCCTGCTACCCAATCCCGATGACATCTCATGATCACACCGCTGCTGTTCTTCTTCCATTTGGAGTTGTTGCTTCACTGTTGGATGACAGTTATTCAACTTCAAGCCTTTCAGACTCCAGATGCTATATATTTTAATAGTGAGGCACTATCTGCTGTATTCACTACATTTGCTTATGCACCCACTTTGTCTACAACAACTGTGTGCATGTGTGGGGGCGGGGAGGCATCAAAATGTTATTCTGTTAGAACAAAGTGTTCTTGTATTGAAGCGGGGTATGAGCTGAGGCCCATTGCCCATCCACAGCCTCAGTGTATTGTCTTATAAATATATGTACATAAGTCAATACCTCTGTTTTTATGGACTGATACATTTACATAAGTACACAGCTCTGTTAATACTTTACCTATAGTTTTACTTCCTAGATCTTTCCTCTGTTTGCTTTTGACTCTTCCTGCCAAACCATCATGTCACGCCCCTGCTCCCCTTCTTCCACCTCTTAGCATTTTTTCTCAGCTAGATTGGTGTCCCCCTGTTGCTTCTCCCTGAGTTTTCTTCCCATGTGTGTCTTCTATAAGAAAGCAAACCAGTAATGTCCTACCTCAATCACAAAGAAAACAAAAGGTTTGAAAACAAAAGGAGAGAAGGAAAAAAAAAAACATACACAGTTCCAGGTCATCATGAATCTATCCCTGCTGGGGCAGTTCCGGGGACTGCCCTTCCTAGTCTGAAGTGTACTTGAGGGGCTCTTTAGCGGCTTTGTGGTTTGGTTTTGCTTCCATAACAGATTTAGGCCATATTATCTCCCCACCTTGTGTCCTCATGAATGTCCTCTGTCACCCTAGGCTCTAGATCTGATATCTGCTCAAAGCAGATACATTGGGTGGGTGTTACCTCATGGTCAAGAAAGGTAACCAGGGTTGACCTAGGAGTCTTTTCACCACTAGTGAGAAACCTTCCACTAGTCCGCTTGGACACCAGATGCGCTGTACATGAAAGAGTTCTGAGTATATGCTGCTTATTTGGGCACCATCTTGACACCACCACTCGTCTCCCAAGCCCACCCCATGAAATTTTTGAAGCCTCTCATATATGTAACTCACATAATCTATTTGATTACAAGAGTAAGCAGAGGAGGGGCACCACAAAGTATCAATGTTTACGATGCTCCCATTCTTTAAACTAGCACTAGTAAGAAACACTGCCTGGTCCTGCACCATCTCCATGCTATTCAGTATGCTTAAGTTCAACATTGAGGCTATTATGCATTAAAGGTTCTTCTTGCTTCTGCCAATCCCTTACCAAATGAGATGCCATTTTCTAGACTTTGATGTTTCCTGATATCTTTTCCAGAGTAACCAAGTTGATGATTTGCCATATGCACTTCTAAGAAACATTCCAATTGTGTTTCTGCTAAGATATACATGTTCACTTTTTTAGTGGTATTTTGTATCTCACATATGTTCGAAGCAGTGCTTGGCATTAAGATATATAAATGATTAAGACTTGGCCCTCTTCCTTAAGAAACTGAAATTCGAGGGAGAGAAAAAAAGGACAAGTGGATTTAAATTAAGTGTGAAATATGTGGGAGTAGAGGATTGTACAATGCATTCTGAGATCCCAGAGCAGAATGGAAATTAACTGCATGGAGAAGTCAGAACAGAAATGATTGCATTTTATGAGTTACAGACCTATAACTCTTGGCAGAGTAAAAGATAATGGAGGTAAGGTTGGAGAAGAGAAGGGCACAAATTATATTAAGACACTCAAGTGCTAAAGAATAGCATGAAAAAAGCACTATTGTGAAAACAAAAATAATTTTTAGCGACAAAAATCTGTACTTTTCAGATTCAAATAGAGCTTACTTCCTCTCAGTTGGAATGAGGGCTATAGATACCTTTTTTTATATTGACATGAAATATCCACAAGGCATATAAAACCTAAATCAGACTCTAAATGTGTATCTAACTTGGGTCTCTCTGTACTCTGTTCAGCAGAGGCTAAGATATAGCTCCATGTCATGTCACATATCCCAAGGACAAAGGGATCTCTTATGTCTCTCCTTGCTGAGTTCACTGGGTTCAAGCAATGCAGTGAATGACTATGGCTCTACTAGTTATGTTTTTGTAACTACTACCTAAGGAATGAGTAGGTATTATGCATATGTGTAGTTCTTGTGGCCCACTATAGTGTGAAGAAGGTTCATTTCATCTTTGTGGAGGTAGGATCAGGCAAGCCAGTTTGGAAGTTTGGGCTTAAAATGAACTATTCCAACGATGATCAGAAAGGGCCAGTGGCTGTAGGGATATCACAATAGGGGTCTTACTATAATTAAGAAAGAAGATCCAAGAGTAAAACTTGTCCTTTAGACCTAAATTCTTGCACTAAAGCTCCTCCATTCAGAAAAGAAAGGAATGACATCAGGAATAACAAAAATTGTGAGATTCAGCAAAGAAAAGGTGTCTACATAAGGAATAGGACCAAGGGACCAAGGCAAGGGTCACTCACTGCCATCAAGTTAATTCTGACAGTGACCCTGTGGGACAGGGAGGACCCGTCTTTGTGAGTTTCTGAGAATGTAACTCTTTACAAGCATAGAAAGTCCTATCTTTTCCTTGAGCAGTTGGCAATTTGAACTTCTTACCTTGTTGTTAGCACCCTGTGGCTACCGACTAAATCACCAAGAAGGAGAGGTAGAATTCCCAGCCCAAAGAAGTAGAAAACTGAATGTCCTCAGGCAGAATGCTTGCTGACAAATCTGAGTACCACCAGATCCTTGCCCAGGGAAATAGGTTTGTTGACTCCCACTGCTAAGACTGAGCACCTTCAGGCCAAGACTTTCTGGTTGAGTGGTGTGACTCTAGGAACATCACTAACAGAGGAAAGAGCGCTTTGTAACACTTGTCTAAGCAAGGCACTGACATTGTAAATTCTGTGGATACTCGTGTATAAGCTGAGTTTTTTCAGCATGCTTTTTATGCAGTTTGGGTGATAAACTTTGTTGCTCAGCTGATAGATGGGCCAGCTTATATTCAAGTATATACAATAATTACTTTCCTAACAAGCCCCATGATCATGAATATTATTTGAATTTTGTGTGATCTTCAACAAAGTATAGAACCTGTAGGGAAGTAGAGAGGGCTTTGGCAAAGAATACCGTGATCAGAGTTTGTTAAAATATATTGGGGAATGGAGGCATATCTGAACTCTGTTTCGTTGGAATCAGCCTTGATCCTTTTTCTACCATGTACAGATAGAGGAAGGCGGCTACCACCTACCTCCGTGTTATTTTTTGCACTGGTGTTTTTTTATTACCTTATTATTATTCAGGTTTCTCCTTTATACCAACTAGTAAACACTCATCACTCTATAAAATACATTTCTTGAGGTCAGCTCATCTTGCCACTAGACAAAGCAGATGCCTCCTTTAAACATATGGTTATGGTTGAATTGATGACATGTGTAACTAGAGCAGTTGTTTTCATATTTGTGAACTGCTTTGGTTCTGTGAGTTTCTGAATTGGCAATGAATCCTAGAGAAAACTGAAGAAACTTTCTATATTGCATCAGAAACAACAGGCACAACTTGTCCTATTGATTCATAATATATAGGACCTCTTAACAACAATTATAAGTTTTTTTTAACTGAAAACCTTAAACCATATGTACACAAAAATTCATATAGTATTCAGAACAAAACAAGCCAAATGTATTTGTTTCATGTGATGAATGACATATTTACTTTAATATAAACTTACCTTTGCACAGGTAATCCATTCTCAAAACTGGAAGAAGAAATACCCTGAAAAACTTTCCTCAGTCTCCTATTGTTTCCTCTGTTAATGCTTGCAGCTCCTTTCTTTACTCCTCAGTCCCTCTACGGAGTTCTATGTTCAGATGCCATCAACTCAGTTTCTGTGCAGAGCAAACCCAGCGGCGACAGAAGGTAAGACAATTCCCTCCTGTGACATCTTTACAATTCTAGTGTTTGAGCCAATTGCATCAGAACTATGTCAGTCCAGGTTGTCAAGGGTTTTTGTCTTTTTTTGATGCCATTTTATTTACCAAGCACGTTGCCCATGTGTCCATAGAGATGCAGACTTGCCTTTGGTTTGTAGCACTTGGCCAATCATACCAGAGGCTTGGAACTAGTAACTTTCCTAACAAACCCCATAGTCGAATTTTTTTGAGTTCAAATGCATTGATTCTCCTTTGGTCTTTCTTGGTCAATATAAAACTTCCACATACATGTCAAACAATTAAAAATACATTAGTTTAGCTCAGGTATACCTTAGCAAAAAAAGAGGAAGGTCTATCCATTTCATCAAAGGCCAACATGTGCTCTTGGCAGATGTAGGAAGCCTCATCTTTCTCCCATGAAATGGCTGGTGGCTTTGAACTGCATACCCATGGGTTAACAGCTCAAGCTGCAACCTATTAGCCACAGGATATTTTGAGATGAAGCCATTAGAAGGTCCACAAAGGACACGGGCCTCTCAGCAGTTTCTTTTAGCTAAGGGACACTGAGTTTGAACTTCTAATCTTCAGAATTATAAAATATTTTGGATCTTTGAACCTCTGAACTCCAGAATTGAATTCTTTAAGTTGCTACATTTCGGGTAATGCATGAAAGCAGCAATTGAAAACTAGTATAGGTTAGTTTTTTTAAGGAGCACGTGAGAATATGTTTCATACCAAATTGAGTTTATTGTCAAATTTTGGGAATTCTGCTAATCTGATTGGCTAGATTAAGAAAATTGGTAGAATCGGTATCCCTCATATTATGAGTGAATTGGGCATCCATTTAAATTTGTGATTTTCTTTATAAACTGTGCTTTTCTCATTTTTTATTAGACCACTGGTCTTTTAGTTCTTGATTTTTATAAGAAGCCTGTTACTATATCAGAGAGGTTTTGTGACATTAAACACAAACATGCTTCTCAGTTCTTCATTATACCATTTTTAGACTTCATTTTTAGAGTAGTTTTAATCTTATAGAGATAAATATACAGAAAGTAGAATTCCAGTGTATGTTTTTCCCTCCAGCTTCCTGCAGGATGTTTTCCCTTATTAACACTTTGCATTCATGTGATGCATTTACAATAACAAATTAACTGATATATAACCATTATTATTTAAAGTTTATGTTACCAGATCCCTTTGCATCTGATTCATGGTAATCCCAGGGTGCACCTAAAATTTTCAAAAATTGGTTACTATTATATATTTATTTTATTTTGGAAATGAATTACCAATCATTTCTTCCAAAGTGCTTCTAGATGGATTCAAATATCCAAGCTTTTGGTTTTCAATGAGCACATTAACTTTTTGCACTGTACTGGGACTCTACAGTTTAAACTACGTCTGGTACTCTCCTTTGGCTGTGCAATATGACATAATGTCATATCTTCACCTTTTCAGGATCATGAAAAAGACTTTACTGTGGATTCCTTGTCAGGCTACTAACCAGAAAGCTGGTGGTTCAAAGCCACTAGCTGATCCTGGGGAGATTTGTATTCTCAGAAATCATAACGCGCAGTTCCATTCTGTATTATAGGGTCTCAACGAACCAGCATGGAATCAGTGGCAGTGCACTCTTTTTTTTTTAGATTTTAATTTACTCATATGTTCATCACTCCGATGAGTGCAGTTGTAGATTATTCTACTCTTGTGAAAGGGGCTTGGAAGAAAAGAGGCTGGGCAAAGGTGGGATGTGTGATTGGAGACACATAATCTTTTACTGGGTCAGATTTTCCCTTTGGACATCATCTACAGGTCTCTGTCCCTCTCAGGCAAGGCCTGTTTGGAAGATTTCTGAACCAGCTCTTAACTCAAGGTTACCTGTGAGGGTGTTGGGAGCCTGGTTTAACCTTTCAGCATCCCTTCTATTGTCACTAAACATACATACCCTCCGGTAAGCATCTTCTCTAGTGCCTCTTTCTTTTCTCCCTTCTTTCCCCAGCAATATTGAACTCAGGGCTTCAGACGACATTAGAGCTGGAAACCCAGCACAGTTGCCTGCTGCTTCAATAAGGACTGTGGCTTCACTTGGTGCCTATGGTCATCAACATCAGCTCCACACAGCAACAAGAGAGAAAGGAATGTGTGAATCAGGGTGACCAAGCTCTCGGAAGGTAGTCTAGAGATCTTTTTTTAAGTTAGAGAACACACCAGAGCCATTTTGTCCATACCCACTTTGGTCAGGCAACTCAACCCAGATTTCTGAATCAGGCCAGACAGCCTTTTCAAGAGCACGAACACTCCATAGTCTTTTCATCCATGCCCACCCTGTAATACATAACAGAGACCAATTGTAATATTTTTACCTTTGTCATAAATGTCAAACTTTGGACAGTAAGGTAGTTACTAAGAGAAAAACAAGTATACTCCATTGTATTATTGGATAACAATTTGTTCATTCAGTCATCTATCAGACATCTTAATTAGTTCTAATTTTGCCTAGTATCAATAAAGATGCTATGATTATCCATGTGAAAGATTTATGTGCACCTACATATTTAGTTAAGATAAAGCTTAGTCGCATGGTGACTAAAGAGTATACTATATCTATGTTTAGTTCTATAAGGTTCTCTTATAAAGTGATTGTAACATTCTGTGTTCCCACAGCGATGAATCAATGAACAGAAGGATTACTTTCTTAATTTGTGTTCTATGTCCTTGCTAGCATTTAGTGCTGTCAGTGCTTTGGTCATGAGACATAGTTTTTTTTCTTTTATTGAGAGGCAATTCATATGTTACAAAGTTCACCTATTTAGCATGCGTAACTCAATGAATGGTATGTTCTTTTATGGACTTTTGAGTAGGAGGGGATACCCTCTCCCAAACCACCACGGTAAATGTGCTGCATGCAGCAGAGCTTTCTAAGTATCCGTTTTATTTTTCTCTCAAATGGAGTTAGTGCATTCAGTGGTGTCACCTGGGAAGGTTATCTTGAGTCACAGTGATTCTTTTGGTAAAAGTAAATTTTGTTTCCTGCTCACAAAAAGGGCTCCAGAAACTTTTTTGATGCTTACAAGCTCACAGGGACAGTGCCATGTGGAAAAGTCAAGTGTGCAAGGGTTTTTCTTATTTCATGAACAGTGGCAAACATCATCATAGAAATCTCTCAACTGTCCACATTGACAAAAATAGTAACTTGTAGTGCATTTGAAGTTCATTCCACCAGATCAGATTGTGACATAAGAAGGACTCATGATAGAATGGTAAGGGACTAAAATGCACTACAACACCATGGACTAATAGCCTTCATTATTTTATAAAACTTACATATGGCCAAGTATTTATTTAAAATGTTAGTCATGAAAAGGTTATAAGTTTCCGTGTTGTTTTAATTTCTTTCTCTAAAAGTTGTGGTTACTAGGTACTGGTGGGTCCATTCCAATGCAGAGCAAGCACTGTCCTCACAATCACTCAACACTTGAACCCAGGGTTGGAACTACTGTGTCAATTCATCTCCTTGAGTGTCTTCCTCTTTCTATCTGACCCACTACTGTAGTCAGCATAATGTTTTATCTCCAGGGTCTGATACATCCTGAACACATCTCCAAAGGGTGAGATATGGATTGTCACAATCCTTATTTCTAAGAAGCATTCGCTCCCTACTTCTTCCAAGACAGATTTTTTTGTTTTGTTCTTTGGAAAGGGACTGGGTGTGTCTGACATGGGTGTTAGTCTTTCGTTTTAATTTCTATACATTATATTATGATAAGTATTATTCCTAAAGTCTCAGAAATAATGTTAAATTTGGGTTGCTGTTGTTTTCAGGTGGCATACAGTCAATTATGACGAATAGTGATGCCATGGACCACAGAAACAAACACCATCAGGTCCAGTGCTGTGCTCACAACTCTTGTCTGGATTTATCTCCTTTTTGTAGGCACGATGCCAATTTATCTTATTAAGAGTTTTCCCCCTTTTCACTGCCCTTCTACTTTACCAAGTACTATGTCCATATTACAGAGACTGGTGCCTTCTGACAACAGGTCCAAAATATGCTTGCAACACATCCAAGGGAGTATTCTGGTTGCACTTCTATCAAGATAGGTTTATTTTTTCTTCTGGCAGTCCACAGCACTTTCAACATTCTTCTTCAACACCATCATTCAAATATATTGCTTTTTTCTTCTGTCTTCCTTAGACAATGTCCAACTTTCACATGAATATATTATTGTAAATACTATGGCTTAGACTACAACCATTTTAATCCTCAAAGCGACATTCTTGCTTTTCTAGACTTGAATGAGGCCTTGTATAGAACACTTACCCAAAGTAATGAATCGTTTTGGTCTCCTGACTGCTGCTGTCATGAACCTTGGCTGTGCATTCAAGACAAACATCCTGGACACCTTCTCCTTTCTCCATTTATCATGATGGTACTTAGTGGTCTGGTTGTGGGATTTGAGGTTTCCTTATAGATTAAGCTATAATCCATACTGAAGGATTCAATACTTATCTTCATCCACTAGTGTCTCAAGTCTTTATTTCAGCAAACAAGGTTGTGTCATCAGTCTATCACAGTTTGTTAACAAATCTTCTTCCAATTAAATTACAATGAGAACAATTTTAACAGGCTCAGTATATTGAATAAATAAATGATCCATATAAGGGACTCTCATATATTAACTAGAGTATATAAAATGCAGAATATCATTGGGCAATGTAAATAAGTTACTATATCCACTATGAGAACAGATTGTTATCTTGCTTAGAAAGAGAATAGAAAGGTTATTGCAATGGATTTTTCACATAATGGTGCATTGAAAAGCATGTGAAGATAGAGAAATTAGCTACCATTTTTTATTTCCTATATATAACCTGTGGGTGTGTGAACGAATGCATTCATAGAAAAAAATCTTTATAAAGATGTGGAAAGACATGTATTTTATACCCAAATCAGATATATGGTATCTCCTCCTGTTCTTGATACATTTATATTTTTTTCTTATGGGTACTCTTCTGGGAAGGAAGAAATACATGGAGGACTATTGCTGAAGCAATATGTACCTTTAGGTGTTTCAACAGCAGGACCATGTGAAAAAGGTAGAACAAAGCTCTATAAAATTGCAAAATGAGTGGCTATGGTGTGCTATGAAAGAAATGGAGGAGAAAATTCCATCGAGACTGTCATACTCAGAGAGACGATATAGAAACATCAGTCACATAAGCTTAGCTTGTTCAAAATTAAACTTTAGAAAATTAGGTATGTTTTTACAGTTTAATTTAAGACTTACACAGGAGGCTGCTGTTCTCATTGTTTCAAAAGGGTTTGATCACTATTATTTTTCTCTTCATTTTCAACTATGTGAAAGAAGATTTCAAAGTCCCAACAGTAGTTTTAGCCCTGCTGCTGGAGAACTTGTTCTTAGCATCAGCTCTAAAGATGCTTATTGGTAAACAGATTAGAGTTATTTAAACATGCTTAATATATGGGGGAAATAAATAAATCAAAAAGTATTTTTCTCAAATTGATTTTAGATGAATTTAAAAGAAATTGGGTGGAAATTTCTCAGAACAAATGAGCACACTTTTAAGGGAAATCGCAGTATTCAAAAATGAAGTGATGACCACCAGTCTATAAAAGGTATCATCCTCCTTGTGCTTTAACTTTTATGATGATGGGCACAACAGGCCAACTTTTATGTACATATTTAAAGAGCTTGAATATGAATATCTTTTCACTTACATAAAAAGTAATGGTTATTGCAAGGGAATATGTTTTAAACAACTCTTTGAAAATTACCTGCAGTGTTTTCAAGTCAATTTCCTGCTGCTTTCTAGTTTGGGGACAATCTCCTGGAGTTTTCAAATTGTTAACACTTTCCAGATACCATTTCCTGGGCAAGGGAAAAAATGGAGGAGAAAAATGGTACTTATTACAAGAGCAATCATGAATGCTCAGCTACAATCGAAAATCCTAGAATGAAACAAAACTCTATGATTGTGTCAAACTGTGGTAAGATTTATAGGTTGTTGAGGCTCTTGGTTAAGAACTGAATATAGCATCATGACATATTTCACTGTCTTTTAAATTACATGGTCTACCACTTGAGTTCTTTATCAGCACCGTGGTTTTTTTTGGTTTATTGACCAGAGTGTCAGATATGTCAGATGAGACAAAAAGTTATCCAGAACAAGTAATGATTACATTTTTCTAAAATGATACAAACATTAGCTCTCAGTTCAACACCAATACTACTGCTTCTCATTGCAATTTCTGCCATCATTTTAAAAAAGATAAATAAGGTCAATTTCATTCTTTTTCCTCCCCTCTGATATAGCAGCTAAAGTAATTACTTATTTCCTTTAATCTATTTGTCAGGTACTCACACATGCAAAAATAAGTTCTTATCTACTTTCAATGCATAATGGATTACATTGTTTTTTATATTGCATATATTATAAATACGATTCACAAGTCAGAGTAGTTGGTGTACTAGACACCTATGTTCTGTATTTTATTGTTTCTCATAGATAAAAGGAAAATATTTTAGAGGAAAGAATTATAGACTGGTCAACAGGGAATATGTTTCTCCCCCACATAATTTTCTGTGTACCTGTGATAAATTTCGCAATATTCTCATGCCTCAGCTTTTAATCTGTACAGTGAAGACTTTTAAACTATCCCTAAGGTCTTTGAATGCCACACATTTATTTGATTCTAATTTTGCTTCATTTGATTCTGTTGTTTATCAATAGAAGAGATGAAGACACATTAGACTTGCTTTTTATTTTGATGTTTCAATTTTTATAAGATAAGATACATACGGCATTTTATTTCTGAGCAAGGTCAATCACAGCTGTGTACTCCTATTACTCTTGTATTATTTATAGGAAATAATAAGAAATAAAAATAAGAGAGATGCATATTTTTAGATATGTAGGTTTTATTTGGGATACACTTGACTTTTCATCTTATTGGCACACAAATGAGGCAAAGAGAGGAAATTAAGAACCTTTGATTTATATGTGACAGTGTAATATTCAAAGCTGATCTTTTGTAAATCAGATAAAAATCCCCTTTCCTCCTTTCTTCCCTCTTATTCCTGTTTTGCAAGCTATGTATCAATAGAAAAAGACAAACAGCAATATGGAGAAATAGAAGCGAGACATGGATGCTATTGCTGAAGAGTAGGAGAGTCAGTAAAGCTCACTTCCTTCAGTTGGGTCTGGCTGCTTTGCGGTAACTAACATGCAAGACCACATCTAGTTTCAGAATCTGTGTGTTTATACTTATTTCTAATCCTCAAATAGATACGTGACTAGTTCCTATCTCCTTCAGGACTTTGCTCAAGTATCATGTTCTCGTTAAGACAGTCTCATCAAGTTTTAAATTGATCTCTCTACACACATATTTCAATTTTTCATTAGCATTTCAGGCTACATATTTGTTCCCCATACTTATCACATTCTCACATATGCTGGGTTGTGTTTGTTGTTTATATTATAAGAAAATCTCTCTATTGGGGACTCTAACAGTTCTTATAATAGTCCATACATCAATTGTATCAAGTGTATTTATACCTTGTTGCTATCATACACATGTGCTATTTTACATCTCTCAATATCCCATTAGAGTAGATGATGACGGAGCCCTACCTGAGCTTCTCTCCTGGCCCTGGTGTCAACAGCCTCCTCAAGCGCCTGGAACTTTCTGTCTGATGATTTCCTTTCAGCTCCCACATGGCCAGAAAATCAAAATTTCCATCAGCAACTACCAGTCTAGAGGGAGTTAGAATTAAAAAGTAATACCCCAGTTTCTCCTCTATTTAGTGAGATATGTCTACTTTGTAGTCGATATTATTTCTCAGAGTTCTTCAGTAGACTTGACCCCCAATGCCATAAACTGCTTGACTTATTACTGATGTTTCCTATCTCACTCCTCACTTTCTGGTCATCGTTTTCTCAAACTGTCCCGAAATAAATGACCTCATGCCAACTCGGATCTCAGGATGGGATTCCAATACTTCCTTTTTTTGAGGGAAAGAAGCATTGTCCAGTTTGACTGATTAGTCTTCAATAGCTACAGCAGGGCCTGACTCATTGTAGAGACTTCATAAGTAGTTGTTGAATCAATCTACCCCTAGTTAAAAAGAATCCTTAACTCTACTTTGACTTCTAACCTTGCCCAATTTTAAAGTCATTTAATTTACAAAGAGCAACATCAATGAAAAATGCATTTTCTATTTGCCCTAAGTGTCAGTACAGCTGATGTATAAATTGTGAAATATTTAAAACTTTTGTATAATCTGTAGGTAAAAAGATGAGATAAAGAGAGAAAATTTTCTATAGGAGAGATTCCTTTTTTTAGTAATTCTAAATTTGACTGAATTAGAATCACTTTATTATTGAGTTTGTGAAATTCTGAATTTTTTAACATTGGGTCCCTGAATTATGATTCAGTAAGTCTAAAGTGTGGCAAATTCTGATGTGTGGCAAATTTTGATAACCACTTGCTTAGTTGGAGAATATAACTCTAGGCAGTCAAGTACTTACACAAACATGTGATACTTCAAAATAGATATATGGAGTTCTTAAATAATCCTAGCTATACTTAAAAATGAATCAAAATATATTATTTAAAATAGTAGCCTTTTAAAAATCTATGAACGTATTTTTAAAAATTTTCTCAAGTATTTATCTTTCTATCAAGTTGTGTCCCCTGGATGTAGGAAAGAAAAAGAGGAACTAATCTACAGGAAAGGAAATTGTTAACCTGCAAACAATTTAAGACATCGATTATCTGCACAATTTAAAAACAAAAAACAACCTTCAGAAAATCTATTTTGAAGGGTATTTGTTTTCAAATATTCTGAACTGTGGAGTCTATAGTTTCAGTATATAGTGAATTGTACATATAAATATTAATGAAAGGAAAACATTCTCCATGTACACCTTTATATAGGTTGCATTTAAACCATATGGCTTTTGCTTGTTCTAAAGCTAATATATTTGGTATGTTAAGATCAAATTTACTTGCTTCATGTTAGTCTGGAAAAGGTAAAAAAGAATAAATATAGGATCATCTTCTTTTGAATTCTCCAGAGTTATCAAACATCCTTCAAGACAAAGAGAATTGGAAAAGATAGTCACCTGTGTCTGGTTGTAAATTAATGGTCTTCAAAAGGAGGCAAAACTTTATACTTTTTGAATCACCTTCTTGTCATATTATAAAAGAAATCTTAGTCAAAGCAGCACCCAAGCTGGCTGATTATTGACCCTTGGAGAAGACTGTGTTGTGAATCCTAATTATAAAATACTGATCAATAAATTGAATTTTAGAGTTCTCTAATGAAGCAGATGGGCCAGCCTCTGATATCAGAGGACAGTTGTTTCCCAGCAGAAACATTTCAAGCCTTCTGAAGACATAGTCAATGGAGTTTAAAAGAAAAAAAAAGTGCAAGATGACAGGTGTTTAAAATTTTTGGGGTGCTTTGTATGTGTGAATGTGTGCATGCTTATTTTATTTAACTTTAATACATACAAATGGAAGGGTTATTGAAAAAAACCTGTAAGTCTTACTCTCTTTTTCTTCTTTCTCTCTTTCTGATGGAGTGAAACTTTGCAAGAAGGGCAGCTAGCACTGAAGAAACAGCAGAAGAAAGAGGTGAAAACATGGCCCTGCCTCTAGTTTTGTGGAACATAAAACACTACCTTCCTCACCTGGGATTAAGTATAGGGTGGAAAGCACCAGGGAAAGAGCCCAATGATCCAGACTAGGCCCCTTAGGTTATTCCCGTGGCCCACTGGTCAGGTACTCTGCTCCTCATGGAGATTCACAATTAAAGCTCACCAGCCAATTTGTGGGAGAAAATGACAGATGATTTACTATCATAAAATAATCTCCACCTAAGAAACCCCATGTGGCTTATATAGTCCATTCTGTCCAATATAGTTACTTAGAGTAATAATTGACTGTGTAGCACCTAATAATTTGTGACTATAATTATGAATGGTTTTAAAAATAATTTATCTAATATGTAGCTAATGTTTGCTAGATGTGTGTAAAGTATTACATGTATATCCAAGGATGATATAGTCTCGATATAAATGAAACCACAAAAGCATAAACACATTAGAATATATCCAAAATTGCTTTCATGTCCTAACATTTTTGCTCAAACTCATGTTTTTTAATAGTTACCCTTTTTATTCTAACCCAATTTTTTGCTTACTGATCTAGTTTATATCAATGTTCCATCATTTCTCACTTGAACTCTTCTAAAAAACTACACTGTAAATCAGCTTCTCTTTATATGTATTATCTAATTCATATCGTCAAAATGTGTCCGTGAGCTTTTAGTGTCTCTGAATTTAAGTGTTGGTTGTTTTCACAGACACAAACCCTCTGCAATGGAATTGATTTCAATTTTGAAGATTGTACATATTTACTGAAATAGAGAGCCTTGTCTTTCTCCCAAATTGCAGGTGGTGGGTTGGAACCACCAAGTTTAATGTTCAATTCAAAGTTGAGATTAAGTATAAAGTATTTCTATCACGTAAAGTATTTCTTCTTCATGTCCTCCTTAAAGCACCTCTCTTCCCCTTATCTCTGGGTACACAGAAAATATTTCTGGATTCTGCAATATAGCATGACTTCTGAGACAATCTCTTTATTGAATGACCCAATTATCAAAATTAGCCTCTTTTTTTATTCTTCTATGAAATTCCCATCTGGCTGAGCTCTGATGGTGTAGTGGTTGAGTGTGGGACTGTGGTCCACTGGCTTGGCGGTTCAAATCCAGCAGTGGCTCAGCAGGAGCAGTACTGGGACTCCCACTCTGACCAGAGGGCAGTGATTGCCCCCCCTCCCCACAAAAAAAGAAATTCCCGTCCATCCTTCCAGACCTAAATAAAATATCAACTTACTATGTAAACTCATTATCACTCTTGGAGCAAAAAGTTTGTCCTATCTCCTCTGTATGTAGTGTTTTCTTTATGAATCTGTAATAATTACTGAAGCCTAACTTAATTATATATTTATATATGTCTTTCCAGTACTTTACTGCTTTTTCAAGGTGAACTCCATGCTGTATTTCAAATGTTGTGCAAATGATAAACACTTATTGCAATAGATATGTTAGTTTTCTGTTATGGTTCTCCTTAGTCCTTGCTTCTCAACACTGAAAGTATTCATGGGGCAGAAGTACATCTGTAATAAAAGTAACTTTTAAAGGGTAAGGAAATTTTTCAGGTAATACAGTCAGAGATATTACATGCTTCTCTTGAAAGTGTTCCAGGCCACGTGGGGGACCACACAAGAGTTTGAGACTGAGGAAGGTCACTTCAGGGGAGCACAAGAAAACATGTTGAACGAGTGTTCCTACCCTTTGTCTTTGCCTTTAATTCCCTCCTACCCCCACTTGAGGGGGCACAGTTGAGGGTGTTGGCTGTTCTTAGTGGCTGAGTTGGGTTGCATGTGTGACATCATGTTGCTGGTGTCTAGTGTGCATGCTCAGCTCAGCCTTCACCTACACCTATGTGAGCTTCATCTGAGCAAGCCCAGGTTTAGATTGCCCCCATAGGTGTCTAAAGTGTGCCCGATTTCTTTCAAATGCCTTTATTGTGACATGGCCATCTAATTTTTGTTTAGCTTAGGCATTGGTGGAAGCAACCCCCTCAATACCAAATCTTCCTACGTTTCATTTATCAGTGAAGGCATATGGACCCAAGTAATGGGGGAATGCTGGGCACCGTCATTCTAGCTATTTGCTGCTGTGACCAAAGAGGGGGTTTGGGTTCTTATCCTTGCGGCTCTCTTTGGAAGAGCTATCTTCCACTTGGGGGCTTTAGCAAATAGGGTTGAGGTGACCCAGATATGGGTAATCCTGGAGAGGGCACCGTTACCTCCATGTCATTGGCATCAGATGACTTCTGTGAGACAAAGCATGGAAAACAAGGGTAAAAGCTATGGGATGGCAATGCCCACTGAGGTGTGGGTTACTAACACACTGGAAGATACCAAAGGAAACCTCAGGGAGAAATCTTAACACTGGAATAAAAGGCATAGCCTGCAAGCTTCCTTTGAACACAGGAAAGCATTTATGAACTTAAAGGCTGTTGTGGATTTGAGATAAAGTTTTCTGGCAGCAGTTTTCTGTCTCAGGGTGCTGACAAAAGACAACTTAAGGCCATTCAATGGTTGACTTGCATACTTTCAGTATCTTGCTATTCAATCTGAGTCTGAGGAGAGAGTTCTGATAGTTTTCACAGGTTTACCTATGAATGGTGGCTCCACACACTTTAACTGCAGTAGGGGATAAATAGAATCACTGGACAAAACCCTTATAGACTGGCTTGAATTGGGATTGTTGTGTCCTAGCTTCCCAAGGTTTTTATAAGAACAAGGTCTCCAGGAAGACACACGGAGGCAGTTTTATGTCCCCTTTTCCATGGGCAAGCCCATATTGATGGGACACCTCTTAGCATTGGGGTACTCTTATGATATGTAGTTGCCTTAAGGACAATTTGGCATTCACAGCCGGCTCACTTAGGAGGAAAGGTCACCCATATGAAACGCCATAGGGACTTAAACCTCTAGGATGCCATGGGGAAATTCTGAAATATAACAGAGCTACTTGCAATGCATCTGTACAGTTCATGAGTCTCTTCTGTCAATTTCTTGAGTGTTAGTTATAAGTGTTGGTTAGTTCTCTCTTCTAGTCCTGAGAATTATGGTTTTGAAGCACAGTGGGTTGGTTCAATTATTCCTAATTGACAAGTCATTGCTTAGAGTCTGAGGAAGGAGGTTAGAACAGGATAGACTGCACCAAGTCAGAAAAAACAATGCAGTTCTACCTGCTAATATCCATGCACAACCAGGCTTCCATACCAGTGACAGCAAGCTTTGGTGCTGGGTTGCCCAGTTGGGTTGCGTCAGTCATGATTTAGCAGGTATAGCGTTCTCTTCCTGGGTTTTCCTCATTGGACAGAGTACCAGTTTGTTTGCAATGACAGCATGGCCTTAGGGAAAGTCTATTTCTATTAGGGCACTCCTATTCCAATAACCCAAATCCAACACACACAGAACTTGGTACTCTATGCTGTGGGGTCTCTGGATCCTGGAAGAGAGTCTATGGGTACTGATTAACTATGGTGGCCAGCATCTGAACAAGCCTAGCCTCTTTCCTCTTCTCATTCTCCTGAGTCTGCTCTTCTTGCTCACTGTTCTGCTTGTAGAGGTTAGCACTGATAAAAGTTAAACATCTGTAAACTTCTTAGCTTCCTTTAGTACTCACTTTTTCTAAAATCTGTCATAGCCTGCCCTAGAATTATTGTTGATCTTCCAGACCAAGTCATAGGCCAGAGTGATTTGCTCAAAGATATATATTTACTGTTCTGGATTAGGGTGAAAGGCTTATGAATCATTTGAAAACCAAATTCTACAGCTTTCTCTATCAAAGTTGGAAAGTTATAGAACCCTTTGGGGTTCTGTAGGTTCAGTGTCAGAGGGAGGTATAGGTGTTGGACTAGGTCCTGAGGGAGCTCTCAGCTCCAGACACTGGGCACTTTATAAACCCTTGGTACGTTTGGGACAAATGTTTTTACTCTTTCTCAAGAGGAAAAATGCTGGTATCAAAGTGATTTCAGTCCATTTTCCCACCTCCTTGCAGAACAGCTTACACTGTATTAGAATGGGGAAAGAGAACATGTCCTATTTTGGCCAGGATTCCCTGTGACCTAGAAACCACTGGGACCAAGCAGAATTTCAGAATAATAGTAGCTTCTGTTTCTTTAGTGTCTGTGAGTCAGATTCTTCCAGTTAGACAGGATGCAGGATGAAGGTGTCACCTGATGATCAGACCCTGTTGCACATCTATGAGACACATAACAAAAGGTTAGAGAGTCCAGAGTCCTGGTGTCTAACCCAGAGGTTCCAGTGCTGTGGAACGTGAGGGCCTCAGACAGATGTTTCCCTCATTGGCAGTGTCAGGACCAACCTTCGACTGGTTGGCCAAGTTCCTGACCATTTGTTAGATAGCAAGCCAACTATTAGGGTACCACCTGTTAGTGGGTGGTATTATTAGAATCTATCTATTGACTCATTTTGAGTACTGTTAATTCTAGGGAAATTGGAATCCTTTGCTATGTCTTCACTAACCCAGTGGAGTTGATCCAATGATGTAAAAAGTCCAGTGTATGTGACCCTCCACTATGCATGGGAAATAAGAGACACAGACTATGTTTAAGAAGTCTCATGAATGGTCTTGGCAATGACAGGATTAGCAATCATTCAGTGACTGAACTTCTAAATTCCTTTTGGCCAATGATTGGCACAAGGAAAAAAAAAACAAGAAAACAAAAACTAAACACCCAAACCCAAACAGAACTGAAGTCATGAAAGCAAAGTCCTCCCTTGCCCCTGACTGATTTATACATTGGAGGGAGGATTCCTGGAGGACCCAGAAGAAGCTGGATAGCCAACAATTCAAGCTCCCAGAAACTAGTAGTTAGAGCAGTGGATGGAGCAAGAAGCTCCATCTTTGCAATGAGATAGTAGAGGATCACATGTTCAACTGCCCTGCAAAATGGCAGAAAAGTCAGGGGATTGAGAAGGAAATCTGGAGGGAGGGAGTTTGCAGCTAAAGAAAGGCCAACAGATTAAACAGTAGGGGCAAACAGCAGTTAGAATTTATGAGGAAGGCAGCAACAATGGTGGTGAAATGTGCCTGAATGGAAAAGGAAGGTGAATGGGGCATTTGGCAACAAGAGTGGAGAGTAGAAGCAACATCTTTCTGAAGGCATCATAGAAAAGGAGGCTTAAGGAGGTTAATGGGGTGTGATAGATAGGACTATTGTGCCAACCTGGCCAATAAAAACATGTGGGATCAATAAGAGACAAATGACCCAGTGAGCCTTGCCTGTCTACCTCTTGCTCTCTGATGATCAGACCAATGTGCAGCTACCTCAGGTCATTCTCTGCCTCAAATTTCAAGTTGCAAAGCCTGTAAGACATCTGACTCATGGACTGTGTTGCTAGAGCCTGAGGGACCTTCGAGACAATTTCACCACACTACTGGTGTCTACATTACTTGAGCTGGGGACTGCCATCTGGCTGACTGTTGGTGACCTGTCTTGCTGTTTGCTACTAGTGGTTGGACTGACTGTATTGCTCTACAGACGATTCACCTGTCTGCTTCCTTGAGTTGCACACAACAGTGAGTTGAAGGACTATCAATATACTGTCTCATATAAATGAGTTGAACTGAGCCATTTTTATACTTTGTGGAATATTTAGCTGTTCATTTCTTATGTTGTATCTATTTAGTTCTATAAAATCATAAGTGTCCTGGTTTTGTTTCTCTAGAGAACCGTGTCTAACGCATTTGGCAAACCATGACAGCAGGAATTGCATAGAAGAGTAGAAAAGCAGACATATAGGGGATGGTGAGGTACAGGGTTCCAGCTGCCATCATGTCAGAGCACTTGGTTGTCAACATTTACATGTGGCTCCAGGCAAGTAAGCCACAAGTTCACTGCCATAGAGTTGGCTCTGATTCACTTGGACCTTCAAGTTCATAGCCAAATATGGGAGAGAAAGCCCCCATATCAGTCACACTGAAAATATGGTTTCCTCAAACTGCAACCCTTCCACTTTACCTTGGACACTTGGTCACCTTGCCACCTGGGTTCCCCCACTTCTACTTAAGTGGTGAAAAGTGAGTTCCAAAATACAGGAGCATGCACCAAAAATGATGCAGAGAGATGTGTACCTGGCTGCAGGGACAGGTGGGCTTTGTATGAGTCTGGCTAGCTTACCTACAAGGGTGGATTCACGAGGATTGTCCAACTCACGAAACAAAGAATGTTAGGTTTCTGGGATGGTTCTCACAAGTTCTTGCTTTTCAATACTGAAAGAATTTGTGTTTTATAATTATGTTTATAATCCAGGTAACTTTTATGAGGGAAAGGGAATTTTGGTGTAATACAGTCTTCAGTATTAAATACTTTCTCTAAAATGTGCAGGGTCATGTAGGGGACTGCACAGCAGTTTGCCACTGGAGATGGTCCCTTTCACAGGACTGCAGAAAACCATGTGGCAGACATGTACTGAGACAAGAAAGTGACTGCCTCTAGCTCTGCTTTTTATTCCCTTCTACCCCACCTGCAGGAGAGCGATTAGGTTACTGACTATTCTTAATGGCTGAATTCAGGCACATGTGTGATATCATGTTGCTATTGCCTAGTCTGCTTACTTCAGTTGGCCTCCCATAGGTGTCTAAAGTGTCCCTGACTCCTTTCAAACCCCTTTATTGCATCATGGTCATCTATTTTTTGCTTATCTTAGCTATTCAGTGGAGACAACCCCTTTGGTCCCTAATCTTCCTACCTTTCTGGTTAACCAATGGCTGCAACAATGGACTGAAACTTAGTAACTATGAGAAATGGCAGAGGTATAAGCATTATTTTTTCCACTGTTCATAAAGTCACTCTGGATAATAGCAATGTCTATGGCACATGGCCTTACAACATGATGAAGAATGGGTTCATATCATTCTGATTTATGATAAATGATTAATTTTATTTTAAGCATTACTTACTAGAAAAAATAATAAAATTATGACACACCATTTTGGATACCTACTCTTAATATTTGCTCTTTTTTGATTTTGAATCTTTCCTGACTCTCACACTTTATATAGCACCGACTTAAACCATGGATATCCGTACCTGTGTTATATCATGAATTTTGCCTCCATCACTCCAAATAAATATAGAATACCTGCCTGCTCTAACTGTAGATATATTTCTGTTTGGAAATAAGGAAATTTCTTTTATTTATAAATGAACAGGATGGCTCCTAAACTGAATTATTGTAGAGATATAAAAATAGCAGAATGGCGAGTTGGAGCCAAATTATAAGCAACTAGGACATTCATAGAAGGGACTTCAGGGAGATAGGAGCAGAGGAGCCACAGAGAAGGATATTTACACTTCCGGACTGAAAGATTCTCAGTGTAAAGATAAATAGATGCAATTTTATTAAAATAGAGAGCAGTGACACCTTCCAGGGGAAGATATATGCACAAATAGGCTTGGCTCTCAGGCCAAGTCCAGGGAGCTCCAGGCTGATACCCTCTCATGCCTGCCTCTCTCATCTCAGGGATAGCATTATCCTAAACATAGCGTCACAGGGCTGCCTTGAGCAGGCTTGAATAGTGAGTGAACTTACTCCACACAAGCTGGGGAGTTCAAGTCCCACAAGACAAAATTAATTCCTTGTCCTTGAGGTACAGTTTAGACTTAGTGCACCCCAAAGCATATCTATGCTGGTTTTGTTGTTGCTGTTGTTGTTACTTGTTTTGTTAGCATACAACCCGGTCCATTATGAAGGTACTAGCACAGCAATACAAGTAGAAATTGCAACAGTGTCTTTTATACAGGCAGGGAGGTTGGGCATGAGACTAAGACCCCATACCTCTGGACCCAGTAGCCACACCTAGCTGAGCTACTGGATAGACCCAGTAAATCACCTGCTCTCCCACAACACCAGCCTCTGGTCAGCACATCAAGCCACTTAAACAACTTGCCTAGGTTCATCCCTTCCTCCTAGACCACCTAAGTATGTGGCAGTTATAGATCCCACTTGCTCACAACAGGAAGAGTATATTCAATGGCATTGAACTATAATGTTTGTAAAAGTTGCTGAATTGGAGACTGTTACATTGTGTATATTTCTGCCACTGTTTAAAAAAATATGTGAATAGCAATGAGTACAAAGAGGAAGACAATATTCTCATACTGATTGATATAAGGACTGTACAATTCTTCTTGATATAAACAAGGTACTAAATTACTTGACATGTGACTAGAGTGCCTACAAACTGTTAATCAAAGAAGTATAGTAGAATAGACAGAGACAGACTCTAGAAAAAGACAGACTCCAAGTGTCATCAGCAATTCTGAGGAATTTTAGGGAACAAAGGGAATATCAAGTAATCTCCAGAACCTCGTAGGGCTCAATATGGATTTATAGCCTTCTGAATTGTGTGAAAAATTATATTTACTAATGCCATCCTTTGTTATATTATTTGTTATGGAAATGCTAAGACAAAAATCATTTGGTTAAAAAATGAAGAAGAAAAGGAAGAGGAAAAGAAGGAGAAGAAGAAGAAAGTAACTTCAATAAATGGTGCTTTCAAGAAAGGAAGCACCTCAACAAGCCCTGTTGTGCTGTGGAAGCCAGAACTATTTTGACTGTGACTGAAGGTCATGGAAAGAGGGGAGCTTGAAGATGCCTTTGCTACTAAAGCACATCATCATTCAGGTGTGCTGCCAAAGCTAAGCCTAAACAAAGTATTGTTTTTATTCCCAATGCTAAATATTCCAAACTATTCTTCTTTTTGATTCATTTTTTATAATGAAAGATACTGGAAACTAGGGATCCTACTGTTCTCAACTGGAAACTTGGGATCCTACTATTCTCCTCCTACTACATAATTTCCCATATCTGATCAAAGCATATGCTGCACAATGGAGATATATCTTTAAAAATTATTCTAAATTCAGTTCTCAATTTATACTGTTTATCATATTCTGGAAAGATTTTTGTAATGATATTCTGTTTTACTTCCAGAATTTTAGTTTTATAAACCATTGCCATTGCGGTTTAAAGCTACTTTGAAAGATAATGTCTGCTTTGCCCAAACTCCTTAAATGACATACCCTTACCTAAAATATAAAATCTATCTCCATGATACAATATTTTTTTTAACTTTGACTCCTTTTCTCAAGTTCAAACTCCTTGATCATCATTTATGTGTCTCTAGTTTTTCTAGCTAGATTTCTTCTTCTCTGTATCGTTCCAATTTTAGTATATGTGCTGCTGAAGGGAGCACTAGATTTCTTCTTCCATGTAGTTTTCTCATCATAGTTTTACTTTTGCACCAAAAATCCCACAGATAATTGTGTCAAATTGTCTTCAAGATCAAGAAGATTTGATACCAACTATCTTTGTTCTCAATTTTGGCATGCACAATATACAACACTATAGTGAGAAAATAATAACTCTTACATGAAAGGTAAAGAAGTTAGGCCTATGTAGTTCCGGGACTAGAGTTAGAAAACTATTGAAATGTGTTTTCAAGGAGATTTCCATATTGCTTAAGGTCTACATTGAAGTCATATTTAATTTTAGTTATCTTGACTTTCCTGAGAATGCCTTTCAAATGGTGACAAATGATTGCTACAGGCAACATTTTCTATAAAAATTTCAAGGCTGGAGTGGTCAGAGAAGATATTTCTTTTCTTTTGAAGCATAATTACATTTTAACTGGTACTGTTTGGGGAGTCTAACAGGCAATTAAAGTTTCATGGCCAAATGGAAAAAAGTTTAAGGTGCTTTAGGATCTATTGAAACATATCAACATAGGTAGCTGTCTATTTCTTTTATGGATCAACCTGTTCATGAAAAGGGGACAAAACACATGCCGATTACAAATGTGAGTAAAAGTTTCAAACCAAGGACTACTCCTATAGTTTTCTTTCTTCCCAGAATAAGATGCTATTTTGTAGTTGATGGCGACCTATTGTCCATAATTCTATATGCCATCACTAACTACAGAAACCCACTGATTTTCTCTGATTGACTTGAGAAAAATTTGTTTGAAAAGAGAACATAATTGTGAACAGAAAAGATATTGTTCAGGAAGCACTATCACCTGCTCTTACACCACCACTCTTCCCCACGATTCCTCAACAATGGTAAGTTTTATTCCAGTAGAGTGGAGCCAAGCAGAGCAATGAGATACCTAATTGGATCGGTTGGAAAAATCCACTCTTAAAAATTGATGCAAAGATAAAAGAAAACAAGAATTCCCCAAACAATTGCTCAAATAGAAGCAAATATTCATGCTTCATTATCTAGATTATGAGGTCATAATGGTTTGTGTGTGTGCATACATGCACACACCACAAATTGTGATACTTTACAAAATCTTGTGTGTACATAAATATATTTAAACATAAGTATAAACATGCATAAAATATGATGTGCATGTGAAAATTTTATATGGGTGTGATATGTATATCTGTTGATATATATGTCATACACTATGAAAATTGGTGCTATTTAACACAGTTAACTAAGGAACATAGACAAGTCATTAGAAACACTGATTTTTACATTGGAAGAATGTTATGAAAAACCTCAACCTCAACATTAAAATATTTATGTTTTAGTCCTTGTGGAAGTTAGGTTGACTGTGTCAACCTGGCCAATGGCAATATGTGGGTGGAGGGAGACTAGTCAGGTTGCAGTTCGAACATGGGGCAAAGAGGTGAATGACTCTTCCAGGCCTGCACAGTCACTTGTGCCAGCTGATGATCAGATCATTGTGCTGCTGCTTTAGCGAGTCTCTGCCTTAGCCTGTGAGGTACAGTATGTACACCAGGGCACACTAACTGTGGGCATGTCAGCTCGTGGAGTTTAAAGCTAGAACTTGAGGCTCCTTTGAGACCTGCTTCACCATGCTGGTGGTGCATATAGGTGTGGTTTTGAGGCTCTTGGATCCTGTAATCTTGCATTTCTTGGAACCTGCCACTAGGCTCTTGAGGTACTCTTTCTGATCCACCCTGCCATCTGCTGCTTGTGGGCAGTCCTCTTGTTTTGCTGTAGGGAAGACTCTTCTGTCTGCATCCTTGACCTTGGGCCGAAGGTCAATATGTGAGTTATAGGACTTCTAGTATATTAACTGCTCCACAAAAGTGAATTGGACTGAGCCACTGTACTGCTTCATGGACTTAATAGCTGTTATATATATATATATATATATATATATATATATATATATATAATTAAAAGGTTGCCAGAAATGTTGTGATGCACCAATGAATGCTAATGTCAAAGACAAAACCAATGCCTATCAATTACTAACCCAAAGACCAAAGGAGACCATGAGAATTTAAGTATCTATCAAATCCAAAGAAAGTCTCTGACTTCTGTTGGGAAACTCCAAAAATATACTGTGGAAGGTGAAGTTGTGATTATCAACGTCTGGTAGGCATGTCTCTCTTTCACAGACATAGCAAATCAGTCCTTAGTATTTACTTATTTGACCCTATGGGGAAAAGAGCTAAAGTTGCAGGTGTTAGCATAGTTTCAGATGACTAATTCTAGTTATGGGATTATTCCTATAGTGATCTTTGTTTTAAATTATGAAGCACAGTAGTCTTGGAATTGCACGGCACTGACTACTTTTCTCCAGAGAGCACAGGGAAAATCCTCAGGATATTGCATGCCAGAGGGATGGCCCCAACCTTGATTCAATTTGAATACATCTCCCACTACTTCATGTATTTTGCTTAATGGTCAAGATTTATTCATGGTTACTGTCTGTAACTTCTAGTGATTTTGCTCCTGGTATTTCCAGTAATGATATTTAACTACCTGGTCACACTGACTACTGATGTGGAAAACCAACCAGACTTGAGGAATGGTGATATATTCATCTGTCAGCCTGCTGTGGAAAGTTGAGCTAGCCTACAATAATGCCTAGGTGTGCCTACTGGACTGGCAGACCCAATAAGACCTGATGTGGCCTTGTTTTCCTCTTCTCTACCCATAGACTCATTTTTCACTTTAGTTCTTTATCTTCCATAGTAGACCATGTTCTTGTTGGTCTTTGGAACTACCTGACTCGGGATGGATTTTTGTTGTGAGATTAACAGCTATGATGGTCTCTGACTATAGTTTTATTTCTTAGGACGGAGGGATAATGTGGAAGACTGGCAATAAGATGGTAAGGACCATTTCTGTGACTTTAGTGTGTATAAAGGACACTAGTAATGCTCGAATAAATGGATTGCTTCAGCTAAGTACTCACTCTCCTTATGCCCTTGTGTCTTCCTGGATGATACCTTCTACTCCCAAGCAGCCATTGCGCAACAGTACAGCCACAGTTACTGGCAATGCCCCATACTTCCTCCTCTTAGCACAATAGGACAGGCCTAAGAATTATTTTCAAGTTTCAGGTAAGTTAACGTCATGATGTGATTGGAGCTTTGGTAACCTATTGTGGGAGTTACATAATCTGTTGTCAGTTTGAGACTTGAATGGATGCAGTGGAGCTTAGCCTGTTAATCAGGTCACAGCTTGATTATCTTACTGGGAGCTGCTAAGGAAATAAATAGTTCACTGGAGATCAATACCTTGCTGAAATCCACTATTTCATACAGACTCACTTCCTGTGAGACACTCCTCTTGAGTAGACACGTCGAGAGAGGCTGACGGGGCCAGAATTCTGGAGCTAGAGGAGCCATGTGGACACTCCTGCCACTGCCGAGATGTTTACACCACCACTAAAACCAGAATGCCTCTCACCCACTGGCCTCTGATCTCCCTGCATTTGGTATCATTGCATGTCTTTCATGCAATGAAAGGAAGAGGAGTTTATAGATTGGTATCACACACATGGGCTAATATTAGACTTAGGTACTTGATCTGGACTGGCTGGGATATTTTCTCACTACTCAACTGCTATTGTATATAAGTTCTTTCTTGTACATGTGAGTCTCCCTGAATTATTTTTCTAGTTTACTCAGCTTATCCATCTACCTCATTCAAACTATAAAAATACCCTCCATGATCCCTCCACTCAGTGGAAATTTATCTGTAAATCCAGCCATCATTTGAAGCAGCACTGTGTCCCAGTCCATAAGCCTCCCACTGCAAATAGAATGTTGCCCTCAGATCAGTCCTCAGTCAATTTTCAGTCTCTTAACATCTATAAATAGAGATCCTCTTTTTCTCTTGGAGTTGAGTCAAAGCAGTTGACTGTCTAAATTCTTCCTCACGGTTATTCTAGCTTACTAAAATTTGGAGACCCAGTGATTTCTTCACCAAATGTAGATTCAAGAACATGTGATAGTTAAGATCTGTGTTAATGGTACTGGCCATGATGCTCAGTATTTTGTCAGTTAACACCTGGTAATCCCCCATAAGGTGACAGCTTTGAGGATATGACCTACTTCTAATGAAAGTAGATGCTGTTGAAAAGTTTGCTTTCTTTTAGCTGGATCTAGATCTTCTATCTAATCTGTAGATCTCCGGTGCTTTGACCTTGAGCCAATATCCTGCCAGATTGTCTAATCTTGGGAGTTTTCAGCAGTCACAAGTTTGAGCTGTGGATCTCAGATTCATTTGCTTCTGTAGCCACAAGCTTCTGCAGTTCTTGGGCTTATCTATTTCGGTGGCTGTGTAAGCCCAGAGTCATCCCCAGCCTATCATCTAACACAGTAGTGTGGAACTTTCTGGCCTCTAAAACTATGTGAACCATTTTATTGATAGAACAATCTCTCTACATATAAATATATAAGTATCACAAGTTTTGTTGATCTGGAAGATCCACCCTAAAACAAAACTCTTGTGTCACATATAAGGGGGTACCTCAATAAAACGAGATAAAAGACCTGTTGGCTGAAGGCTTCATCATATGCATTTTTCCCTCTAGGTAAGCATCAAGCAACTTGCTCTGAGTTAGTGCATCCAGTGGTGTCCCCTGGGAAGGTTCTCTCTGACCACATATTTTTGTGAAAACAGTTCACTTCAATCTGTTTATTTTTTTTTTCTTTTGGTATAGCTGAGTTAAAATAATGGCAGTCAAATGTTTTCTGCTCTGAGTAACTGTTGCAGGAATTATTGTGATGTTGAACACAGTTTCTACCAACAACACTATGGAAAATACTCAACTTGTACAAGTGGTTTTCTCATTTCACAAAAGGTGAAATATCAATTGATGACAAATTTCATTCTGAATGTCTATCAACTTCCTGAATGGAAGAAAATGTCAACAAAATCTGTGGACTTGTGCTCAAAGATTGACAACAGACTATTGGGGAAGTTATCTTGGAGCTTGATTCAACAAATGTTAATGGAAGATTTGGGAATGAGCAGGGTCACTATGCAATGTGTGCCCCAGGTTCTGACTGATCAGGGAAATGATCATCAAGTGCAAAGATGCCATGCTTAGAAAGAACAGCTCCAAAGTGACCCCGACTTTTTTCCCTGGTCATTAATGATGACAAAACACTTATGACCCGTGCTACTCTTATGACCCGGAAAGAAAACATTACTCAAGTCAGTGGATTGTCCCACCTTGCCCCCACTCCACCCTACCTACCTCCACCCTACCTCCAAGCTTGTCAAGTGAGAATCAGAGATCAAGAGGATGCTCATTTATGTTTTTGTTGTGAGGGGGATAGTGCATCTGGAGTTTGTTCTCCCAGGTGAGACTGTTAATAACGCTTTTTGTTTAGGAAAGCTTTTGAAAAGATTGTGTTTTAGTGTGAGACAAAGAAAGGCTTGATTTGTGGCTGACTGGGCTGGTTTTGTCAGAATGACAAGGCACTTGCTCATGTAGCCATCTCAGCATGACAGGTTTTGGCAAAAACACTATGCCTCTCTTGTCTCACACACCTGACTCACCCAAACTCCCTTCCTACAATTTCTTTTTGTGTCCACTAATGAAGACAGACAGTAAAGTACAGTGATTTGACAACATAGAAGAGGCGAAGGAAAAATGAGAGAGGTGCTGTCAGTCATCCAGAGTTTGAAAAATGTTTCCAAGAATGGAATTCCAGATTTGCAAAATGTACTAAATGTAACAGATTACTTTGAAGGTGATAAGCTTGTTTTGTTAAAAAAAAAAGAAAGAAAGAAAGAAAGAAAGAACCAAGTAATTACATAACTTAATTTTTTTCTTCGTATTTTGGGCACCCCCTCATGGTTATCCAATCTCAGCTCTGTGGCAGCCATTCTTCTAGGTGCAAATCAACACTACAGTGAATAAAACAGTGAACCTTGTTAAATAGAGATTCAATTTTGTGACAAACAGAAAGGAGATTCATAATACAATCATATTGAGTAATAACATGAACAAACAGGGCTGAGCCCCAGTGGCGTAGTGGTTGTGCGCGGGACTGCGGCCCACTGGGACGGAGGTTCAATTCCAGCAGTGGGGCTGGGCCTCCTACTCCCACCACTGGAGAGCAGTGATGCCCCAAAAATAAAAAAAAATAAAAAATAAAAAAAAATAACATGAACAAACATAAAAATTGACCTTGGGGTTAGGGAATTCTGTAAAAGGATTAACTTTATTCTAATCCATTTTAGAACTGGATAATATAGAAATTCTTAGGGCTCTCCCTATGTGTCAATATATACTTTGAAGATATCACAGAGATTATTGTCACCAAAATGGCTCCAAGATTTAAGAGTTTGAATTCCTATAAATTCTTGGTAAGAGGAGGATGGCAGGCAATGACTGTAGATTAAATTGTTGGCTATTCCAGGTACTTCTGCTTTTCCCAATAATGATTTCTATTTTCTATGCAAATTCATTCTATCTATGGTATGTTTTATATATATATATATATATATATAATTTTTAACTTTGTATTTTTAAATCTCAATTCAGTCCTCACAAATACAAAGGTCACCAAAAATGTTCACTGGCAGAAGACAAAGTGTTTCTTTGATCCTTCATTGCAATTTCATCTACAGTGACCTTCCCTATTCACCCTACTGGAGCATCGTTCTGTAGACTGACATTGTTGTATCATGCCTTCTGGAAAAAAAAAAGAAAATAAGGGGCTAAATGTTTGAACAAAACTTTTCCCTGTAGAGCAAAAAGTGATATTGCATAGCCAAGGGATTGCCTACTTCTCTCACAGTGATCTGTGTCAATATACTAGATAATGTGGGTGGTCCAGGTCAAGTTCCATTAATATCCAAGTGTGGTTATAGCTCGTTGTCTCCTAACCATGTACCTTCAAAGGTCTACTTAATCCTGAGCAGAGTCAGCATTTCATGCTCTCTAGATTACCATGAGCACCATTGATAATTACCTGAACTTATGCCCATCCCACAGTGTGTCACAGAGCCAAATAGCAAGTGGTGTGGAGAAACAAAATGCCAATGGTCATGCCTCCAAAGGGTGATTATGTTCTGTGGTCCAGTTTCTGTCTAAGGGCAAGCCACCTTTACCAGTCCTCCTCACTCCCTCAGTAAATGACTTGTAAGTAGATCTATCTCCAGCTCTGCTCCTAGTCTAAGACGACTAACACCTACTTTGCAGCACTCTCATCAATGACAACTTAACCTAGGGCAACCTTGTTGGGATATCATCTACAGTGTAAATAACAATCATTGACTTTCAACCTAAAATGTATCTTGCTAAGTCATGATTGTGATCTACTTCTTTAAAGGGGCTTTAGAGAAAAGAGTGGGTTTTAAGAAGTAATGCTATAATGAGGAGAAGCACCTTGCTGTCATAGTGGTCGACAGTGAACTGTGACCCCAAAGTTCCAAAATTCACAATCAGTAGCACTGCTAAGAGAAAGATGGAGAGTTCAACTCTCGGAACCTCACAGGGATGCTTCTGTCCTGTTCTATACAGTCTCTAAAAGCCAGCATTGAATTGTTGGCAGTACGTTTGATGTTGGCTTAGTAATAATGCTGTGACATTTGTTCCACACTTAAAATTAAAATGCTACATCATTTGAATCTTCCAAAATTTCTGAAATGTTGAGAAAATGAATAACATTACTTAGATTTTAGAAGTAGAAATATGAATAAATTAAGCTTTCCAAATCTAAGTATCAATATACAAATCATAAATTAATTCCAAATTTTCCATTTCCTACTTACTCTGTGTCTACCTTCCTTTCAGGCTGTTTTTTATTCTTAAAATTTATTAACCAATATATTTTAGTTTACATGCATATATACCACCACAAGAGCACACCAACAAAACTCCCCCAGATAAAGTAAATTTCTGGGACTATGCCTGTTTGGACAGACACCTGATGCTCAAAAATCATCTTCTACGTCCACATTTAGAGATCATAACCTACCTGATCAATCAGTAGGATAATCCATTATCTGAATAAGTAAAGGAAAATATTTTCTTGTCACTAAAGTGACTATGAGGTGTCCAGTAAATGCAAGACATCTTTGAAAGGCCTATCTTGCCAAAAGTCTATAGAAGTGAAATCACATGCCTTCCAGCTTTCATGTGAATGCTTTACCAGGTAAAATGTTAATAAATTCAAGTTTTCACAGATGGTCGTGTAATTACCTCAGGAAGAACCTGATTAATCTTCTATCAATTTAAACTATATGCATGAGACAGTTTAAGCTTAAATCCTCAAGTTTAAATCAATGGGAATGAGAAGAATGTCTCTTCTGGTAGATATGGTTCTAACATGGAGAGGAGTGATACCTTTGCCCATCCACCTTTAACACCCTTTTATTCAAGAAACCCAAAAGGACTTTTGCCTTTGAAAGGCACAGGTCTCATCTCCTGAGTACTCAGCTAATAATTGCCTTTATTCTTTTATAATTCAAAGCTACGTTATTGTGGATAAATGTTTTCTGGACATTAATGCATTTACTCATAAATTCACTGTGATCACATTATCCATGCTCTTCAATAAAAAATATTTTAAATGATATACTATGTTTCACCTTTTGGGGTCTATATGAAACTGAGGGGACCTGATACCCAGATAAAGAAGAACTCTTGCTAGACAGGATAATTCATCTATGGCAGATATCATATATATCATTTTGCCTAGCCCATTCTGTCAGGTTAATGATGCTTCCCATAGAACAACATGAAAACAATTATTCCAGCGGTCATAAACTTTACCTATTGTACTCAGATTACAGGGGTTTTGGGTCACAGCCACATCAAAAAAGTCTGAGCTCAGCATGTATTTCTGAAAGGCTGAACTGACAACAGTGCTTTCAATCACTTCTGTGAGTTGAACCTGTGCCTCAGGTGACTGGATGTGGAGTCCAGTCTAACTTAAAGAAGACAAAAATGGTTGTATTCTTTTCAGAGAATGTTGACATTTAGAATACAGAGCCAGTAAGGGCCACAACTGTACTTGATAAAGGAAAGGCATTTTTTAAGAATTGTTTCTAACTTTTAAGTTGCGTACAGAGTCTTTTTGAAAAGGAAAATGGAGAGAGAATTGCATTTCGGTGAGTAGATTTAAGGTTCATGCACACAGAACCGCATGTAACATTACTGCATCCACTGCGAAGTGTTTGTTTTAGCCGTTCTCCTTTAGGTAGATCCGTCACAAGTTCAAAAACAGAAACAAACCCACTGCCATTGAGGGGATGCCAACTCATAGGGACTGTTATAGGATGGGCGAGCTGCCTCTGTGTGTCCCCAGATTGCTAATCTTTACAGGAGTCGGAACGCCAATCTTTCTTCCATGGAGCAGGTTTCAAAATGCTGATCCCACACAGAACCACTATGCTACCAGAGCTTATTTCCAGGGGAGTATAACCAGCGAGATTCAGGGATTGTATTGGTGAGGCACTGCTCTTTCAGCAGCAATTCATTCACGAATGGAGGACTACTCCTTGCAAAGAGATCTGGCATGTGCTAGATAGTTCATCTGAAAATGCGATCTCATGCAGGGCTGTTACTGCTGTCCTTCACAAAGGCTCTTCTAGGCGAAGGCTTTCTTTAAAACTAAACTAAAAGGAGTAGGGGCCGTAGTGATAAGAGGTGGTCAAAAGTTTGGCTTAATAGGTATGAAGAGGCCCTTGAGGAACAAGGAAAATGACCTAGGAAAAATGGTTATGGAAAATATTTTCTGAACTTGAGAGGTAGGAGGAAGTTACATACATTTAAGTATATGCTACCCATTAGATAAGTCAGAATAGAGCATTGCTTGTGTGGCATTTTATGAGTACTTTTTCTAACGTAGATCAGCTGGCTTTTCTTCCAAAAATCAACTTTTCAGCTAGCAGTCAAGTTCATTCATGGTTGGTGCCTTCCAGGAACTCTGACTTTGAGACAAAGTCCTTCTTCCTATCTTGCAGCCTAGTTAGCAGTCAGGCACTTAACTCGAATGCCACCAGTCTTACTTATTTCACAAATAAAGCACATAAATGCTGAGTGCCATCTTTGTGTCACCGTGATGAAGACTCTGATTCTTCCTTTTCCCCTCCTTTGCCTCTTTCCTTCCTTTTCCTTCTTCATCTCCTCCTCTTATTTTCTAATCTCGTGTGTTTGTAGTGGTGAGGAATTAAACAGAAAGACTTTAATTCAAAACCTCGTGAGCCTCAGCACTATGACTTAAGACAGTGTGCCCCTAGAAAAGGCAGTTGACCTTTGTAAGTGTGGGGTCTTCCATCTGTAAATGAGTATTTCTTTTTTACCTCTTCACGAGGTTTTCTTGTACGATGAAGGCAATAAATGGTAGTTAAAAGCTTAGCAGAGTTCAGGGAGCTTAAAGAGTATACAATGAGAGACAGTGATTTTTATTAGAATTCTATTACCGTACAAGAACTCCAAAATTGAACCTAAGAAGGAAGAAAATAACAAGTACTGAAAGCATGCTAATACTGTCAGTGCACAGCTTACCTCACTTAAGCTCCACAGCCACTCCATATGATGCATGTGATTGCTAACTGGATTTTATAAACGAAGGCACTGAGGTCAGAGAGATTGAATAACTCCTCCACTAAGTGTATTTGGCTTGAAAATACATCCATTCCTACAATTAAAACATGTTGAGCTGTTCCTGTACACTGAGATGATACTTGTTCTTAAAAGAAAGAAGAAAGAAAGAAGGAAGGAAGAAAGGGGAGAAAGAGGGAAAGGACAAACCAGGCAAGTTGTCCACTCTGGAGAACAGTTAGATCATTTTGGCTGCCCAGTCCTGTTACCCTTGCTAATGAAAACCTTGGCTTCCTTTTGAGATGTTTCTCGTTCCCTTCAATGTCGTTATTAGGTGCCACTGGATCAGTTCCAAATGATAATAACTCTATGTACAACAGACTAAAACACTTCCCATTCCTGTGTCAGCTCACAATTGTCTGTTACTTTTAAGCACCTTGTTGCAGCTACTATGTCAATCTATGTAACAAAGCACCTTCCTCCTTGTTGCCATCCCTCTACTTTACCAAACTTAATATCTTTTGTCCAGAGACTGGTCTCTCCTGACAACAAAGTCTCACTGTGCTCTATTCTGAGGAGCATTCTATTTTTATTCCACCCTACTCATAATTGGCTGTCCTTTTGGATGTCCATGATGCATTCGATATTTCTACAGCACCTCAATTCAGATGCATCAACTCTTCTTCAGTCTTCTTTATTTGATGTCCAAATTTCACATGGAGATGAGGCCATTGAAAATATCACTTGGGTCAGTCACATCTTAGTCTTCAAAGTAACATCTGTGTTTACAACACTTTAAAGAGGACTTGTAGTAGGAACAATATAATTGTAGAATCTTCTCAGTATGGAAAAAAAAAGGGATATAGATTCTTCCTCGACTAGATCTTGCCTCCAGTAAGTGGACATATGTGTAATCTCTAACTCACAAAGTCATCTTTGTGACTCTGAATGTTGATAACAAACCATTAGATCATCATTTCCACAGCAGCAATGGCTACAGAGAAAACTACATCCACTCTGCTGAAACAGTTGCTATGCTTTCTGTTGCCCATATCTTGTCCCTCTAAATTTCTAGCTCATCCTAGTTTCCTGAGAAGTTTGTTTCAACCTCTCATAATTTATCTTTTCTTTTAATTTAGCCAGTTAGTTTCTCTTGCTCGTACTTAGGAATCCTAACCAACCCACCCATGCTACTCGATCTTCTAGTGGATCAACCAGCTGCAGGAAGTTTCATTATATTGCTTCAAAGCAAGGAAACTACCTTGAGGACAAAGCTGCAGCAGACCCAGGCCACGATTATCAGTTGCTTCAAATCCATGAGGAACTTGGACATTGAAAAAAAAGGAGAACTACAGAAGAACCAAGATAACATTGCTGACATCTAGTCCATAACAACTCCTGGTGACCTAGCAGGCCAGGGCAGAACCACCTGGTGAGTTTCTGAGAGTGTCATTCTCCCAGAGCATAGAAAGTTGCCCTCCCACCCCATTTCCGGCACACATTCATTATGTCTATATATTCTACTACAATTCGGTGGTCCCGTATGTTGAAAATCTTTTAACAGGATCATTCTAGATCCTAAGAGGCACTTTTTATCATTGCTGTGTCTCCAATGTGCCTCTTTCCAAAAAAAAAAAAAAAAAAAATCCAGAAGCGTTCCCGTTGAAAACAAGATCGTCTGACAGCTGAATACCTATCTTTCTGAGTAATTTTCAGAAGGATAGGGCACCAACTTCATATATATGGAATTACTTCTTGGCAGTTATCCAGTCCTTTTTACCAATTGCATAGTTGAAATAACACAAATCGGCATCTTTCCCCCACCCCATTAGAGCAGCATGTACTTTGCAGAGCCCATTTTGGGACCCTTGCATGAGCCCGTGCTTTCCTGAGCAAGCCTGCTTGATATCTATATTTCTTATCCCCCCCAGCACATTATCTACACCACAGGCAGATTGTTCTGTGCAAGAACAGTCAGAGGACTCCCCAGCTGTGAACAAATTAAGTCTGTACCCTGCTTTCTGCACTGGCTGTCAAGAAAAAGAACAATCTGACTTGTCCATGACCTTGCTGGGTTTTAAAGTTCCCACACTCAGCATTGTATTTGTGACTTCAGCCTTCAGCTAGAAACGCTTTGCTCTATGGGGCAGACTTTGTTGTGTTTGGGGTCAACAGACAGCTGGGACATTATCTTCAAGGACTACAAATCATGAATCTCTTTTCTTGTTCATTCTTTTTTATGCTGGCTCTCCTTGCCACCTTCATATTGTAAACAGTGATGTCACTGAATATTCTCTCTACATAGTTCTATTTAATATTTGTCTAGCTAGGATCAATTTTTGAAGGGGATCAATCTTTTCTCTGATGCCTTATTTTTCATGGCCACAAATATTCTGTGAACGAGTAATCTTTGTGTTAAATAATACAACGTTTACAATATTTAAAAAAGAGCATGGTCTACTCGGCCTTTTCAAATCAAACCAAAATCTTCTTTATGAGGCTCACCTTTAAAATTTAGAGCCCTCCACGGTGTTGTTGGGTAAGTGTGACAGCTAACCCCGTGACCAAAAGTTCTAACTCATTAGCCATTAAAGGAGAAAGGGGAGGCTAAGTTCTCTGGTAAAGATACAGAGGCCTAGGACCCGTCTAGAAGGTTCCTATGAATTAGAATCAACTCAATAGTGGTGGGTTTCCAAATTATGCTTTTGAACTTTCTTCCAAAAGTCATCTCTGGAAAAGTTCAGTTTTGTCAAGAAACACAGAGGCAATAGAGATAGAGCATATTTGGACGCATATCTTGATTCAGTACAGCTGAGCTCAGTCCTCAATGAAAGCACCTGGGAAAGAAATTCAGTGAATTTCTTCAGAAGAAATTAGAAGTTGGTTCTGGTTCTCTTTTATTAGAGAAACACAGCAGTGGATGGAAGGTCCATAAAGGTCGTGCATCTATTGTAGTGCTTGTTCTCCTAGTTTGTATATTTAAATAGTATATCATGATCCCAAGTCATAATAAGCACAATGTGAGATTACTAATAAGGAAGAATAACCAGTGAGACCCAACAAAGCAAATGGGATATGTTTATAATACTTATGAATAGCACACAAGTCACTTGCTTCATACTGGAATAACAGCTAAATGAAAGGAACATTGCAAGGTAAAGTATCGCTTGACTGTAAGGAAGTCATTTATCATTGTAGCTAAGAGATTTGACTGTCAAATTTGATCATGGAAATGGACCATTGATACAATTCCAATCCCTGATGCACGACACCTAATTAGGTGTACACGTGTATACAATGATTTTCTTTCAAAGTCAAGTGTTTTTGTTTCATGGAATGCATGCTGGGATTTTCTAAACCTCTATAGATTATTTAAAATTATACATGGGCCTCCTATGAGAGGAAAAATTCCTAAAGTAAAGCCGGAAAGCATGGGGTGCTTCAGTGAAATGAGTGTTGCCCTCTGAAAGAATACAAAGTGTGCTATAAATCTCATAGATAAATCGATTTGAGAGGTTTTCTGGACATAACTCAGAAAGTATTCCATGGGATATAGCATGTATTCCCTTTCAAGCAGTAACCTTTATAGCCTTTATAGTGCATTTTAAGTATGTCTATTGCTTTGTGTTGCACAGAGATATGTTGCCATGCACCATAATCTGAAAAAGGGAGATAGAAAGAGTATTCGATGTTCATTCATAAACATGGATCACATGGTGAAATCCTAATGCAATAAATTAGCAGCGATTATGAACACTGCCATTTCAAAAGAAACTTTGGTATGACTTTGCTAGGTCTGTCAGTATAAACTCAAGTGTTGTATGCAAGACTTGTTTATTCATGAATAAGCTGATGTATATATTGGGGGGAGGGGACATCACTGTCATCTGGTGGTCGTGGGAGCTACCCAGTGTGGCTCCTGAAAGCCACTGCTGGATTTGAACTGCGGGCCTCAGGGCCGCAGTCCCTCACTCAACCACTTATGCCACCAGGGCTCAGCCCACTTGTATATTTTAAGTAGTTTGACTTTCCTCTTAAAAATGCTACCCAAACTGGTAAGAAGGCGGTTCAAAAAGAAGAACAAATACAAAGAATGTGGCAACATAAGCAAAAATGTATGCAGTTTATGGTTGTTCATTGTGTACAATGAGTTCAAGGTCATATATTTAAAGGAACATATATAAGACTTATATCCAAAGTTCTCCTTTTAGTGGTTGTCTATGTTTATAAACAAAATCCTGGACAAAACTAACATGAACTTTGCTATGTGGGGGGAAGAGGTCATTAATATCTAAAGTGAGCAAGGTTAATGTTCAAGTCCAACATTTTATTATAAATCCAAGTCAAAGAACCTGCTTGATAACATATGGTCTAGATTTATATGTAGCTGTATCTAAGGATAGCAAGGACACATTATAATTCCACATATTCAAATTATACATATTATTGGATTCCATATCTATATTACAATTCATGAAATACCTATTGACAAAATATTTTAGGGCTTTCATTAGTAGAGATCAGGTATATTGTGGGACTTAAAGTTAAATCATTGTGACATTTTTTTTCCAAACCATTTTATTAGGAGCTATTCCAGACCCTACCATTCCATGTTTCAATCACATCAAGAAGTGTGTGCAATTGGTACTTAACTCAGTTTCAGATCATTTATGCCCTCATTGTGAGGAGGTGTGTTCTTTCACTAGACTCAGCTTCTCTTTACCTTCCCTACCTCTCCCACCTTCCCCTTGGGAAACCTTATTCTAGTGGCTATCTCTATAGTATCATCTATCCTGGGTTTCATATACTGCAATATGTAAAAAAAAAGTCACATAACAAGTTGTGAGAAAGCTACCTAACCATGATAAAATAAAACAGGTCTAAACCCCAATATATTTTTTTAAAAAACAGAAAATTAAAAAAAAACAGATCAACACAAAATGTATGAGAGGGGAGATCAAGTGACAAGGTTTTGATCATTGAAGTCTGATTTTCAACCCTAGCAGTCCTCCAGTACTCTGTTTGATAACGAGATTGGTCTCATTCCTCAAACATGGTTAGAGGGAAATCACTGGAAGCTTATTTCTTGTGTAGACCCTGCAAATATATTTTGGACTCCCACTGTTATCCATCCATAGCCTCTGCAAACCCGAATCTTACAAATGAAGCTCTTTCATTGACCTTTCCTTCAGATTTGGGTTGTACAATTTGCAATCCTTGAATCATGAATACTGGTGTGCTTCTTCCATGCGGACTTGACCACATGGAAGTGTTTATGACCTCAGATGCTATTCTGTCTTATAGTCTGAAACTAAAATATCTTCAATACAATTTCCTGTGCTTCCTTAATGAGGGTGAGTACATTATGATAGATTTTTATTCTGAATATTGTGAAGAGTTAGAATGCAAGGGAACATATGATATTTCACTATATAGAGAAACATGTTTGTGAGCAGGGTGGTAAATGAAGAAAAAGTCATTATCTGAATAAAAATCCTGATGTTGCTACTTAATTTCATTATTGTTGTGCACTATTCATTTATACAGGGAAGCAAAATATTTCCTATGGCAGAAGTGCTCTTCAATTTAGACAAAACAGAAATGCAAGATATAGTGTGTTAGTCACATACAATGTTCTAATATTTAACTGATCTCTGGAACTCTTCCTCTTATAATGGATTTTCACTAATAATATTTCCATAATTATATCCATAATTTTCTTCATAAAGATTAGACATTTTATCTGGTGTTACTTAAGTCTGTCCAAATCGATCCCTTACTTTCCTTGGGTGGGATATCTTGTTTTACAAAAAGGAATATGTTATAAAACATATTGTATGCATTAAATTGCTGTTGATTATGTTATCTCTCCCCCACTGTAAGGAGGTATGTTCTTATACTTGCAAAATATTTTGCCTTATACACATCTCAAAAACAGGCAAAAAATGGTCTCTTCAAAGTGGAACTCAAAATATTAGCAAATCAATGTAAGAAAGTACACAGAACAAAAGCAATTTGGAGAAGATTGCAAAAAAAAAATCAATAAAGACTATCCAAACCTAACTCCTGCAGATAATGCTATGACTATCATACTTAGTCATTTTAATATTTCATTATTGATTCATTGGACTAAGTTTGTTCTCTGCAACGTTTTTGGCAAAATGCCCACATTTTTCAGACCAGCAACAATTATTCTAAAATGTTTAAATGTGAGGAATGTTTATCTGATGCTATATTACAAATACACACTAAATAATGAAGAAGAGTCTCAAGCAACTATGGTTCACAAGCAAAATTCAAGTTGAGCAGGCTCCTCTCCCTGTTGCCAGTGTATAACAGTACTTTCCAAAGTGGGCGTTACTGCCCCCTGGAGCACCAAACTGGTTCAGAGGGACTGCAAAAGTAGATATCTACACATGATCCTGTATTGTGGGCTTACTACACAGAGTTTTAACCCTAGGGATGAGTGGGGAAGAGGTTCTGAATTTTTGTTTTTGTTTCTTTTTTTCTGAAAAGGGGCAGCAGGCCAAATAAATTTGGATACCAGTAGAATATGGATCTCCTATACCATAACAGACACAGCCTCTTCACAAATGTCCTGGACTGTGTTCAAGGTAAAATAGGAGGGTCCTTTGCATGTGATCTCTCCCCTAGCCCAACTCTTCCCAAAGTAAATAAACAAAATAAAACAAAACAAAAGTCAAACCCATTAGCAATTAGTAGCTTGGCAATTAACAATTAGTAGTTTGTCATTATCCATAAGTAGATTCTGATTAATATTTACCTTATAGGGCAGTATAGAATTGTCCCAAAATTGTTCCCAGACTCTAATCTTTCTAAGCTGCCACATTATGCTCCCTTGGAGTACCGGATTGGTTTAAAATGCTGCTCTTTTTGAGTTAGTAGCTGAACCTTAAAGAGCAATAGCGCTGGTTTAGACATTTAGACAGGATTTTTAATTAGAAACACCAGTTTCAATGGCATGGAACCTGTTTTAGACATGGGTGAGTTTTATGATACACAAAAATACTGTGACTTATGTCATCTATTTCCATCAAGTCAGCATAACTTTTAGGCAAAATGGTCAACATAAAATGAGCTCCTTATTTTTAAGGATTTATAATCTAGTTATATAGAGACTAAAAGAAAATCAGAAAGGATATTTTGTGCCTTTTCTAAGAACTTCATTACAATGTTCTTTGATCTTTTAATTCAGTTTTTAGCCAAATCATGAAATTATGTATATATTTGACAAAAATTCTAATGCATACTTTTGTCAGGAAGTCACCAAAAAAAATCAGTATAGTGTTTAGTTATAGAAATAGATATTGACACGGATATTAGTAGTTTTTCTACTATTTTAGTAAAATAATTATATCTGAATACAATTCCCCAGAGGAGGGGATATATGTAGATCCTTGTAATCTGCCCCCCCTTTCTAACACACCTTCACTCCACCTGCCTGGTATCACCACTTTCACCATAGGTCCTGAGGGGTTCATCGGTCCTGAATTCCCTGTGTTTCCAACACTAATCTGTACCAGTGTGCATCTTCTGGCCTGGTTGGATTTATAAGGCAGAATTGGGCTCATGATAGTTGGGGGGAGAAGGGGAAGCATTAAAGAACTAGAGGATAGTCATGTTTAATCATGATTACACAGCATCCTGACTGGCTCGTCTTCTCCCCGAGATCCTTCTGTAAGGGGATGTCACTTTACCTATGGATGGGTTTGCGTCCCTACTCCACACTTCCCCTCATTCACAATGATATGATTTTTTTTCTTCTTTGATGCATGACACTTGAACCCACCAACAACTCATGATCACACATGCTGGTGTGCTTCTTCTACATGGAATTTGTAACTTGTCATCTAGATGACCACTTGTTTATTTCCCTATCATTATATATATATGTATGTATATATAAACTATCTTACGTAGGTACATGCCTATATTTAGACATCTAAAAGGCCCATTTTCCTCTTAGTTCCTTCCTCTATTTCCTTTTACTTTTCTCTTGTCCCACTAGATTCTTCTTCTTACTTTGACATTTAATGTAAAACTTTCACAGGCATATGAGACAGTTAGTTGAAAAGGCTAATCTTTGTGTCATATGCATGTTGGTCCTCAAATTAACATTCATGTTGTTCACCATTGTAGACATTGTACGCAGTAGACTTACCTAATGCAAAATGTCTTGTGATTTTTTTGATGGCTTTCATGAGCATTGGCTATGGATCCAAGCAAGATAAAAGTCTTGAAATTTCAACCTTTTCTTGATTTATCATGATGGTACTATTGGTCTACTTGCTATGAATTCCTTCCTGTATTCTTCCCTATTTTGCTAAACAATACTTCCTCATATTTTGCATTAAACAGACTCATTGTGGTTCACTGTCATAGAATCAGCCCAATAGTGCCTTGATATGTAGGCCTGGTGATCTGCTTCTGGAAGGTGACTTTGAAAATCTGTGGAGCAGCTTTCCCTTTCATAGAGAGATCTTCAGGAGTTGGAATCAACTCAGGGGTAACTAGGAACGTTTCTTATTATATTTTATGTGTAAGTCATCCAGTGAGGATTTATGGATCTTATTTGAGTCCTGACTCTTCTTTCCTTCAAAAATGAACAAATATACCTCTCCACTTGACAGGTAATATACTTATTAGAGATTGCAAAAGCATATATGTTACAAGGAGTGAAGACAAGTTTATATTTGTTCTCAAGGGATTTTCTGAAGAAAAAAATTTGCATTGTATGCCATATCATAAATTGAAACAAGCCTATACAGAAGTAAATGAAAATTTTCTTATATATACTTGATAGTTATCTTACTTTTATGGTTTAAAATACTTAAATTCGAGGAGAAAATCCAGGAGGAAATACTTAAGTTAAACTAGAAATTAGAGTCGAAGATTTCGAAAAGCTCGAGTTGCAGTCTGAATAACAAGCTGGAGCTTTAAAAACAATCTATACCTCTGTTTGTTAGGAATACAAAAATGCTAAAATATAAAATTTATTAATACATGTGCTAAAACATAAAAAACTATTATAAATGATATGAATATGATAAATGTGATAATGGTATCAGCAAAACAAATTATGGTTTAAGTCTATAGTCTTAATCTAGCATGGTGATACAATTATAAATTGGGAACTTTTAAAAAAGTTTTTAAAACCCTCTAATTTCCATCTACAGAAAGATATTCACAACACCTACTATTTTAAAAAATCTATTATTCTTTCCATACTTCTGATTTTGACAAAAAATTAATTTTGTTTAAGAGCAGGACAGAATTGTCGAAAAGGGACACGTTTATAAAAAAGAATACTATATTTCATTTTAGATCTCTACTCTGCATATTTTTAGTTAACTGTCCCATGTTAGCTATTTGATCACTAATACTTAATTTGTAGTTTGTTTTGAAAACAAAACATAGTCAATAGTTAATGACCAACTAACTACCATTCTAAAGACAATTTCAAAACATGCTCTCTCACTCAATTTAAGTTTGCAGAAATCAATATTTCACTAAAAGAATGTATTCATTTCATTTTAAAGAAGATGAATTATTATGATCATTGTTCTCAAAGGAGAATTTTGAGAAATATTATGTTTCTACTTTTCTCTGCATCAAGTTTGCTCTCTGCTTTTTATGGTCAAGTTAATTTTTCAAGTAGCCTCCTATCTTGTGCTCTTTCTTTCTTTCATTGATATTCAAATTATTCTTTGAAATTTGAAACTTTCAAAATATAATTTGCAGAATCCTCTGGTAATATATGCCTCACCTTTTAAATAAGACAAAATCACTGAGGACACAGACATAGCATCATTGTTCTTTGGATTCTTTGCTTTGAACTTTCAGGGTGACTAACTGTCATCCGATAAAGACATTTTGTCCAAAGCTCATTTTACTCTCAGTTCTTGGGTTAAGTATGAATGAAAATCAGTTTGAACGGAGGTGATAAATTCCAGTAAAAGTTTTGGGATCTGAACCACATTTACAATCAATTTCATAACAAAATGATTCTTCTACATTGGCTCTTGAGGAAAACAAACAAACTCGATTGCTTTTTATGTAGTATTCTCTATGCAAAAAAAAAAAAGAAAGAAAAAGAAAAACCCCATGATTATGTGTCACTGGTTCACAGTACACTGGTGAATATGGAAGAATGAACTTCTGATCAAGTAACTGTATGCAGTCATCCTTTCCCAGGTATGCAGTCATCCTTTCTGTTCATTTCCCCCCTCTGACCCACGCCACATAAAAGGCAGTCTAGGTGAGAGATGGGCGCCCTAAAGTCACAGTGTGTAAAATACATTGAAATACTCCAACCACAGCCAGATGTTCAGGGCATCAGTTGATATAAAATGTAAAATGTAGAGTTAAGTATATAAAAACTCATTTATAAGTGCAATAATCACTAATAGCTTTCTGTCTCAAACTTTAGACATATATGTTATCATAAAGAAATGTTTTATTTTTCTTTAAAACTACCATCAAACCATTTGCAGATCATATTTTGAAAAATATTATACAAGGATACAAATAAAAGTCCATCTAATAAACACACAAGGGTCAATTACTACAGAGAAATAGACAAGGTGAGCTGGGAGAACAAAAAAGGAAATAACTAAACCTAACATGAGACTCGGAGGAACATTGGTAATCTGAAGCAATCCCTGAGGTAATAAAGAAACAAGATGGTATAAATAACAGAGATTTGAAATCGAACTATACCCTCTTTTCAGGAATCCTTTAATGAAATTATCGTTATTAAAATGTTGCATTCTGTGGAAGCCTATGACAGATTTTGTTCTGGAAAAGTGAATGCATGGATCAGGTTTTTTATTTCTTTCTTTTAAAATTGCTGGCTCTCTATCCAGGTTATTTGTTGTGAGGTATGATTCTGAATTGCCTGGAACATGATATTTCATTGGTAGTATATGTCCCCAGTTACACATTTCAGACTACTAATATTTAACAGTGTTTGGGAGGTCATAACCCTGAATTGAGCATCGATTTTTCTTTCCTTCCGGAAAAGAACTGTAAGGGAATATTAACAAGTAACACTGTTCTAATAAATGTATTTAATTGAAATCACGGCCTTAGTGCACAGTTACATAAAAGCTTACTCAGCTACTCCCAGGATATATAACTTAACAAAGAAAATAACTAGAACTATAAAAATTTCTTCACAAAAGGAGAGTTCTTTTAATATATTATTGACCTCAGATTTCATAAACTTTGCTCTAGTTTTTACATGCTGTGGGATGAATAGTAATAGCAGTATATTCCATGCAACATTTCCATGGTATAAGATACATCATGTATTATTGCCGGAATTGGTGTGTTTATTTGTATTTGTGCATGTTTGCATGAACTTTTATGATGAAATACTGCTTAATTTATTATAACATAGATTTCATTATAGAGTAAATATTCAGGTAGGTCATTTCTTGCCATTAATAATCTATGGAATAGATATCATATCTCTAAGGTTCTGTTGACTTTTTTTGGTATATCATTCTTGTTTTCAAGTTGTAATGAAATTTTAAGCCCAGTTACTTGTAGTAAACTTGTCTTTAAATGACAAGATATTGCAATAAAATACAAACAGTGCCTGTTTATTATTATTACTATGCTATGATTGACAATATTGTAGGATATGGTATAGGATCTATGTTTGGTACTCAAAAATATTTGAGGTCAGAATCAATTTACTAAGGTGGTGAAGATTTATTATAAAGATACAAGTGAAATAAGGTAACAAAATGAACTATCTCTGCAAAGACACTGCTAGTGGAACATTGTATGTGCCCTGGACTTCCAAGAAAGCATAAGTAGTTCCCATGGTAGTTCTATACTGCCACGACAAAGAAAAGATATCTACCCTCCATAATCCTAGAGATGATTACTTTCAGGAATACTGTTGTCAAGGCTCTCATATAAAGAGATACTATAATCCAGGTAGAGGCTAATATATGTACATATATGTGTATGTTTATATACACAAAATTATTTTGGTTCCCTTACTGCTCAGCCTTTTATTTTCAATTCCTCCTCAAATGTGAGTCTTATTAATTCAATCAATCAACACTCAGTTACAGAACTTGGTGTAGACTTTAAGTCCAGCATGCACATATGGAGCAATTTCAAATCTTAGAAATTTTCATTTTTCTCTAATCTCTAGATGGATGCCTTCAGTTAGAGTGATCCATAGGTCAATAAGCTACAGACATGAGTGGTCATGTGATGCAAAATGAGAGCAATTTTTCTTAGATGTCAACACCTGCAACTATATCTTCAAAAGGAAATTAGAAGCACAGTGAACACTTAAGACCTCCATCAACTTCTCAGACGATACCACAACTCTCATCTACACTTGTTTCCTTTTCATGCAGGCTTTTCATTCATTCTTCGATGCTCACTGCCATTGATTTTGACTCTCATTGATTGAGCACTGTGTGAGGACAGCAAATGAGTTATTTACTAGGCGTTCCAAAGAAGAATTACTCATTCATTGTTCTCATGAAATATACATTCTATAGGGTAGCACTGGAAAATGCCACTCTTCTTCAGTAAACATACTATAACATGGATGCAAATCATCGACTGCAGACTAGACTGAGTTGATCATATGTTTAAATTTATGTCAGATTTAATAAAGAAGATATGTATAATGCTAGAGAAGGAGTAGTACAAAAGACCAGAGGACAGATTTTTCTGAAAGAGTGGTGTGGAAGATAGGACCTGAAGTGTGAGTAAGAATTAAATAACTCAAGAGAAATGATTCTGATCATTCTTTAGTTAACCAACATGATCTCACCTTCCCTCCCAGTGACTGACTGAGGAACTCAGCCTTCATTCATTCATTGCAAGTCATTTTTCTGGGTACTGCATCAGATTTAATATCTGCTTCATACTAAACTGATATAATAGAAATGAAGGAAGCACTCATTTAAAATGTTATATATATAATTTAAATATATAACATATATTACACACACATATAATGTAATATATGTATGTAATATATATTACATGCAATCGAAGAATTATGTTGCAGTAGTTGAAACTACCAGTTATTTCTCAATCAGAAATGAAGTCAGCCTGTAGTTCAGCAGTGAGTTTACACATAATCCTAATTAGTGGAATCTGAATCATGACTATACAATTGCCGTGAGATTCAGGAATTTCCACCAATCATGAGATTTTGTCCATGTAAGGCCTTTCTTTTAGTTTGGTTTGAATGAGAGTTGTGATAATATCTTAAACTACTCTAATCCACACATTATTCGAACCAAGTCCAGCACATCTACCTTGGTGGTTCACTTGATCCTAATGCTGTCCTGATAACTGCCCTCTCTCTCCCTTTTGGCCTTTCAGAAATTGAATCTGTCTTTGGTTTTCCTCATAAGCATCTTGCTGTCCACTCTCCTCTTTTCTTCACAACTTTCCAGGACTCTGGCTGACCCACCTATCTTTCAGATCTTACTCTGCCCACTTTTGACAGTGCCCAACTGCTGTTCCTGGGAGATGGCCCAGATAGGCCCATTCCACTGAGCATATTTATTGTCTACAAACATAAATTATATATAATTATAAAGCACACAGTTCCAGATGAATAATACCAGAGTGTTGCAATACTTACTTTCCTTTCAAAGGAATAGCTACAACAATTAAACATGTTATTTCTCTGTTCATGTAATCTTTCCAGGACTCTCACAGAGCACTCACTAATAATAAAACTTCACAGTTTGACCCCTACACTATCTTTTTATTCCACATTTACTTTTGTGACTAAGTGACATTTCTATCCCAGTTTTTCGTTCAATTCTGTGAACAATGACATTTTATCTTTATAGACATACTTCTTTTTTTGTTTCTGGAAAGAACTTATGCATACATTTCTGGACTTTGTATTTTCAGATTGAGAAATATGTGTCAAAATATATTCTCTATTCTTTTATAGCAGCATTCACTATCAATTATACTTATTCATTTCTTCACAATAATGTATAAAGGATGATCACGGAGGGGGTGTTCTTGTTGCCAATCAGTCAGTGTTGATTCCCAGTGTCCCCATTCACAACTGAATGAAACAGAAAATTCTGCACTATCGTCATAACTTTTTCCTTGTTTGAACTCATTAGTGAAGCTGATGTGTCAATTTATGTTCCTGAAGATCATCCTCTTTTATCTGAGGACCATCTTCTTTATCCAGCTTGATATTCATCTTTAGGTATCTTCCCCACTTAATCATATGTCCAAAATATGTAAGACAAAGTCTGGCCAACCCCCCTTGTATAGAACAGCCTGGCTGTACTGACAAATGAGTGATGACTGGCACTCTTTACCACTGGGTCAACTGTTATTAGTCATCCACAAGGAGTTTCATGTTTGCCCCTGATCTTTAAAAAAAAAAAAAAAAAGACTTCCAAAATACAGTGATTTCTGTGTTCCCTAATATGAACAAGTGTTTCCTTTATATAAACAATTTAATATAAACCTATTTTCTCTGATACAAGGCAGGACATTATTTAACAAAGCTATTCTAGCCGTAGTTTCTGTAACTCCCACTAAATGACATTTTCCTGAAAGATCTGGCTAGGAGGAGACAGTGATAGGACTCAATTGTGAAAGTTTGTGGACAGGATTCATTGTGATTGCCAGCCTGCTCAGATAAAAGGGAAACAGGACTTCTGGAGTAGGACGGGATCCCTAACAGTTAGAACCTGGAGCAGAGCTCATCATCTGGACACTGGCAATCCTTTGCAGTAAACATCTTTGACCCAGAAGGCAGCTGTGCTATCAGAGGAGTGGCCGAGGACCAAAGGCAGCAGCAGAGTGAGCAGCATGAGACTCCTGTGTTAGATGGGGTTCTCTAAAGAAGCAAAACCGGTGATGTGGGCACGCACCCGTGTGTGTGTGTGTGTGTGTGTGAGAGAGAGAGAGAGAGAGAGAGCGTGCTCACACAGTTGTAGAAGTGGGGAAGTCCAGTTAGAGCTCATTTTCCACGGGTCAGATGTAAGCTATGGCTGCAGAAGCTGGCAAACAGGAAGCAAGGAGGTGAAGGAATGGCAACCACAGGCTAGAGGATGCAGAACTGAAGGAGTATGAGGATGGCTGTTGACTGATGGCTCCTGGTAATGCCAGGCAAAACAATAGTAGGTTGATGAACCAGACGCAAGATTCCGATCAAGCAGTAGAAGGACATGAGCTTCCACACACTGTCAATTTGTATGAAAAGTAGGCTACATCCTAAATAGAACTTCCCTTAATCACTTAAAGGCTGTGATCACTTTAGGGAAGTCCATTCTGCCTACAATTATTTGGATGCTTTACAGACTTTCCCATCGTGGACTTGACTGCACTACGCTACGTCAGCTCATAGAGAATCCTGGCCCAACATAAAAGCTAACTGTCACAACTCCCCATTCCAAGAGCAGGTAAAGCTGAATACTTTAGGGCAGGAGGCTGGTTTGCTGAATGGGGTGCCTCTTGACATTCAATTGGGGGTGAGGATGGAGTGTATCAATTCATGGAGCTGCTGGGTATTTCCTTTAGCTTGTTGCTTCCTGGAAGGAGGCTCCTCTGATACTTCATTCAAGGAGTTATAATCAGTGACCTACAGAGCTAGAGCTGAGTTTTTTTGGATTGTGGCTTATAGCATGAGAGTGTGTGCCCTTTGGCCTTTATTAGCAATTCTGAACGCACATTTTAATATGTATGGACTGAAAAAACTCTTTCCTGAGCATTGTCTCGTGAATTTAATAATAAATGCCATTATTGTGGGCATTCTCTGAGTTCTTTATGGTCATTGCAATGAATGATAGACCCAGCCTGACAAGTACGGAGTGTTGTTTGTGATAGGTTATCTAGTTAATGTAGCACAACTAAAAGACACAGTGAGAAAAGCATCCAAGTTGTGCATTCATTTCTTTTTTTTTTAATTGGCATCACTGCCCTGGTGGGAGTAGGAAGTCCAGTCTTGCTCCTGGAGAGCTGCTGCTGGATTCGAACTGCCAACCCTGTGGGCCGCAGTCCTGCACACAACCACTAAGCCACTGGGGTTTAGCCTGCATTTATTTCTTATACCAATTTATATCCCTCAAAATATTTAATGATAAATGATTTACATTCATTTTGGGGATTCTTTTTTAATTCTCAACTCGTGCACCCTGTAAATAATAGCAAAAAGTACAAACACAAAATGTTGTGTTGGCAGATTGCATTGATTACTAATAATGTATTTATTGGATTTCATTTAATTATTCATAATGTGTTAATTTTATTAAATCCAACAATCTTGGTTTTTTAAGAAATAATGTAAATGAGTAAGAAGATCAAACTCTCAAAATGTAGACACACATCAGTAGTAGTAGAGTTAATTTTTTTTAATTACAGACAAAAAGTTTCATGAATTGGAATAAGCATTTTTATTAAACTGAAGGTAAGCAGTAATATGCATTTAAGGAAACCAAAGATTAATTTCAAACACATTCATTAAATGCACACTAGTAAATTCAAGTTATCTAGGTATTCTATAATTGAAACCATGAACTTCTAATTATAATGAATATTGTATGATTACTAGCTAGAATATTTAAATGGAAATCGCCATTTTGAATCTATCAAACAAATCTATCAAAGTAGCATAACTCTGTGCATAACTCATGATCAATGCATATGGATAATATTCACTTTATATATGTTAAATTGAAGGTACTTTAAGAATATCCAGTAGGGGGCAGCCTTCCAGTTGAGGAATAGAAATTTGATTTTACTTGTAAGAAGAACTATTAGAGATGGTGGAAAATATAATTATAGAACCAGTTTTGTTTTATACACTTCATTTTCTAAGTTGCGTAAATGTGTTGTGTGTGTTTATATGTGTGTTGTGTAGCATACTTTGTTGTTGGGTTCCAAAACTCTAAACTAGAGTGTTCTTCTAAGACAATTAGTTGGGACAACTAAAGAAATAAGAAACAAAGGCTATGTAGACATAGATATTTAATTATATATTTCCTGGAACCTATACAAGGGTAAAACAGAGTATTACTACAAAATTACAGACTCTTTTATTAAGAAAAAGTACAAATATATGAGGCAATTTTTTCTCAGCATGCCCTCCACCAAGATGCATACATTTCTGAGGACAGTTTTTCCACTTCAATATCAAACTACAGATTTGAAAAAAGGAACATTTCCAAAGAACACATTGGGCTCTTAGGGAAACCACAAAGATCAAGAGGCAGTTGTTAAACAAAACAAGGGGATACTACATAATTTCAAATCAGAGAAAGCATATCAGGGTTGTATCTTCTTACCATACTTGTTGAATCTGTGTACTCGGCACATAATTAAGAAAGTTAAATAATATGAAGAACATGGCATCACTATGAGGGGAAGGATCGTTAGCAACCTGTAATATGCAGATGTTATACCCTTGCTTGCTTAAAATAAAGAGAATTGACAACACTTATTGATAAAGATCAAAGCATATTGCCTTAAGCATGGCTTACAAGTCGATATAGAGAACAATTCCTCATAACTAGAACTATAGATGATATCGTGAGAAATGGTGAGAAAAAAAATAAAGTTGCCAAATATTTCACGTCCTTGAGTCTACAATCAATGCTCCCAGAAGGAGCCGCCAAGAAATCAAAGGATACAATGGATGCACAAGAACTCTTTAAAGGATTAAAGAGCAAAGAGGTCACTTAAGGACTAAGGTGTGTATGGTCATTATATAATATGTTGTCAATTTGAGAGGATTGAGTGAGGAGGTGGAGTTTAGCCTGTCAATCATGGCTCAGCTTGATAATGTAGAGATGCTAAGGATATATATTGCTCATTGGAGGCAGGATGCAGGCTTAGTTTTTGGGAGATGTTGCATCTGACAAGATACGTGGAGCTATGCTAGTTCTCTGGACTGGAGGAACCATGCAGAGACCCCTATCAGTGCTGACATGCCTCTCCTGCCACTGTATCCACAAGACCTTTCACCCACTTGCCTTTGATCTTCCTTCACTCAGTGTCGTTGCCTGTGTTTTGTGAGTCTGAAGAGGAATTTATATATTGATATATTGATATTGATATTGATATATTGGTATCAGACATATGGGCTAATATCAGACTTGTACACTTGTTAAGAACTGCGCCGTAATGTTGTTTCAATATGCAGTTGCTCTTATATATGAGGCTCTTTCTGATAAACATAAGAGTCTTCCTGGATTTGCTTCTCTACTCTACCCAGACTAACACAGTGTTTATGACCCAGCCCATGATGTTTTCAATCATTTCATATTCATTTGGAAGTTGGGCATTAAATAAGGAAGTCTGGAGAAGGATAAATGTGTTTGAATTATGGTGTGGGGGAGAATATTAAAAGTACTATGGACTGCCAAAGGAACAAACATTTCTGTCTTGGAGTAGTCAAACCCAGAATACCCCTTAGTAGTGAGACAGGCGATACTTTGTTATACCTTTTTTTAGAAGGAAAAAGAGAAAGTGGGGTCTGGAACAGGTTGGAAGGAGAAGAGAAAGGTCCTTGATTATAAGTGCACATAGTGACTACCACAATGAGCTCATGCTCAGCAGCAACAGTGAGGACCACGCAGGGTGGGATGTTGTTTTATGTAGGCTCACTATGAGTCCAAGCCAACTATCTCGAACCTCTCAACAGCAAACAACACCTATTGTACCGAATGCTTTTGTACCTATCCATTTACACCACATCCAAACAGCAGTTTCAGTATCATAATGGAACTCAAATCATATTCCTTTTAAATATTATTTAAGGTGTAGAACATGAAGAAGATTAAGGTGCAAGGTCAGGGATATTGAATGAAGGGGGTAACTTTCCCCAATGAAATTCTTGAAGAACAAACCTTGCTACCCTCAAAAAACAAGCCAACACATGGTTATGATGAAAAAGAAAGAAAATAAATCTTCAGGGCAACTTTCTTGTTCATTTGTGTTTTTTCTCTCCAATACCTTTTTCAATTAAAATTTTTTTCATACAAAGTCTTCATGTTCATCCTGCAAAAAACATTGTATCATTATTATCCATTGAAAGGCCACCAAACAGCTAGTGTGACCTTCCGAGGCAGTCTATCTGCCATGAATTTAACTGTGTCAGCAGTTTGGGGAAGGTGACTTCGGAGGTCACCCTTTTTCCGGGGATTCTTTCTATGTCTATACAATCATTATTTGTTCCTGATTTCAATTTGTCCATGAAACTGTTTTCATTGTCTTTAGTCTTACTTAAACGACTGATGAAAAATATTACCTCTGAACCAGTAGGTTTTTGCCCAATGCTTTTTGCACCCAAGTCACTGAAAACAGGGTGAGTCCAAGATTTTCTCTTAATATCGAAAGTACTGAATGATGTAAGATCTCAATTTCAGTAGTTCTTATATTAATGACAATTTCACAATCATATTCTACCAATTTCTAGTGTCCAACCAGAGTTTCTACATTTATGAAGTTTACAGTCTTTAATTCCTTGGCTAATCTCTAAAATATTCCCGACTTCCTTTAAATCACTGACTCAAAGGCACTTTAAATACTAAGAGGTATATATTACTGAGATAAACTGAGAAAAGACACCCACTGATCATGGAGTCACGCTTAAACTACAGCGTAACAACTATCTATTGACCTTCAAAAAGTTACAACATTTCCATAGGAGTAAAGTTTATATTGCCCATAGGTAGAGAAAAGAGTTAAACTCTTGACTACTAGTTAATCAAAATTCTCTGGCTATAAGCAGCTAACCCACTCCTCGGGGGAAAATCCTCTGTTTCTGATTCGTCCCAGATTGGGACATCCTCTTGCACATATGGTATCACTAAATTGGAATCAACCCTTTCCAACTAACAAGAACAAACATCAGTAGATGTGATGAGATGGAGATATATTTACTTTAAAAGAGAAACTTTTCAATTAGCAATAATCACATCATGAATAAATCCCACTGGCTATGATATAGTCACCGTGCAGGAGAAGATGTGAACAGATAGCTTGTAGCTGTTGACACTTACATGTTTGCCTCATGGGAAAGGGTTGGAGGAAAGGGGGTAAAGCACTGTGAATTACCTTTCTTTAGGCAACTCACTATCTTTTTAAATTGTTTTCAGAGTATGTTGTGATTTTACAGAAATGTGCATGAAGGGAGACAGCAGATGGAGTAAACTATGAAAATAAAAATAATTCATTAATTATCAAGGGTTCACAAGGGAGGGAGGGGATAAACAGAACAGCTGATACCAAGGGCTCAAGTGGAAACAGAATGTTCTGGAGATGATAATGGCAACATACATACTATGTGACTAACACAATTGATGTATAGAGAGTTATGAGTTGTAAGAACCCCCAATAAAGTGACCTGTTAAAATTTGAAATAATGAGAAAGTTTCCTTTTGACAGATTTCCTCCTGAGTTCCAGCACTCTCTGTTGTTTCCCTCCAACAGACTGACCGACTACATATGACAAAGATATAAACATTCAAAGGAAAATGTTGAAAGTATTTTCTATCTTTCTCATTACAAAATATACAACTCAAAATAGTTTTTGCACCGTAGAATGATGGCACAAAACCAATGGTAGCATCTACTTTACCTGCATTTTGGTGTTTTCTTAGGGTAATCCCTTTGGGTTATTTCTCAGCAATGATTGCCCATTTAAATTAGCTAGGGTGCTAATAAAATATATCAATGCCTACCCATACTTCTGAACTGGAATTTTAATTTCTGAATAGGCCTTTACACCCGAATGTTTTAAGTTCCTTTGATGCTTCCAATTTCCAATTAGTTCTGAGAAGACTGAAAGCCAAAAGTTGACTTGTGTAAAATCCAAATAGTTAAAATTTGCTACACAGTAATGTCTTGATGGTGTTCAAAATGCATGCTCCACAAATTTGTGGCATCATATATACCATCTCATGTTTTTCTCTGGTTCGTGAATGTGTGAATAATTGTTTTGTGACACAATTGATATAATTTTATGCATAAACAAAAATAAGTAAAAGCAAAATGTATTACTACTAAGTAGAGTGTGACTCATAAGGCAGAATAGAACTATCATACAAAGTAACATTTTCTTCTGGAGTTACCTAGGCTGCAATTTTCATGGAAGCAGATTGCACCATCTTTCTTTCCTGGGATGGCTGATGGATTCATGCTGCCCACATTGCAGTTAGTGGCTGGGTAATATTCAGTCTCCATTGGGGCACCTTATACCTGAACATTTACCATGGAGATTTTTCCCCTTTCATACTGCTTGGAATAGTCCTGTTGGTGCAGTGGTTTAATTGTTGAATTGTTGACTGGAAGGTCAGTGATTATTAACCACTAGTTGCTCCTGAGGAGAAATATGAGGCATTCCAATTCCATAAAGATTTAAAACCTTTTTGAAGTGTCTCTACTCTATCTTAAGGTCAATAGGAGTGGTTTAGAGTTCTTTTATTTATTGCAAGCACACAATGATGATAGAAAATTAAGTTGATATGCTGAGCCCCGTAGCATAGTGGTTGAGTGCGGGACTGCAGCCCAAAAGGTTGGTGGTTCAAACCCAGCAGCAGCTCTCCAGGAGCAAGGCTGGACTTCCTATTCCCATAAGGGCATTGATGTAAAAAAAAATTAAGTCGATCCTATTTTTCTCTTATTTTATCTTCTATTAATGGTCACTTTATAGCATGCACCTGACTTTCCTTCGTTTGCAGCTGGTTTCCAGATACAAATTGGGGATAATAAATATTTGCTCACTGTCTGAATGAACAAAAGGTGCTCCATAATTATGAAGACAATTAAAAGCATATTGTTATTAAGTTACAAAAAATTACTGAACAAAAATATCAAAAAGTGAAGCTTTGTGTCTTGACATTCTCCATCTAGATTATACCCTTCTGAAGGGCGCATTTGCGCTGCAGTGGTTACATATGGAGCCGCTGACCACAAGATCAGAAAATCCAACCTACCAGCCATGCTGTGTGAGAAAGACAAGGCTTTTCAATCCCATAATCACAATTTCAGAAATCCACAGCAGCTGCTCTGTTCGTGTGTGGGATTATGTTGGGTCAGAATCGAGTTGACAGTGGTGAGTCTTAATTTTGGGTTTATACTTCTTCTTTAAGTAAGTCTCAGTGTATCAATTTATACCATGGTGAAAATGGCAGCTTTCACACCTTCCAGCAGTTCAAATTGTGTTCCTTTTGAAAAGGGCAAAATCAGTCTAGAAGGGTTCATGGGGTCATGCTCCCTAATGAAATTCTCAAAGGACAGCCATTACCACCCTTGAAGAACAAGCAGCTGTATTGCCATGATGGAAAATTATCACAAGTTTCCAGCCCTTTTTCTCACTAGTGATTTTTAAATTTTTTGGAAAAAAATGTCTTCCAAACAAGCCACTATGACCATCTAGGTCCTTCAAGAATATCTACTCCAATTACTCCCTTTGGGAAAACAAAATGTAGTTGCCACAATCGTCTGAATTTACCTCTCTTCTTTGAATTTAATTAACCCAGTAGATCCCCTTGGAAACCACTGTTTTGATTGGACCATCTTATTTCATTTTAGAAGGCACAAATTTAATTTAAGACAAGGGAATTACTATGAGAATCTGTGTGCAGCTCCTCACTTATGGCAGAGACAAGTTTAAACACCTTAGTAATAAAACTAGGCATGTATGGATTAGAACTGTAGTAGCATTAATTATTGATGTACCCTGATGCTTATTGGAAGGATGGGAAAATGGGTTGATTGAGAGAAGAGAGTGTATGAACAAATACACATTTTCTCCATAAGTGCATGAGTCAAACTTCTTCATATACTTTTGATACTACTCCCTTGATTTAGGGCTTGGATTTTCTTCCAATGAGCCAAAGTCAAGGCTGGGCTTAGTAAGATTAAATGAATTGTTTTTCTGAATATATGATAGTCCTTTGAAAACTGTCTCCTTCCAGTTTAGAAGCCTTAAAGCATTAATAACAATTTAAAGGCGTATAGGTAGATAGATGATAGGTAGAGATGATAGATAGATAGATGATAGATAGATAGATAGATAGAAGAAAAAAATAACGCCAATATAGAAGGTAGTAAAAAGTGATAGAAGAAGCAAACTGAGTCTGAACACACCTAGGAATGTACATGAATCGTTCCACCCCCTCAACAGAAAAAGCACATAAAAAAGGATAAAAGGGAAAGGGCAAATGTTATAAATAGCAGCAAAACTAAGGGAATGAAAGCAGAGGGAATGAAGAACCATGATGAGGGGGAAAAAAGGAATAGACTCCTCAAGGAAAGAATAAAGAACACTTGCAAAGAGGCCGATTGTAGACATCGGATTGTATTTCATTTATAACTGTTCTTACATTTTATTATATTTCTCTGGCAGGAGTCCCACATCTCTTTATGTCTGAAGGAAAGGGGTGGCAGGAAAATGTTGCTCCAGGGACTTGAGATTTATTGCCTGATACACTTAGTGTTAGGCTGTTTTTTTTTTTAATTTAAATTACATGCCACTGTCATGTTCAAAGAAAAGTTTAAGATGGACTGCAGATCATGCATCATTGTAAAGACTGCTTTTATCATGAGTGAAGAATTAATCTCAATTTAATTAATTGAGTAGTTTAATTCTAAGGATCCCAGTAACGGTAAGATGGCACGAATTTGTACGTTCTTTATATTTTATCCTAAGTTGTGAAATCTATGAAATTTCCTGAATAAAAAAGTGCTCCTTGGAAAATACGAAAAGGTAGTTGTGCAAACACTTGGTTTTACTTCTTTGCATTCCTATTGTGATGAATTGGACAAGTTACTACCTTTACATAAACCTCAGTTTCCTTAGGAATAAAATAGATGTACTAATCGTACTTACCTCATTAACAGCTGTTATGAGAATTCAATGTTATAGTGGTTATAAAGTTCTTGGCACAGTAACTGGTAAGTACTGAATTGTTACAGTAACTAAGAACTTAATAATGGTGAGAAATTTTGCTATTATTAAAATGATAATTTTATTCAATTTCTAGGATCTGATTCAAGAAAAATAATTAAATCTTAAGTTTTTATAAACTTACATTCAGAGTTGATTTAGCTAATGGAAGAAAAAATACTTCCCCATTCACTACAATTAATCAAGAAAAATAAAACTGTTTGCCATCTTTTCTTTCAGTTGAGTTTTTTACTGTTACTTCCCCAATAGTCCTTATTTTAAAGTTTGTTCCACCTCTCAATAATACCCTTTCTCCATCTTGAGGCAGAGCCAGAAACTTATTTTGCAAGTGCTGTTTCAGCTTCCTCAATGAACTCTGAGTCTAGTTTATAGGCACCATCTCTATGGGGCTGTCATTTCTCATAGCAAGGTCTGTTTTCTACTTCATATTCCTTTAAGTCTACTGAGAAAACAATATTTTAAATGGTATCCATCATTATAGACATCATCTCTACTTTAGCCATTCAGTTGCAGGGCTCCAACCTAGAACACTCTAACTCAATTTTTAAGCTCTAGAAATTTGAAAACCCCTCTCTAAGAACAACTCACTTGACTGGATTAGTATAGCCTTTTCATTCTTTTTTTTTTCACTTCAAGGGAAAAGTTTCTCTTAAATTTTAAACAATTTGTCCCTCGCTGTCTCTATTTCTCATAAGAAATACCGTGTCTATTGACTAGCCATGTCTTTGATGTCCCTCTAAACCATTCAGAAACCCAGAGTTCTGCACCATGGAACAGCACACTCTACTTGGTAGATTCAGTGTCTGCTTTGTAGTACTCAATCTAAAGTATCCAGTAATTCTAGCATATACTCCTATTGACTTAATTTGGGTTCAATCAAATAAAAACAGGCACTCAGTTCTACTCTCTCTAACTTTATAATCTCTAAATTCTTTTATACCAACTCTTTCTTTTTCTCAGAAGAAAATTGCACGCATAATGAATACATTGATTTATTTAAGCAAAACTCCCACGGGTATACTAAGTTTTATGATTGGCTAGATCCAATAACTAAATATTGTCACGAGTTGCTTTCCATTTTCCCCTAGTGAATTTCTGCTATTCTGCTCATTAACTTCATTTCAGTAGTCAGAAAGAGGTCTCATAAAACTTCATGATCACTTTTTCCATAACCATGTTTAAGGAAAATAGTAAAAATTCAGTATACCTTGTGAAACAGGCACAATACTAATATCAAGGATCATCATCTTTGATCCTTAAGATTTTGAGTCATATTTTATGATTTTAAGTTGATTACCAACTCATGTGACCCTAGGCACCATAAGACTGTCCAGCGCTCTACCATCTCAATTTTAGTTAAGGTGGAATGGTGTGATCTGGTGAGTTCTCATTGACTGATTTTCAGGCCTTTATACAAAGTTGATCTTAATCTGGAAGGTCTCTTGGAACCTGGTCAAAATCACAGTAGCACATAGGTTTCCGTTGACAGGTGAGTGGTGACTGAACATACGATGCAGTGGTCAGTAATTGTACTTGCCTACTCTGCAGAGAAGGCAAGAATTCAATCACTGAGCCCAAAGTCCTTCTCACTATCCTATTATTAAATTAATCTTTCTAATCTAGTAAAATATGTTTGCTTTGTTCATATGTGGATCTGTGATGATTGAGATTTGGTTTGGCAAGGAGTTAAAGAAGTGCAAAGTCAACTGCATCATATGTTCATGGACTTTGACTAGAAAGTTGACTTTTGTTTGTTTTGGGGGGGTTTAGGGGGAGGGAAACTTTTGTTTTTCTTGTTTTTTGGAAAGCTGATTTTTTCAAGAAGAAATTATGGGATAAATAGAGGAAGTACACCAAATCACTGTCAATTTTCCCTTCCTATATATATTCTTTGTTATGTCTCTAATTTAAAAAGATTCTATTAGAGAAAAAGAATCTGTAGATTCTTATTTCCCTTTGACCTACCATATAATCATTTTTTTAAAAATGTAAACCTTTTGAAATGTTGGCAATATTATTATACTTGCTTCTGTATCACTGGTGTGTCCCTAGAACCTTATATTAAGATATACTTCCATACTCTTCTACTTCAACTGGTGATCTCAAATATAAACTCCTAATAAGTACATTTCTAATCATCATTCATAATCCTTTATTTGGCTTTGTTATCACACTATTCTCCTGAAACCTGTCTTTTCTTTAGTTTTCCAGACATTGAAATATTAAGCATTTCCTATTACAACCTGCCGATCACACATTTTTGTATGGGATTATGAAGGTAGTTACTGTCTCCATTGAAAACCTATCATGGATTTCATATAAAGAAAACCATACAAAAACCTCCAACAGCAGCAAAATAGCATATAAATTAACCTAAATTCAAATTAAGCAGAAGCTAATAGAAACTAGAACAAATTAAAAATGGGCCAAAAAGGAAAACAAATTCTAATTTATTAAAATTGAACCTAATTATATCTGCCATGTCCACTTCCCACTGCACTCTGTATGAAGGCCTGACTAGTCACATCCACAGTCAATGATCTGGGGAGGTCTATGGAGGCTTAATCTGAATGGCAACTCTGGAAATAGATATTGGGTTTTCATTGTCAAGCATAGCTTGCAAACCAGGTGTTCAGAATTTAAGCTCTAATACTAACAACAATAAGTAGTTTTCTCAAGGTCAGACTGCTTTTCTAAGTTTATCCCAAACAGAAGTGAAATCACCTAGAGACAGCCATATCCCCCCAACCTTCAGTCATGTATTCTCATTGAAATTACTAATCCTCAGGAAAGAAGTGTCTGTTCCTTTGGAATATGTGTTAGTCTGGGTTGACAAGAGAAACAAAGTTATGGACACTCATGTGTGTAAGAGAGAATTTTATATCAAAGAGCAATTTTACATTCAGAAAACATCCCAGCCCAGTCCATATCAGGATCAAAGGTTTGATATATCCCATATGTCAATAGTAGTCCAAAAGTTCCTCTTTAGTTCATGTAGTCATACAACGACACCAAATGCAATGGGTGGAAAGTTTTGTGGATCCAGCATTTGTGGAAGCAGCTCTGCACTGGTGTGGGTCTCCATGTTTGCCCTCTAGCTCCATGGGTCTGGATCTCTCAGCGTAGTTCCATGATGCTTGTCAGCAGGAATGTCTTGTGTGTGTGTGTGTGTGTGTGTGTGTCTCACCTGTAGTAAGCTATTTATCTCCTTAGCACCTACAAATGTGGCCATCAAGCTGTGGCCTGATTAATCGGCTAGACTCCACCCCTTTGCAAGTTGACAGGAGGTTATGTAAAAGCCACAGGTTGACCAGGGGAAAATGCTATGGGGCAGGAATGATTTGCCCCTGCCCCTGGTAAATTAAAAGAAAGAAAAAAAAACATGACTTCAACTGAGATAAAGCCTCTTAAAAATTGTTTTTTAAGATGTATGCAGAATGGAGTGATAAATGAATAAAAACATTAGACAAACATAACATTATTGGGGAGATGCCTGTTTTTGTGGTGTTGTTTGTACTTAGAGTAATGGTCTCATACAAAATTGGTCCTTTTGGGATTGCCTAACTTTATTTAGCACAATGTTCCCCAAGTCCATGCATGTTGAGAGTGTCTTATAGTTTCATCAAAATGTATTAATGACATTAATGTATTTGTGATAGACCAAGCAGTTTTGAGAGAAAAAAATCCAATGATAGTCATTTATATATAAGACAGAACGCTATACGAAGAGGCAAGTATAGATCAAGAAGTTGTATCAGCTCAACCCACCTCAAGTCCCTTTGAAGACATAAGCATAACTGCCTGCTGGTGACACAGTCTGGTAAACCAGAAAGTCAGAAGGTCACAGGCTGCTGGGAGCAGAGTCGCATGGATCCAAAGTCTATGGAAACATGATTTGATGCCAGCAGCATTCAGGGTTGGCATCAGAATCCTGTCAAACAGAAAAGTGAAGGGCAGAGAAAGAGGGTGCTTCCCAAGTTCCCGGTTTATATGGAGGCTACACCTTCAAGGATGTATTGACAGGCTATAATCTGATTAACAAGTTGGGTTCCACTCCTACAGCTTTATGAAAATTTCCGTTGATGTAAAAACCTTTAACTGCTACAGTATTCGAATGTGTGTAGGCACCAATGTTTCTTAAGCCATTCGTCTACTCTGGGGCTTGTGGATCGTTTCCAATACCTCACTATTGTGAATAGTGTTTCTATGAACGATGGAGAGCATGCATCTCTTCATGTTATGTCTCTTACTTCTTTAGCATATACACCCAGCAGAGGTATTGCTGGATAGTATGGAATTCCCATTCACAGTCATTTTAGGTAGCAACATATCACTACTAATGTATCCACAATTTTTGCATATGCTAATAGATGCACCAGCAATGTATGAAAGTTCCAGTCTCTCTGGACTCTCTCCAGCTTGTTGCTTTCTAAGTTTTTTGAATAAGGCATTATTATCCACGTAAAGTGATATCTCATTGCTGTTTTGATTTGCGTTTCCTGGATGGAGGATGATGGTGTTAGGTGGGTTGCATGGGTAACACCTCAGTTTGTGGCTCACATGATGAAAGAATTCACGTTAAACAAAACCTGTTCTGTAATCCAAGTGAGTTTTTATAAAGAACAGGATAAGTTTCAGGTTTTACAGCCTCAGTCTGAAAAGGGTTCACAACTGGGCGTGAGAAACCACATGGTAAAGGACACCAACAGGCTTGGAACTGGGGTGGGGAAGTAACCCCAGGGACTGAGGGGTTAATGGAGCAAGGGACAAGGGGGCTCAGAGGCCAGAGCAAAGGGACTAGAGTATGAGGGAGCAAAAGAGCGAGGGAGGCAGAGAGTGTCCCGAGAGCATGCTCCCTGTCTTTGTTCTAGCTCACCTGCTGGCTGGAGGACTGCAAGGTTGAAGGGATTGGTTGACCCCATTAGCGGCATTGAGCCCTGCTGGGTAATGTCATGTTCCCAACCTCCTCTATTGGGGCCTCACAGGCATGGGAGGGACACCACCCTGTCCTAAATCTAATCACCTATCAACTATAAGGACATTTTGATGTGTTTGTTTCCTATTTGAATGTCATTTTTGGTGAATTCTATATTCATGTTTTTATCAATTTTTCTTCAGATTATTTATTTGTTTATATATTGATGCTTTGCAAGGGTGTTTAGTTTTTAGATACTAGTTTCTTGTTAATTGTGCTCTAGCTGAAGATTTCCCCCCAGTCTTTGAGGCTTCTTTTTACTCTTTTTGCTTCATACCACTGTCTTATTTTGAGTAGACTTCAGTCAAACTTTAGTCCAATTTTTTGAATTTTGTCTTCTGTATCTGTTTCTTTCTTCTAGGACCCCTGGTCCTGTAGCAGTTCAGTGTTGATCTTTGATCTGTGGAGTCTAAAGTTCAAAATCACCAGCCAGCCCAGGGGAGAACAAATGGGTTTGATATTCCTGTTAAAAGTTTTTGGAAACACACAGGGGAGCTTCTACTTTGTGCTATATGGTGTCTGTGTTTTGGCATCAATTCAATGGCAGTGAGTGTATTTCTTTCTTTATAGTTCATATAGGTGCGTGTATGGCCTATCATAGGGCACTTAACTGTTCAAATTTTCTTATTGATATCCTTATAACTCTACACTACACTTGATTTTAGCCAAAAGACTGAAAAGCGAGATCTTTATAACTCTAGGATTTACATTTATTTCTTTTATTCTTCTGCCAATGGATCCATTTTTCTATCATCGTTAATGAAAGGTACTTCTTTCTAATTTAGTGTTTTTGACCCTCTGTCAAGGATTAGTTTCCTGAGGGTGAATGCTTTTGGTTCTGGGTGTTCTATTCTGTCACGTTGGGTGGTATATCTATGATGTTGTCAGAATTTTTGGCTACTGTGTCTGTGTCATTGGATTTGAAGTCAGGTAGTTTGAAACTTCAAATTTTGTTCTCCTTTTTAAGGAGCAGTTAGCTTATCCTATATCCCTTCCCTCTTCATATGAAGTTCTTTAAATAATGAAATTGGCATTTGGTTTGAGATTGTGTTTAGAGATCGCTTTAATTGGTATTGACATGTTCACAATATCAATCTTTCCTAAGGAGCCCTGGTGCAATAGTGAGCTACCCATCATGCTGCTAACTGTAAGGGCAGCACTTCGAATGTCTTAGATGCTCGATGGAGAAACAATGGGGAATTTCACTCCAGCAAAGATTTACTGTCTCAGAACCTGAGAGGGGGCAATACTACTCTTTCTTGGGGTCATTTCTGAGTCAGAATTGATGCTTCAGCAATAGATTTTTGGTTTTGATTGTGTAGGTCTCTTTCGGTCCCTTGTCATAGTGTTCTGTAATTTTATTTGTACAGGCTGTTTGTTTCTCTGCTTAGATTTATTTCTAAAGGTATAATCTTTTCTGTATCTACTGTAAATAGTATCTTATTGTCTTTCTTCAGAGCTCTCTTTGTTAGTATACAGGCATCAGATCAATTTCTGCTTGTTTGTCTTATATTTTTCCAACATCACTTCCAACAATATTTTTATTAGCCTTTGAAGTTTCCTCATATAAAATCATTTCATCAAGAAATAAGAAGAGTTTCACTTCCTTGTCTATTTGGATTCTTTTGATTTCTTGTTGTTGTCTAATGGTTATGGATAAGACTTTAGTAGGGCCAGTTTTGCCAGGTTCCTATTCTCAAGGGAAATGCTTTCTGGTTTTGGCCCTTGAATGAGTTATTGTAATTTCTTTAGAGTATATGATTGATAAAACATTGAGAAATATTCTCTCTATACAAATTTTGTTCAGTCTTTTTATGAGGAAAGTGTTTTGGCTATTGTCAAATGCCTTTTTTGCATCAATTTATATGCTGATGTGTTTTTTATTTTTTGTTTTATTTATGTCATGGATTGCATTGATTATTTTTCTAATATTAAACCATCCTTGTGTACACAGTATGAATCCCACACTTTGTGTAATAAGTATGATTGTGATGGTTTCTTTTATGTATTGTTGGGTTCTGTTAGCTAGGATTTTATGAAAAGTTTGGTGTCGAGTCCATAAAGGATATAAGTCCGTAGTTTTCAATCCTTGTAGTTTCAGTATCAGAGTTCTACTAATTTCATAACTGAATTAGAGTTCACTATCATATAATCTGAAACAATCTATGTAGAGTTGGTGACTATTCGAATTATTGGTAAAATTTTATAGTGCATTCATCTGGTCCAGGAATTTTCTTGGTTGGAAAAAAATTTATGACCCACTCTATTCCTATTGTGTCATGGATTTGTTAGGGTATTCTGCATTGATAGGCATTAATTTGGGTAGATAATGTGTTTCTAGAATTTTTTTTCTCTTTCATCTACATTTTCAAATTTGTTGGAGGATAGTACTTCCAAGTAATGTGTTGTTATTCACTGTCATTCGATTCTATTATGTTGTCACAGTTTTCATCTCCAATGCTAGATATTAGCATCTCTTACTTGTTTTCTTTGTTAAATTTGCTCAATGTTTGTCACTTTCATTCATCTTTTCAAAGAACCAATGTCTTGTCGATTTTCCTATTGTTTTCTATTTCCCCTTCATTCATAACTGCTATCATTTTTATAGTACATTTTCTCCTGTTGCTTCAGTGTTTATTTTGTTGCTCATGTTCCACTTGAGGATGCTGTTGCAGTCAGGCATTGATTTTGAGTTTCTCCACTTTTTTTTAACATGTGCAATGACTGCTACAAATTGCTTTCTAGTAATTGCTTTTGCTGTGCCCCCAAGTTGTATTTTGTATTCTCATTCTCCTCTATTTCAAGGAAATTTAAAATTTCATCCAATATTTTATCTATTGCACAGTCATTTTAAAGTTGTATGTTGTTCAATTTCCATGTAATTTAATTTATTTTTCCTTATTCTTCCTATTGTTCATTTTTACTTTTACAACATTGTGGGCTGAAATATTAGATTGTAGAATATCAATTTTTAAATTATGGCTTACTCCGTGACCTTAAATTTGGTCTGTCTGGATACTACTGGTATATATTTACTATTGTTGAGTAAAGTGATCTATGTCTGTCTAAGAAGTTGTGTCGGTTGATTGTGTCGTTTGGTCCTCCTGCTTCTTTATTGAGTTTCTTTTCTGATGATATGTCTCTCCTTAATAGAAAAAAATGTACTGAAATATTTACTAAAATTAAATTTAAAAAAATTAAAGCAAAAATGTGTGATGTACTGAAATCTTCGTTATTATTGCCAAATTACCCACTTAGTTTTTAATTTCTGTAAGAGTCTAATGCATTCTGAGGGTTTTTCATTGAGGTTTATCTCTTTAATGTGGTTAGATATTCTTGTTGTATTATTCCCTTCATCATTAAGTGTTAAAGTTAGTCCTTGCCTCTTTATATTTTATTCCTGCCCACAGTTAGTCTTTAAAATCAAACCTGTGGATAAATATAATTTACACTCATTACTTTTCTCCATTCCAATGATCCTTCCTCAATTCTACAACTTTTCATTTAAATACCATCTTTCTTGATCTCCAGCTTGGTTTGCCTACCATGTCTAATCTGCATTAGACAGATTTATTAGAAAAATTCAATTAGATTTGTGACACACCCCTAAAATATGCACTCAAACTTCAATTCGATGACTTATCACGTAACATCTTATTATATATTTGTCTGATACTTGAGACCCCATGGAATAATTCCTACTATTATTTTTGGATTCATTAACTTTTCCTTGTATCCCATATTATTTATATCCTTGACTCAATCTATTTTTCTTTTCTTTGTACTCCAGTAAGAAGGAACAAGACATTCATATTGTTCGTATCTCTGCTTGGTGCTCCAGTTCCTTTTGTAAATTGATTGTCTACTCTCCTTCAATTCTATCCTTTTGAGAGGAGAGACCATTTTTGCTGTGGCATTGTGCTGCCCCATAACATTCATCTCAAGACTTCCAACCAGCAAGGAGTTTATAAATATGCATGGACCTGAACTTTATGTCTGTGGTTTCAATTTCTCATTTCGCAGTGTTGCTATTTTCTTTGAAAGAGCTGTTTATATTTCAGTAAAAAAGTATTCTATTCTTAAATAATTGATGTTGCGATGGTGAGTGCTTCATTCTGTGTTTCATTTTCATTATTATTAAATCTAGCTTTTCCAATTTCCCCATCCCCACAGAAATCTTAGGATAACATTTATAAAATGGAGGCTTCTTTTCCTTATGATTTCATGTAAACTCTACCCAATTTCTCTCCTGATGCTTAGATTAAGAACCAGCCATCAAATAATGTCTGGCTAGTCATCCTACAAGGAGCTCAGAGTTCTCTGAGAACACACTATGGTAAGGACCATGTGTGTTGTGGCTCCTAAAGAAAAGAGTCTGCATGATCAAAGTCAGTCACCTCAGCTTCAGATGGACAACCTGGAATGCCTTCTAGTCTGCTACATAGCAGAAAATCACTGCTTCTGAAGTGAAGTATTAAGTAACAACATTCTGTGGAGGATTCCCCAGGGGTAACCTCTTTGACAGACTAAATTCCAGCCCCCCAAATATCCCTAAATTGAACCCACCCTGGAGGTACCCACAGGCTAGTTTCTTCCTGATATTTTACTGCTATCCTGAGTCATGATGGATTGTTTGGGGGGTGTTAAATTGGGAGGGGGATGAAAAGTCATGGAGGAATTAAATGGTTAAAGATTCCCATTCATAAGACTAATATTTATTCCTCTATAGAACGCTAGTAATAAAAAAGAGGTTCCCTAGAGAGCATGACCCATGACAGTAAGGATCCCCATAGTGCCCTTCTCTTCAGCAAACTAGTAGTAGACTCTCTAATAATTATTCTTGACTCAAGGGAGATGAAGGCTTAAAAAAGCAAGCAGAAATGGGCTCTAGAAAATGCGTTACCCAATGTTAGTCAATTTATACATGTCAGCAATAGATGTAAACTGCACGTGGAAAATAGGACATCCCAGACACTCACATTGTGCACTCGTCAAAATTTTCTTTTTTATTTCTTTTTAAATATTTTATTTTGCCCTAACCCTAATAGTAAGAATTATATTATACTTTCATGGCTAGAACTTTCCTCCACTATACATGATTCTTTTATAGTTGTATTTAATATTTTAAAAAATAGTATAATAGTATGAAATATAGAAAAGGCTTAAAGAATACTAAAGCATATCAAATATTTATCTATAGTCCTATGCTTAAAAAAGACCAACAACATTCTTCAAATCGCTGTGTTCATCTTAATGATAATCTCTATGTTTATTCTCCTTCTTTCCCCCCTCAATGTCAACCATTGTTTTAATGTTATATTCACTAAGGTCTTAACTATCTATATGACACCCTGGTGTGGTATGGATTAATTGTTGGACAGCTAACAACAGAGTGAGTGACTGAAGCCAACCAGCTAGTTGAAGGAAAAACTTGAGCCTTCTGGCTTCTAGAAGGTGCTTTGATCTTGAAAACCTAAGCAGTTCTACTCTGTATTTAACACCCTATGCATTGGAATCAATTAGATGACCATGGGTTATTTTGATTTGGGTTTTTTTTTCTTTACATGGATTTGTATGTATGAACCTATGTGTGTGCGTGTACATGCGTAAATAAACACTATGTAGTAGTCAGTAAATCAGACAACATGTTGCATTGCACAAATCTGCTGTGTAGACTTTGTAAAGTGCTAAGAGAAAAATATAGCACTTTGAATACTAAGATGTGGTTGACCCAATTCTTTCAATTGCTTCATGTGCTTGTGAAAGCAGAGGGAAACTGCAGAAGAATCGCTGCATTTTAATTGAGGTATTGGCAAAGAATGTTGAAAGTACTGTATGTGGTCAGGAAAACAAACAGATCTGTCTTGGAGGAAGTATAGCCTGAATGTTCCTAAGAAGTGTTGATGGATGGCAAGATGGGTTTTCACATATTTTGGATGAAACTATCAAAAGAGGCCAGTCCCTGATAAAGGACATCATGCATGGAAGTGATTCAGTGAAAAGGAAATGTCCACAATGTTATGCATATCACATTAACTACAATGGGTTCAAATATGACACCAATTATGAGGAAAATATGGGCCTAGCAGTATTTCAATTGGTTGTATATATGATCTATAAGTTAGAATAAACATGATGGCAACAAAAAACAACATGTATAAATTGTGTATTTGTTTAAAGTATTACATTGCATATAAATGAAATCATTTGATGCAGATTCTTGTGTGACATTATTTTTTCACTAGAATTTTATTGAAATTCATTCATGTTCAAGTGTGAAGATATAGTTTAGGATTTTATTTTGCTGTGTTTTATTATATGATTATACTACTATTTAAAGATTGTTTTTACTATTCTTTTATCTTGCAAGAGGTATATTCCACTGCCAACTCACATTTAATGCTAATGCTTTTTAGTCCCAAATTTTGTTTGAGATTGAGCCATTTTTTTTGGGCGGGGGGGGGGCATCACTGCCTGCTGGTGGAAGTGGAAGGCCCAGCCTTGCTCCTGGAGAGCTTCTTCTGGATTTGAACCGCCAAGCCAGTGGGCAACAGTCTCACACTCAACCACTACACCACCAGGGCTCAGCCATTTTAAAGTGTTAATTTTAAACAGGATTCTCTAAATTAATTTCTTGTCCAATGAATTTTGTGTTTTTTAAAACAAAGCTTGAGAACTGAATATCATTATATCCCTTTAGACCACCATCTGTTTTGAGGCCTGCTTGCCTTTTGAATTTATGCTTTCCTCATATATTTTACCCTAATTTATTTTCCTTATTGTTTCACCCAATCAATCATTTACTAAAATTATTTATTTTAAATTATAGTTTACCTGTTTTTAGTAGCAGCATTTTGTAAATATATTGTCATTATATGCTTTATAATTCATATTTGGAAACAATATAAAACACGCATGCACACACATATATAAATGATTAAAACTATTGTGCAATGAATGATTGCAGTATAATCATTTGGCATTTTGTTGAACTAATATTTAAACTCACTTCTTACATCTTCACTATAACAAACAATACAAAAATAAGTATGGTTGAAAGCTATTTTTATTTTCTGATCAGTTTTTGGATCTTCAATATGTTCATTTACATTTTATGTGGCTAAAATGTCAAAAGGTTAGGATACAGGGATGTATTAATTTTGGAGAACTTGTTTGGGAACTTTGTAAATAAAAGAAATTAAAATACCAATAAATAAACAAATTGTTAAAAACAAAATTAAAATACCAATAAACAATGAAAAGAACAAACTTTTTGAGAGATAAAAAGTTTGTGGTTAATTTACTTTGAATTTTGTAATGGAAAATATGTTTTATAATTTTCTGTATTCATAATATGATAGAGAATAGCTGGTTGAAACACTTTAGAGTGAATAATTAAAGGAGAATATTTCTTCTAAGGTGGGGCATTTGAGCAGAGGTTGAACATTAAGAATCTAGGTGGGTGGCAATATAAGGGGAGGTGTTAGAATAAGGATAGGTCAGGATATTAGAGGAATGACAGAAATCAGTTGCCTAGAGTATAGTTATTGAGGTACATTAGAATGACATGAAAAATAGAATTGGCATGAAATACTTTGTTAGTAGAGTAGTTGTATAAAGGATGAGAAAGATGAGTTTCAATATTATTTTAATTGGTAAAGAAAGTTACTGTTGCTTGTTAAGTTCTTATAAAGCCATGCTTTATCATTTCCCTCATTTTGGGTGGATTTAAATTTAGTTAAAATTTTCTCCCATTCATTGAATAGTTTTTTTGATGTTATTGCTAGGAATCACCCCACTAGTGCATTGACTCTCTATAGTTTGAGGGTCAAGTCACCTCCCTACTACTTTTCAGTGTAGGTGGTCTTAGCACACATTCCAGATTAGAAAAAAGTCAGATTGTTAGTGCCTTTTACAAACAATGCTATGGCACATTTCAAGGGCAGCATAGTTGAGAATGGCAACTGCAGCTCACAATTATGTCTGGCATTCAACACAGTCTATGAGTAGGATGGTGACAAAATATCTTAAGGAAAGATTAAGTAGGTCTAAAAACAGGTATAATTACAACTAGTATTACTAAAACAAAATCATTTATTTACTTTTGGGGGGCATCACTGTCTTCTAGTGGGAGTAGGAGGTCCAGCTTTGCTCCTGGAGAGCTGCTGCTGGATTTGAACTGCCAACCCAGTGGGTCGCAGTCCCACACACAACCATTACACTACTGGGGCTCAGCCTTATTTATTTAATTATAAAAGTGTTCAGGTTCTCACAATTACTTTAGAACCAATAACTCTAGTTCTTGGGCTTACATAGCTAATTTTTGTGCATGAAATTCATTCACTAGATTTCGAAGACAGTTTTCTTGGATTTCTTATTTGTCAAATGAAAATATTCATGAAATAGAGAATAAAACTAACTTGATAAGCTGGAAATATATCCAATTGGAAAATGGGAGGGAAATATTGCATATCAATTCAGACTTTGTTCTAACTATACACTGATTGAGAACAGGGTTATGTTTCCATGATAGTCCAACTAGTGTTAAGATCCAACCTTTCACACTGCAGGCTTGCTGCCATTGAGTCAATTCTGATTCAAAGCTATCCTATAGGACAGAATAGAATATCCTCTGTGAATTTTTGAGACTGCATAGAAAACTGCATCTTCTGGTCCTTCTGAATGGCTGGTGGTTTTTAGCTCCTGGTAGCCCATCTCAAAACCATGGCCCCTTAGGAGATAAAATGCTTATAAATTGTCAAAAAAAAGATATTTTTCAAATGTAAGCTATTTTAAAAAATTGTTCCAAAGTATTGACCAGCAGTTTTAAGAGTTTAAAATTTGTTTTGTTGTATCTTTTCTATATTCATGTCCTTCATCATATTTATTTCCTAGTAGACACATGTGGGAAGACAGATGTTAGTTAGACTTTGCAAAAGTTAAGAAAGAATCACAGTCTATTTATTAAGTCTAAGAGTTTTTCAAAGATGTATAGAGTAAAGTTGAAGACAAAGTTTACGTAAATGTGGAGTGAGGCCCTGGTTTTAGCTAATATTCAGGGGATTTGCAACAAGTGAAGACAAAAGATATAGTACTATATGGGGAACAGAGACATGATGCCTGATGGGTGGTCAAGTGAAGAATTTCAATAAGAAAGTTTAAACAAATGTTCTTGCCTGAAAGATCACGCTTGGATTTTAGTCATAATTTCAGTGTTTTACAGCAAGGGAAACCCATATAAAAACATGCAAGCCAGAATAGAATAGAGATGGTATTTACATAGACAGGTTGTCTTGGTATTTTGTGTCCTACAGGTAGCTTTTAACTCTATCTACAATGAAGATCAGACCTGGAGAGCAACTATTTGTAGACACATAGTAGAGAGAAACAAGAATATCTGTGATTCACAACTCACCTACTATTAATCCACCTCTTATTATAATAATATGAATATATAAAAAGAATCTATGTAGTCAAAATTGTTGAAGGAAATTGCATATGCACTAATTTACATCAAGGTAAAAGCATATGCACAAATTCTTCAAGTAGCATATAAATAACTCTAAGTAGAAGAGGAGAGTATCAACAGTAAATTCCAACAGTGAGACATATTTTGACCTCTATTTGTTTGAGTATATAAATTTTTATTGACATAATCATTAATACTGAAAGAGTAGAAATGATAGCCTATAATTAGGGATACACTCAATTAATTAATTTATAATACAGGTAAATCTGTGAGAGAGGAGGAAATTTGTAAAAGGCTTAATAAACAAGGTTTGGGGGTCATACTAACTAAATTCTTGCTAAAAGCACTGAAGTCCTTTATCTTCCTTTGTAATTTGGTTCAAGAAGAATTGGGCACAGTCTCTGCCCTTAGGAGGTTGATTTTCTAATAGGATGCTAACTTCCTCCTAACTCTGTTTGTGTGCCTCAATCACTGAAGCAATGGATGCTTCCTACGCTTCTTCCATTACTTTTAGAGCCACTCTAATTGAAAGCTTACTGCAGGAACTGACCATCGCTATGCAAACTGTGAGACAATTTTACTTTGTAAGCTACTGAAAGTGAATAAAATAGTTCCTTAGAGGAAAAGATGACAAGACTTCAGCTCACACATTTTGGGCATGTCAGGAGAAACCAGTCCCCGCAGAAGGACATCAGGTTTGGTAAAGTGCAGCTGCAGCACGAAAAGGAAAGATTTCAACAAGATGGATTGACAGAGTGACTGTGTGATGGGCTCGGGCACAGAAACAGCTATGAGGATGGCATGGGAATGTGCAGTGTTTCATTCTCTTGTGCTTAGACTCTCCAAGCCCATGGCACCTGACAACAGCAGCAAGCTGCCAAAGGCATCAGTTTCAAGGGCGAAGGCTTTCTTGTTAACAATGTTAAACAGATTCCCAGTTATAAACAGGCTCTCTTCAGAGTAGAAAAATCAATACAGAACTAATGATGGAATAGGAGAGACTCGTGTATGATCAAGTGTCAGTTTAGAAGTGTGGATGTTGGTGTGCATTTTTCCTTAAATTGAAGCACATGACAAGAACATCAAGCACCCACATACCTGGGCTATTTTTAACTGACTACAAATAGTATGACAACAGTGTAATGTCTCTTTTAAAAGATTTTTCTACTCCTATCCAGATGGTTTCAGAAAAATTTAGATATTATGCAATTATCACTATGGTAACTCCATATCTGGAGGGAAATACTCTGCATAGCATTTAATTCTAAAATCCTCTTGTCTTTTTTGAGCACAGACTCCTGGTCAATGTTATTTATCTACTCTAACACGACACGATCCCTTTGAGTCCTATTTGTTTATATACTTCATTTCCCACAAACATGCTGTGGCATTCATATGCTTATGTTAATTTCATGATTGAGATGTAGGGGTGGAGTCTAGCCTGTTAATCTGGAGATAGCCATTGAGTAGCCACTGAGGCCTCTGTGTGGGCATGGCTTTCTCCTGATACATGTTGGAAATCTCATGATATTTCCCTCGTGAAGACGGGAAGCTATCTCCTGGTTGTTGGGAGTTACTCTCAGAGATGATGAATCACAGACAAGACAAGCCTGCAGCATCTGAGAAGCTGGAGAACTGGCGGAGAGACCACATGGCTTTGCCCTGATGGAGCCAGCCCTCTGAAGCTGGGGCGGTCACATGGAGACCTCTGCCAGTGATGAGTTGCTGCTGCTGTTGATGGACCTTGAGCCCTGGAGGCGAGGACCCATGTGGAGACCCCTGCCAGCGCCGGTATTCTGCAACCACTGTCCTGTGACTTCGTAAGTCGGAAGGAGACTTCATATACGGATTTTGGGCATATGGGTTAATATTGGACTTGTGACTTTGAACTGGAAAGGGCTCAATGTCCTGTTCCTCTTGTATGTAAACCTTTTCCTTATATCTATATGCGTGTCTATGAAATTTGTTACTCTAGTCAACCCAGACTAACACAAATGCATACAGTAAAACAGTAAAAACGAAATCGCTGTTATGAGCTTCATGGTAAGCTATTGTTGCTTTATGTAGGTGCTATAGCAATCCTTTCTACAGCAATTGAAGCACTGCCTGGTCCTATTTAATTCTCACAATTGTTCATATGTTTGAGACCAGAATAGCAACCATCTTATTGAAGGTCATCTCCTTTTACTATCCCTCTACCAACATGAAATTCTTCTCCAGGAACTGGTCCCTTCTGAGAATGTGTACAAACTATATGAGACAAAGGTGAGCCATCCTGCCTCTAAAGAGTATTCTGCCAGTACTTCTTCCAAGAAAGCAGTCTATGACACTTTCAGTGTTCTTCAGCAGGACCATAATTCAAATACATCCATTCTTCTTCATTCTTCCTTAGTCAATGTCCAACTTTCATTTGCATACCATGACTTGGGTCAGCTACAGCTTAGTTCCCAAAGTGGCACCTTCACTTTTCAACACTTTAGAGAAGTTTTGTGCAGCAAATTTACTGTCAGAGGAGTAGCATCATCATAGGTCCAGGAGACACAGTTGTACAGTGATAATAAATTGTTATTATAGAAAAATCATAGAAAATATGAGACATAAAAATAATGGAGTCATGCACATTCTATGGTAGTATGCTCACCTCCATAATGGCCGTGATCTCAACAGTCAAGTCCACGCACAGTGCGGTCAGGAAGCCAGGGGCCAGAGACTCACATTTATTGCTAACCCACGTTTATATAAACTTGGGGGGGGGGCATAATTACAGGCAACCAGGCCCTACAGGATGAGGTTGCACTATAGGCTAAACAGCAGTGAGGGGGATGGTCTAGGGATATATGCGCAAGAGGAAGAGTCGGTACTGGGGTCCCGAAAGCAACAAGATGGGCAGACCTAAGAATCATGTTGTCAGCCTAACCTTGATTGTCCTTTAGCTGGGGACTGGATTTAGCCGAAGCTTTCAGGGGAAGTGACACAGGGAGTGGACCCTATATTGTGTGGGGGATACAATGGTGTCTGGATGGCTGGAGCCTTTAGGGAGACTATCTCTAAGTATCTGACTTCCTACCAAGTTCTGGGGAAAAAAGCTTCTAATATGTGGCTAATACTATGGAGGGGGATGGAGTTGTGGGAAAGTTTTATATTCATCCAAGTTTCCCCTTTTCAACAGATGATTTGATACTGTGACTGCTCTTTCCATGAGCATTGATTGTAGATCCAACCAAGGTGAAAACACGACCGTGTCAATGCTGTCTCTATTTATCAAATAATATTACCTGTTGGTCTAGCTGTGAAGACCTTTGTTTCCTTTACATTGATTTTTGAAGATTAGAGTATGATCTAATCAACAAATGCTTCAAATTCTTCACATTTTAAATAAAAATCTGCATATTGCTTATTACTAATCAGCTTTCCCTCCAATTCTGTACTTTCTTTTTCATATTTTTAAATATGTTTTTAAACATAAAGATTGACAAGTAGGGTGAAAGAATATAATACAGAATCATACCTTTCCTGATTTGAAAACAATATGCCCTGGGTTTGAAAAAGAATATTAACACTATCACTGATTAACAAAAACAAAAAGAAAACAGTTTTCAAAATGCACCCAGAATTCTCCTTAGAAGTGAGGAAGGTTGGACTTCATCTACCTAGTCTGGTACATCTAACAGCTGTGATGTTATTGCCTTGCCAAAAGTGAAATGACTGCTATAGGCTGAGTCTCATTCTTGATGGCCCTCTGAGGACAAGGTAGAACTACCTCCCTGTACGTTTCCTACTGTAACTCTTTACAGGAGCATTGTACTCAGCGGCCAGAATACCTAACCACCATGCCAACAGGGGTCCTGGTGACTGTCTTTTCACACACAGCCAAAGATCAGCTCTATAGGACCATATTGAAGTGCCCCTGTAGATTTCTAAGACTGCAACGCTTATAGGAGTATGAAGCCTATCTTTCTCTCTCAGAGTGGCTGATGGTCTTGAACTGTGGACCTAACAGTAGCAGCACCACATATCACCTCTGTTCTATCAGGGATCCTATGTTTACTGCTGTAAGTACACTTTAATTTAAAATTTTGCATAACTTCCTAAGACTTCATCTTTGGATTTTCATCAATATGTTAAAATGTTCTGGACTTTTTACGAATTATGGAGAAGATAATGAATTCCCATAAATGACTTCAACGTAATACATTCTTGTCCAATGCTGTGAAGAAGAGTCACAAATTAAATATGGTTGAAGACATGAGATTAACCTTTCTTTATCTGCAATTAATGTATATAGAAATCTAAAGACCACCTAAGGTGTAATTCCATGGGAAAATTATAACAAAGATAAAGTAATTTATAAGCTTTAGGAATAGGAAAAAAAGAGCGGAAAATATATGGCATAAATAAGCATACTAATTAGCTATGTTGATTGGATTATTTGAGTTAGTGGGTACATTATACCTCACTTATACTGTTTATATGGGATTCCACTCTTGAGATTAAGTTTATTTTTCCTAGGGAGATAAGGCGTTTTTAGAATAGAAGACACTTTAAACTCTAAATCCTGTTATTTCCACACTTCTAGTTCTGAGATATAATTAATTTTCTCTGTTTATGAGAATCAACATATGCAAGACACAAAATCAGTTAACTTCACTAATGGTGACTGTCAGAATAAAATTAACTTCAGGCAACTTCTAAATCAAGTATTTTTAAGCATCCTTTT